>CM060732.1:11088435-11421750 GCA_030704615.1 Takakia lepidozioides
TTTTGTAGGAAATGCAATAAGGGGGAGAGACGGTATGCTCCAACATACAGTTTTGTGGCTTTGAACCCACAGCCACTTGTAAAGGCCACTTGTGCATTAAACATGGGCCATTTGTTGGATCCTTTTCTCCTAAACTCAATAGAAAGCAAGTTGGTCCAAAACTGACAACTGACTTTTATCTGAAGACCTCAATTATGGGGTTGAGGCAGACAAACAGGCTCCGAGGTGCTGATGAAGGAGATGTCTGAAAGTCTTTAAGTTATGTTTAGTGGCACTGGGCCTCTGGGAATGAAACTGCTCTACATATTGGTGTAACGTCAAATCTGTCATCCCCCTCAGCTTTAGTGTATTTCTGGTGATTAGAAAAGAGCAAGTCCACAAGTCTTTCATATGACCTGAAACTTCATCACACACACTTCGCCGCCTTCGCAGGCACGCATGTGATTGGCAATGCAAAGCATGTGAATAAGAAAGGCACCTAAGTCACAAACCGCCATCATCATTTGATCATAAACAAAAATTACATTGAGGAAAGCAAGGACAGGCAGCCTAATGGAGGTGTCAGTTGTTTAGCTTTTTAATCCTGGGATCCTCCATGGGAGAGATGATGGAATCCCAGGTGGGCGCGGATCATCGGCCTCGTGAGAAGCATGGGTTTGCATATTGTGCAATTCTATCAGAGTCACAGTCTCAAAACTGTGCGCTCTTAGGGGATAGAGGGAAAAAACCATGGATATCACTAATGTAGAGCTGAAATCTCATACTTATACATAGTTCGTTACACAAAAAGACCCACTCAGTAACAATGAGCAATAGAGATCAATTGATCGGCTCATGTGCAGGAGATCGACGTAAGTATGAGATACAAATTTGCTGTGAAAATCACAAACCATAGACCGAGGAGATGGAGAGGTCATCTTCATCTTGTGATAGAAGCTCAGTAATGAGGTGCCTCGAGATTGTGTTGAAGGATGGGCGGCGGCGTAGGACGTAGCCCAGTATAGCAGCTGCTTGCTATCACCTTTTCTCCTCTGCAGGCGGGCTTGGGTCTTGGATGTTCGGGCAAGCGTGGAGTCAGAGAGTTTAATATTAGTTACAGCCGTAGACATGCTGTCGAAAGAGCACTTGTACTGCCATCTACATATTTCAGAGCATTGTAGTAGACTCGGTGCACTGTCGCTCTCGCTCTAAAGATGCAAGGCTCAATAGCACGGAAGTGCTGTGCTGTGATTTGGACATCAGCTTCCGCTGCAGGTTTCCCACTGGTTAGTAAGTTATGCTTGGCCTCGGTGTCCGTCTCTCTCTCCTTCGCTTCAGCTCTTAAGGGGAATGGTTCAAACTGGGCTCTCGCGAGATAGCGGCAGTGAGTACATTGTATTCTATAGGTCTACAGCTTACGCTACACTACTATCGCTAATTTCGTGAGGCCACGATCAACTTGCTCACACTTCAGTTTTCAAAACTAATTCAGTGATGGAGGAAACTAATGGTTGCCGGCTGTGGCAGATGCTAGCCTTGCTGCTAGCTTATACAGAACTTCCCGTCTTGGCACAGGGGAAGCTCGTGAATGGATCAGCCCCGCTAGTGCCTGCTCTGGTCATCTTCGGGGACTCAACTGTGGACAGTGGTAATAACAATGCGCTTGTCACAGTAGTGAAAAGCAACTTTCCCCCCTATGGAAGGAGCTTCCCCGGTGGGCTGGCCACTGGCAGATTCTCTGATGGGCTACTCGCAACAGACTATTTAGGTGAGTGAATCGTTCAGATTGCTCTCAAGGGGTCATCCAACATGACTAGCTGATGTGTACATAGTGCAATTCGTTGGCTGTGCAGGCAGGGTGTTTCTCTGTCGTGCATTCTGAATGTTGGATCGTACCTGACTTGGAGCTCGCACTTCGTGATCTGGTGCAGCTAGCTATCTCGGCCTTCCCTATACGATCGCCTCTCAGGATCCAGAGGCACAAGGCGATCGAATTGTCAATTCCGTAAGCTTTGCCTCGGCAGCCTCCGGATGGGATGAGAGCACGGCGAAGCATTTCGTGAGTATTTCTTGAGTGGTCAAGTATCTAGTCTTGTTCATCGAGTGGGACTCATATATACACTTTGGGGTCGGTTGCCCCGCCCTCCTGCAGGATTGCAGTCAAGATTGTCTTGTTCTTGTCCGACAAGCTCCTTTTTGGGCTAAATTCGGCACGGACCTTATTCAAGTCTGCTCTCTTTTGTAGCTCTGTCTTGTTTCCCTGTTACTTTTCCGACCCTTAGATAGAGCTCGAGACTTTTTTCACCGATGTACTGCGGGTGGCTTGTAGAATGTGGAGTCTCTTACGACGCAGCTCAACTTGTTCCGAACCTATAAGCAGCAAGTGTTGGACCTTTTGGGCCCTGAGAAGGCCAACACCATCCTTGGTGGGGCGCTCTATTTCTTCAGCACTGGGACAAAAGATTATGTCAATAACTATTTTCTGAATCTAGATCTGCAAGCGCAATATACGTCCGAACAGTATCAGATTCTTCTTCTGGAGTTTGCTCGAGGTTATATCCAAGTTAGTATCTCGACAGTCTTTGTACACTTCCAATCTCATGGATGTCTTACAATTATACTATTCAATTGCCGCAATCTTTGGTAGAGAGAGCTCGAGAACTGACGACTAGAGATTCAATTTGTACGTGGCATACATGTAAGTACATACATGTAACTTACATTTAAATTAGTTGCCGTTGACCAGCCAGGTTGCTCAGCGGGGTTCATTTGATCAATTATCTACCCACTCTAAGCAGGGAGGTGCAGGGTTTGAGCGCTCTCAAGGATTCACGTGCCACTTCGCTGAGACTATCTCTCGAAATGCTGCATGGAAAGGTTCTCTAGGTACCAAGATCTTAATAGGACTACAGGTACATCTCTGTTGTGTATTCAGGAACTCTATGATGAAGGGGCGCGCAACATAGCTGTGGCGAACACCCCACCCATAGGATGCATTTCATCTCAGATTACCCTCTACGGTTGTGGAGTGAACTGTTCACAACCACACAATGATGCAGCTACTGCGTTCAACGCTGCCCTCGATGGGATGTTGGAAAACTTGAAGCCAACTATGCCAGGGTCACGGCTGATTGCGGTGGATGTCTACACTCCCGCATCTGCTGTTTTCCACAATCCGAGTCTTTACGGTAAGTTCTCTCCATTAAGTCCAACTCGAAGTTGCAAGTGTAGTGCTCACATGTATGCAATCGCTTGAAGGTTTGAACTCTGTGCATGAGGGCACGATGAGCATCACTCTCAGACTCCCTCTCCTTCGCGGGGATTCAATGTGCCAAAACACATTCGTGCTGTAGATCACATAGAAGGAAGACTCTTGCCCATCGACCACCACTAAATGGCTCCAGAGTTCCTAAGACTTGAGGAACAATTTAAGATTCGAGAACTCTGCACTTGAGGTCACATCTGCTGTTACGGAATCTGGCCGGGTCAAACATATTTGCACAGTTGACAACTTACACAGAAACGAAATCCCAAAACTTCTCAAGAGGAAGTCCCATTTTCCAGTAAACAAGATCTACCGGGAGTTCCTGACAATGTGGAAGACCGTCTCACGGTGATACTTTGTGTTCAATCAAACTATTGTGATGAGGAGCGGTCCTTACCATAGAACAGATTGCAGTGCCTTTCTCAAAATCCTTGTCGTCCATGTCAAGCGAGTTTTAGGGAAGCTATTGGGGCACTGATCTCCTGTCTCCAGCCCATCACCGACATTATCAGCACCCCCCGGCCAATCGTCCTTATTGTTACTCTCCTGGGCATCACTAGAGTCGAGAGCCCCTTCCAGTAAGGAGAGGCACGCTGCACTCAAGTGATGTACATCCCCACACACATGTGTATCGCTTGCTTGACGTGATTGCGCCGTCATGAGCTGCACATGAGCTGCAACGACTTTGTCAACAGCAAATTACATCTAAGCTTGGTCTCAAATGTACGTGCACAGGTTGAGTTCATCGGACTTCATCCACCTGAATAGCTAAGTATACCCACCTGTCGCTTGCCTCTGGCAGTCCTTCGGGGCTGATCTTCACGGGTAATAAGATCGAAGTTATTTTTCTGCGGAATAAACGGATTTGCTCCCCAGACCGCAATGATTGCGATCCATAACTTTCGAGAATGTTGAGACATGAGTGACGATCGATCGCCAATACAAGAGCACTCGATTGCCTCGATTGAGCATTACATAACTGTCTCACTTCTGAGGTCGCCTGGGAGTCTGGTTCTTTATTTAAAGTAGCTACATGAATGTAGCAGTTAAAAACCTGGAGGTCAAGAACTTGTCCATAGTCCATTCTATTCTGGATATCAAGTGACTTTAGGATGATTTTCTTAACTTGATCAAGAAAGTGCCTTCGTTATCGTTTTTTTTTTATATGGATGTCTCACTTGCCTGTGGGGCAGGATTTACGGAGACAACAAAGGCGTGCTGCGGAACCGGACTGCTGGAAACTGCAATTCTGTATAATGAAGCGTCTTTGGGAACATGTACAGATGCATCCTCGTACTTGTTCTTTGACAGCTTCCATCCCACCGACAGATTCAACAAGATTATTGCGCAGTCTGTTGTGAGCCAAGTCGCACCCAGGCTCGCGGAATCTGCCCAACCCTGAGAGCTCACCAAACCCCGTACGACAACAACACCTGTTAACCCATTTTGCACTAATAGAATCTAATACGGTGGAGGAGCATGAGAGACATGTTCAGGTTGTGTATCGACCGGGTTTGGTCAATAGGGATGCGGATGGATTAAGTCACAATCCATGCACGAGCCAGCAGGATGACACTGGAGCTTAGTGGCATGGTGAGACGGACGAGGAGACGGTGTCGGGATGACATGCATCTGCCTTTTTGTGTATCTTGGCATCGGGAGGTCAGGTTGGACCTACAACAGGGATGACTGTAGACGGAGTGTCTGAGGACCCTGTGGCTAGAGATGAGCCAGATGGTGCCAGAGTTTTACATGAGGATTCGGTTGTGTTGGACTACCTCCGCATCGGAGACACGACAGCTAGTGTGACTGCCAAGGAAAGAGATCGGATCCTGCAACGAGCCAAGAGGTTCAAGTGGGAGGGGATACACCTGCTTCGAGTGTGGGAGGATGGTCGGGTGAGGATCGTGCCTCACCTAACACAGCGTGCACGGTTAGTGCGGCATGCCCATGAGGAGTTGGGGCATTTTGGAGTGCGACGCACTCATAGTTTACTACAGGGGCAGTATTGGTGGCGTGGTATGCACACAGAGGTACAACAGTTTGTGGCTAGGTGCATGGTGTGTGACAGGGTGCGTGATTTATTCAACGCCCTTACACCACAATTGCATTATTTATCCATCATGGGATTGGGCTACAGGTGGAGTCTTGACTTCGCAGGGCCGTTGCCACTGACGATGCGCCACCACAGATATGTGTTGGTGATGGTGGAGCATTTCTCCAAGTTGATTGAGTTGGTTCCATTGCCTGACAAGGCTAGTGAGGGGGCTGCGTATACATTCCTGGATCGTGTGCTTAGCCGATTCGGTGCTCCAGCTGAGGTACTCACGGACCAAGGGAGAGAGTTATTGGGGGAGTTTCAGGCTTTGTGTGATAAAGCCTTGATAGACCACCGTACCACTTCTCGGGATCATCCTGAGGCCGATGGCTTAGCAGAAAAAGAGTGGTGCAAACGGTGAAGAGGGGTTTGCGCAAGTATGGCTTGCAAAAGGGACACCTACGAGATTGGGATCTTCAGGTACCTTGGTTAGCCATGGGCTATATGTTTAGCAAGCAAGCATCACTTGCATCCTTCTCACCATATTTTATTCTCTTTGGCCGAGAGCCAGATTTGCCTGCGTCTATTCGCAGGGAGGTTGCAGTAGTCCTCAACCTTGATGATCCGGATGTATGGACACAAGCATATGCCCAGCGGGCAGAGTTGTTCAAGAGGGTCGTGCCTATGGCTTTTGAGAACCTTGCTATTGCCCAACACCGAGACACATTGAGGTATGTCACTATACATGGAGGGGGATATCGGCCAGGTGTTCGGCGTTTCCACCCTGGGGACTATGTGTATCTGCAGCAGACAACACCTACGACCTTGGATGTCACAGCAGGACATGTGATTCTAAGGGTCAGGGAGGTATTGCTTTCATGAGTGTTGATTCTGGAGGGTCGAGATGGCATGGTATGGAAGGGCCATGTGCGCAATTGTGCGCCATGTCACTTTCTACATGTGGATGGGAGGATAGATCCCAACCTTGTAGTGGTACCTGCAAGGTTGCATTGCATGTTATGTGGGCATGCTCGTGGTGCCGCCACTATACTGGTGTGTGATCGATGCTCAAGAGGTTGGCACATGGGATGTTTGACACCACCTCTTGAGAGGATTCCTGATGGAGATTGATTATATCCACACTGCTTTGAATAGTGGTAGTGGATATGACTAGTGGCAGCTAACAAGACATGGGAGGCCAAGCTCATAGGAGTCAATACCCGAGATCTTAGGCTCAAATTCACAGGTTGCAAGACGGCGACTAACGATGGGACAACTCTTGTACCCGGCCTTTTGATCTATCGAGTTTGAGTGTAGTAGTGACAGTGGTGGAGGACTTAGTGAGGCTATGGCCACTATCACATCTTGTGGCTACTTGGACTTGGAGGGACCTAAGCGCCAGCTAGGGGGGGGATTGTGATGGACTAGTAGTGGTGGATAGTGACAGCCTAATGGTTGGACTAGTGGCTGTACTAGTGGTGGCTAGTGGCAGCATAGTGGTGGACTAGTGGCTGCACTGGTGGTGGCTAGTGGTTTTCTTTAAGTTAATGCCGCACGACATAACTTTATGAAAGGTTCTGAAACAAGTTTATTGGAACTCCAAGCATCATTAACAATATAAATGTACATGCTCTGTCGTGCGCATACGTATCGCTACACAACTACATCGCTGTCCAAACCACACCACACATATATGCACAATAAAGTAGTCTGCCACAATGATTGAAAACTAAACTCACATTGTTGACACAATGACATGAAATACAATACCATCACTCGTTAAACTAAGAGTCGAGCCAAGGGCACCCCAAGCTATGGGGACTCCACCCCACAACATCCTATTCTCCCTTCATAAGCACACTCAGATTCTAAGCAGTGAAGGAGCTCGGTCGTGCAGGCTCAACTCGAGAGAGATGAGCTGCACGACTGACGAGCTCGTGAAGATAAGATGGTTCAGGTGTCAAGCTAAACTTGACACCTGACTTAACACTTGAACTAATTCCAAGTGTTAAATACAAATAACTAGATTTATTCTAGTTAGTTTCACACTGTGTTTATTTAACTTGACAGCTGTCGTGCGCATACGTATCGCTACACAACTACATCATTGTCCAAACCACACCACACATATATGCACAATAAAGTAGTCTGCCACAATCGCCCCCCTAGCTGGTGGTTAGGTCCCTGTAACTCCAGATAGCTACAAGATGTAATAGCCACAGCCGTACTAAGTCCTCTATCACTGTCCCTATTGTACTCAAACTCTATAGACCAAGAGGCCGGGTACAAGAGCAGCCCCATCGTTAGTCGCCGTCTTGCAATCTGTGAACTTGAGCCAGGATCTCGTGTGTTCAAGGTCTCTAGTAGCTTGGCCTTGCATTTCTTGTTAGCCTTCCATGGTTGTATCCACTCCCACTATCCAATGCAATGCGGACATAACCAATCCCCATCAGGAACCATCTCAAGAGGTGGAGTCAAGCATCCCATATGCCAACCTCTAGAGCATTGATCACACACCAGCATGGTGGCTGCCCCTCTAGCAGACCCACACAACATGCACCTCAAACTTGCAGGTACCACTGCCAGGTTTGGGTCAACCCTTCCATCAACATTGGAAGGTGACATGCGGCAATTACGCACATGGTCCTTCCAAATCATGCCCCGACCTCCAAGATCAGACTCCTGAGGGCAACACCTCTCGAACCCTCAAAATAGTACGTCCTGCAGTCACATCCAAGGTCGTAGGAGCAGTCTGCTGCAGATAAACATAGTCACCAGGGTTAAATCTCCGAACCCCAGGACGATAGCCCCCACCACGTATGGTAGCATACCTCAACGTATCACGATGTTGTGCAATGGCAAGGTTCTCGAAAGCCATGGGCATGACTTTCTTGAACAACTCTGCACGCTGATCACATGCACGTGCCCACATGTCCGGATCGTCAAGGTTGAGAACTGTAGCAGCTTCTCTACGAATGGATGCAGGCAAATCCGGCTCTCGGCCAAAGAGAAGAAAGTATGGTGAGAAGGAGGCAAGTGATGCTTGCTTGCTGAACCTGTAGCCCATGGCTAACCAAGGTAACTGAAGGTCCCAATCTCCTAGGTGTCCCTTCTGCAAGCCATACTTGCGCAAACCCCTCTTCACTGTCTGAACAACCTCTCTGCCAAGCCATCGGCCTCAGGATGATCCCGAGAAGTGGTGCGGTGGTCTACCAAGGCCTTGTCACACAAGCCTGAAACTCCCCCAAGAACTCTCTCCCTTGGTCCGTGAGTACCTCAGCTGGAGCACCGAATCGGCTAAGTACACAATCCAAGAATGCATACGCAGCTCCCTCACTAGCCTTATCAGGCAATGGAACCAACTCGATCCACTTGGAGAAGTGCTCCACCATCACCAACACGTACTTGTTGTGGCGCATGGTCAGTGGCAACGGCCCTGCGAAGTCAAGACTCACCTGTAGCCCAATCCCATGATCGGAAGAGGGTGCAATTGTGGAGTAGGGGCGTTGAATGAAGCACGCACCCTGTCACACACCATGCACCTAGCCACAAATTGTTGCACCTCTGTGTGCATACCACGCCACCAATACTGCCCCTGCAGTAGACTATGAGTGCGTCGCACCCCAAAATGCCCCAACTCCTCATGGGCATGCCGCACTAACCGTGCCCGCTGTGTTGGGTGAGACACTCGACCATCCTCCCACACTCGGAGCAGGTGTGTCTCCTCCCACTTGAACCTCTTGGCTCGTTGTAGGATCCGATCCCTCTCCTTGGCAGTCACAGTGGCTGCCGTGTCTCCAGTGCGGAGGTAGTCCAACACAGCTGAATCCTCATGTATATCTTTGGCGCCACCTTGCTCATTGCTGGCCTCAGGGTCCTCAGACACTGATCTACAGTCATCCCTGTTGTAGGTCCAACCTGGCCTTCCGCTGCCAAGATACACAGAAATGCAGATGCATGCCATCCGGGCACCATCTCCTCGTCCGTCTCACCATGCCACCGAGCTCCAGTGTCATCCTGCTGGCTCGTGCATGGATTGCGACTCAACCCATCTGCATCCCGATTGACCAAACCCGGTCGATGCACAACCTGAAAGTCATACTCTTGAAAGATGAGTGCCCACCGTGCAAGCTTCCCCGTAAGCTTGTCTGACTCCATCAACCACTTGAGTGGTTGGTGATCCGTGACAAGGGTGAAGAGATTGCCGTATAGATAGCACCTGAAGTGTGCCACGGCCCACACTGCAGCTAAGCATTCTCCCTCATATGAGCTATACTTAGACTCTGCAGCGTTGTTCGAGCGGCTAGCATAAGCCACTACGAACTCTCTTCCCTCATCATCCACCTGTGTGAGCACCGCTCCAAGCCCCAGCATGCTCCAATCTGTATGCAGCTGAAAAGGACGCCCCCTGATAGGTCGTCTCAAGATGGGCGCCGAGGTCAACCTCGCCTTGAGCTCTTGAAAAGCTTGTTCTTGCTCATCTTCCCACTGCCACTCCTGGTCCACCTTGGTCAGTTTGGTTAGAGCCTTTGCAATGGCACTAAATCCCTTAACAAACCGTCTATAATAGTTTGCTAAACCCATGAAAGCTCGAACTCGGCTCACATCCGTGGGGCGTGGAATCTGTGCAATGGACTCTACCTTAGTCTGCTGTACCCCCAATCCTCCAGGATATATCATGTGACCCAGATACTCAATTTGGTTGTGGAAAAACTTGCACTTCCCCGGATGTAACTTCAATCCGTGCGCCCTCAAGCGCTCAAATATCACCTGAAGGTGTCTCTCATGCTCCTCCACCGTAGCACTAAAGATGATGATGTCATCTATGTAGCACCGAGCAAACTCCACCCCTGCTAGAATCCTGTCCATGACTCTCTGAAACTCTGCCGGAGCGTTCTTAGCCCTAAGAAAACTGGTGATATCCGGATCGTAAATCCAAAGTGCTAAAGACCTTGGCATGCCCAATGGCATCAAAGATCTCCTCTGGTGTCGGCATGGCATACCTATCGGACTTGGTCTGACGATTTACAGGCCGGTAATCACCGCACATACGTCTCTCCGTCCAATTGCCATAGACATCCTTCTTGGCTGGCATCACTGTGGCTGAAGCATACTCTCCCCCAGATAGCTCCACCAAACCAGCCTCCCAAAGGTCCTGAGTTCTCATCTGAATCAAGGACCTCTCCATGTCACTGTATCTATAGGGTCTCCGAAAGATTGGCGTGTCAGTAGCCAATTCAATGCGAATCTCTTGACCCTTCAGTGCTCCTAAGTCCTTCAAACTGAAGGCAAAGCAGTTCCTGTAAGCCCTCAAGAACCGCCGTATACGTCGTCTCTCTCCTCCGGTGACTATAGGTCCAACATCAGGCTCCCAGTTGTCCTCCGTGACTGCAACCTTGAGTCCAGCAGGCTTAGAGGTAGAAGACGCGTCCCGTGGTTGCTATGCTGCAACCTCTTGAGCAGTGACCACTGCCTCCTCTGTCAGTGACAATGTCTCATCCTGCCCCATCATCCCATCCTTGAGGACCTCCTCAACCCGAGAAAAATCCCCAACCTCATCCATCAGCCGCCTTGGCTGCCAACTCCTTTGAACCTCGAGCACCTCCCACGTGTGCCATGGATGCGGCCTGCACCTCGTGGTCCTCACCTGTTCGCCCCCACTCGCTGCCTGTACCGTCTCGGTAGGCAGGGAGACCATCAAGGGAAGTGTACTCCGTACTCTGCGCTGCTCAGCCATAGCCAAGCTGATAATCCAGGTCAAGCAATTGAGATCCATTGCTTGCCCCAACACCTGACGACGTGATGCCTCAGAAAGAGATGGCACCGCCGTGGTACCAGTGGTAAAACCCATCGCCCGCTCGCGCTCGTCAGCATTGGGCTCCACTAATTGCTGCAACTGGCTATCCCACAAGAGGCCAGGTCCACCATCCCGGAAAGCATGAGATCCTGGAAAGCTGAGCAGTGTAGGCAATGCGGCTCGTGGGTGACCCACCTTATTGACCACTGCCAAAGGTGATCGGTCATCGTGTCTCACACGCTGAGACTGTCTCCCTATGTCCAAAATGCTATCCACCGTCAGGTGTGGTGGCCGCTGCACCCCATCAAATGCACGCTTGAGCAGTGCAGGTGGCATCAAGTTGGTCCACCATAGTCGTGGGCGATGAGCCCGTGACCCCACTGCAGCTGCATCCAGCAACACTGCACCGCACTTGATGCACACTGGCCATCACCTTGGCCCGAGAATCACCCATCAATGGCACATTCTCCAAGATATATGCTGGAGAGTCTGCTGAAGTTGTAAATAGCGTAGGACCCTCAACATTCCCAAAACAGGCGTGACCTTGAGTCTGTAACCCATTGCCATGCCGGCTGATGAATGCCCTTGGCAGGGCCAACCTGCCACTACCAAGTGAATAGGGACCCGCTCCAAATCATGCGCCCCCAGCAAAGAGATGTCTGCTGGCAAGGCTTGTTGGTATCCACGAACTGCAGACACTGGCAACAAATCAGGGTACTGCTGTACCAACTGAGCAACATGGCGCAGTGAGACGCGTCGTGCAGTCTCATCCCTCTCCACATACAGGTAACGTCGAACTCGTACACCTGCCTGCAGCACTGCAGCCAATCCAGTGCTGATCCCGCCAAACAAGTCCAGAAGGCATATGCCTTCACCTGGTGCCAATGGCATCCTCTCCTGACGGTACGAAGGCCTCTACCCAGGCTTGTTGCACCGTCTATCAGCAGCCTGCTGCAAATCCTTGCTCGTACCCCATGGAGTGTGAGCAACCATGGCAGCAACTCCGCCGTACCATGCATGTCATCCTGCTCTGCTGGAGGTGGCACATCCTCTGCATGGGCATTGCCCTCCAGCAACTCTCCAGGCCAACTAACTGCAGCTGTGAAGGCTGCTAGTGTTGGCATCTTGCCCCGCTGGGCAGCAGCAACACCCCCAATGAATGTCACAGGGAGTTGTACACGACGACCATCCCCTGACTGCCATCCAGGCCTGTAGGATGCTGACTCCTCCCAAAAATCCAGGGTGAAGCCCATGGGATATAACACTGCCCCACCAACGAGGACATCGTAAGAGACCGCGTCTGTCACAATGGCCTTGGCTCGCATCACTGAGCCATCTATAGGATGATCCGGCTGTAGTCTAATGGCCAACTCACGCCGTGTCATGCCCCGAGCCTGCTCTGATCCTCCCAGAGATGTCTGTATCTGGAAAGGACAAGGCTCCATATCCGCCTCCATGAGGCCCAAACCTGCAATAGCAGCTCTGCCCAACATCAGTGGCTGAGCTCCCGAGTCCAACAAGACCCGCAGTGGCCGGTACCTCTTGCCTGCCGGTCCACTCAAAGAGAAAATGTCATCCTGGTTGTCTAACAAGACAACTCCAGGTGTCACCATGGCGCGCTCAAAGGCTGGCCTAGCTGGCAGCTCCGTCAACCTGGCAGCTGCAGCTTGCCATGGCGCAGCCGTGGCAGTCTTGACCCTCAAATCCGAGGATCCCTCTGCCACTACACCTTCCACTAACTCCGCAGAAGATGAAGTGACCTCCCCACTCTCGCAGAGTGTTGCTGCTAGTCTGAACACTGCAGCTGGTCTTACCCCCGGCGTCGCAATCATGGTTGCCGAGAACAGTGGGGCCTGACACACAGAGGTGGCTGCCCCCAACAACACACTGGCTGCACTAGCCTTGGCAGCAGGTGTCAGTGCTGCACGTGTAGCTCTCCCCAATGGCACAATAAGCCTCTGTATCTGTCGGGCGAGAACTAGGTGCCATGGATGTCGTCGACACTGTCTCCCCCAAGATGAATGATTGAGGCAACCTAGCCTGACGGCTTGCCTCCCCACGCTGTGGATCAACTCCACCTCTGCACCTCGTGGCTCAGGAACTCGTGCTGCTCCTCGAGTGACGGCTGCAGCAGACTCCACCTGCACTAGTGGTAGTGCTGCCCCACACATAAATCCCATGCCTCCCATGTCTCCTCCGTCAGGATGACGCTGCTGAGGAGGAACAGGAGGTGGACCCTCAGGTCTTGGAGCTGGTACCACCTGAGCTGTGGCCATGGCAGCAAGCCTTTGCTCTAGTTGCTGAAGCCGGTTGGCCATGCCTTGGTCAACCCTGACCTCCACGTCCTTGGCCATATGCTTGCCCTCGTCCTACACCTCGTGCCTGACCACCTCGTCCTCTCTGAGGTGCTCCACCTTGCCCTCGGCCACCATTGTTCCCTTGGAACTGGCCTTCCGCAACTCAGGGTGCAAGTCATAACACTGGGCATCTCCATGCCCATACTTGCCACAATGCCCACACTGCAACTGTGCAGGCTGTGCTTGTGCCGGCCTTTTGCCACTCTCTGGGCAATCTTTCTTGACATGGGGTCCTCCACATTCCAACATATCACCCTGGTTGCTGTTGGCTGCAAAAGAGCTACTGGCCTGCACTGAGGTCCCCTGTAAGCTCCATGGAATTTGGGTTGGGAAACCTTGCCCCCCTGACCACGCTGTTGGGCAGTCCCTTGTGCCTGTTGGCTGGCAGCTGCCCTCGTGCAGGCATGTCTTGCCAAATCCAATGGTAACAACTCGCTCCTCCACCATGTTGAGCTCAATCCGCTCAGCCAGCAGAAACACATCTGCTAATGTGGGTTGGGGCTGCTTGTAACAGGGTTGCATCCCGCACCCTTCTCCTGAGCTCCTTGTCCAAAATTCCATACCAGAACTGGATTGCCTGAGCTTCAGTAACCCCTTGGGTCACACTTATCAAGCGCCTCATACGAGTGTAGGCCTCTCGCAAGCTCTCACTGGATTTGCGCTGGAAGTCTTGCAAACTTCGCAGCTTCTCTGTCCGTACACCTTGGTAGTTCCTCCGCAACTCCTGGAAGAACTCCACCACCGGGTTGAATCTAGGCACATGTGTTGTAGTCGTGGCAGGAGGAGTAGTAGCACCTTTTGAACTGGTACCACCTGCAGAAGTAGGCACTACTTGTTCCACTACTAGTGCTGGCAGTGGGAGATATTGGTGCTGATGCAGCTACTGGTCGCGTCGTGCCTCGAGTAATGGAGACGTAGTCAGGTGACCAATACATCCTCCACTCCTCAATCTCTGCTTCATGTCCTCGCCTGAACTCGTGGTAATCGTCCATAGGCGGGCCTTCCAAAATGCTGGAACAGTTCCACGCCATGAATGGGGTGAACAGCTGTGGATGCGCATCTGCTGCAAATCACACCAGCTGTCGAACTCCTGGATAAAGTCATCCAGCTCGATTGTGCCCACAGCTCCAGAGTACCTACGAGGCCCTTGGTAGCTCCATACATCTCCTCCATGTCGTCCCACAACAATGGCGAATGAAACTGCACACCTGTTGATGAAGCCTCCGAGTCTGTGTCTGACTCTGCACTAGTTGAGGGTGGAGGTGAAGGTGGTCTGAAACGAACACCTCGTCTGTGAACCCACTCTCACTGCTACTGCCTGTAGCCGTACTCCCCTCAAAACCCTTGGGTAACTCCGTGATGACACTCACAACCCGCACCTCCCCCACGTGACACTATAAGGCTCTAGTACTAATTCTAATAGTGACACGGGAGCACCTGTTGCGGATTAAGGGTCATATCCCAGTGGCTAAGGGCACCTGCACCTGCATCCACCGCAAGAACTCATATGGTTGGCTGGTCATCAACCCAGTCTCACCATAGAAGAAACACTGGTGGTCTTGCTGGTCATCACTCCAGCCTCACCACCGACAGCATACTCTAGGATTGACCGGTGATCAAATCCGGCCTAATCCCTATGAAAGCAGCGCCCACACAAAACCAACATGGCGCACAGTCAAGCATGCAGGTGTTGGGGGGGATCCAAACACAAGAAATCAAAACATCAACACCCCCACACCAAAATCCATCTGCAGTGCTGATCCTGCAGAATATCCCAGCCCAAAAACCCCGGACTGACTGGCCTCCACCAAGAGAGGCTTTGGCAACTACAAGTACAAAGTAATGAAAATAGTAAAGAGAAGGAGGGGAAGAATAAAGGCCCGACCAAGCAAGATCTAATCCTGATCTATGCTATCAACTGCCAGACTTCTCTCAAAGTGCCTCGCTCTGCATGATGGTAAGGTGTAGGAGGTATATCTATGTCCAGAAACCTGCCACTAACCTTATCCCAAGCTACAGTAGCTCGCTCTAACCAACCCTCCTCCTCTCTGCCAGGTAGAGACAAAGCAATACTCCCCTATCTCCCGCTCACTGAATACTAAAGAAAATAAAGTAGGGTCTGACAGTCTCTCAACTCGAAAGCTTTGAGACGGTTGCGGGTGTCCTCGTTGCGAATGACTGCATCTCCTTCAAGCAGAACAAACTTTTCATTGCTAATGAACCCCCGCTCGTGGTTGCCTTGTGCAGAGCGTGTCCGGCTGCAACCATGTCTGATTGCACAAACTTGTGTAGCTCCTGCTCCTCTGCTCCAGTACACCACGGCCTTGTGGCTGAACACCTTGGTCCCCGGGGCTGTCTTTGGCTGTGTTCCAAGCCTAGCTTCCACCCACTTTGGTATTTCACCTACAGCTGCAGAACTGCTTGCTTCAACAGAGTTCTGACTGTCCAAAGCAATATTGAGGCCCTCAACGCCAACTACAGCAGTTTGTTGTCTATTGCTAATGCCTGACTCCCAGTATGCAATCAACTCGTCCAACTGCTCTCCACTCAATCAGTCTGAGTTCCTTGAGAAACATAAATCTTGTCCCCTTGTGTGCACAGGCTAAGAGAAGAGACCTGCCCTTCAATTACGTCCTCATTTCCCCCAGCCATACAAGGAGGACATCCACAGATTTGTCTCTCATGTAGACCACAAACAGGTAATAGAATTGTGGATCTTTCATAGCACACTCACACTCACACTCAAAAAATTCCATAGATTTTTAGCAGAGTCCAAAAAACTAAAACCAGATAGATAGGTAGATTTCCCCTTTCTACAGCTATCCACTCAAAAACTGTGTCAAACGGGGCTCATATGACAAAGATATGGCCAAAGAGGCTATGTAAATATAATATATGACCTTAAATAGAAACAAATACAAGGAAAAACTATTTTCAATTGGTTTCCTTTGGTTCCCTGTTCCCACGTTTTTTGCGATTCACTGCAAGTTCCCTAAGAATTCCTTGGACTCATGCCAGGCTCATATCTGAAATATGACGATCTTAGATTTTTCAACTCAATCAAGATCGGAACTACCATGATAAAGGTAATGTCTTCATTGGTATGCCAAGTTCCAAGTGTCAGAATAATAACACCTTGTTGAAGCTGTTGCGATCAATGGGCCACCTTATCGTTGTTGTATGAGATGGATCCCCTGTCTACTGCCTTGTCCCAGATGGAAGCCGAAACACATGAGGGTAAATCTGAGATGCAGCTGTGCATTCAAGCATGATCCGAAACACCTCCATTCACTGCTCGCGGTGTGGTTCACTGTCTCCTCTGCTTTCACCCTCACTAGAGATCCACATCTACAGATTATACCTCCCACTAGAAATGTAACACCATTGCAGCTCCAGGGCTCGCATTCTCAGGCTCCACCTTCATTTCACGGTTCACCAATGCCTGGAGCCACAACTCAGAACGTGCGACTTGACCACTATAGCGGCCTTTGTACTGAGACAAGGCTGGGCGCAAGCTGGGCATTTACGGAAACCCCTCCGAGAAGCAGATGAGGCTCTCGGCAGATTGCCCGGCAGGTTTTGCTTGTAAATCAATCTTGTTAGCCAGCGATTGCAGGGCCTACACCTGAAGCTCCAGGAACATCAAATAATCAGCGGTCTCCTCCAGCAAAATGGGAGTGTCCATACTTGTTCCACCGGGAATAAGCTTTTGTAGATCCATGATGCGAGTATCACTGACCCGAGCGTTCACACCACGATTGGCATCAGATCCGAATCTGTGGCAGTTCTTCAGAGATCTTACAGTTTTGATCCCCACAGATTTGTGGAGTGCCCTGAGTCTCCTGTTTGATGCCTTGTAGAGGCGTGAATTCTTGTACAAAATCCTTCTAGATCTCCCTGCGAGCCTTTTAAAATTGGCCACCAGTAAAGGCTTTCTAGTGACTTGCCAATAACCCCCTTTCCCGCTGCAATCAGACGACGCAATGTGACGGTATGCCCGAAAACTGGCTAACCTCCTCCTAACACCACCTTTGCTCTTCACTGGATGTATCCTGGGTTCCACGAAATTTGAGACAGGCAGGCACTTACAATCCAAAAAAAACGAGCCGGCTTGGAGTCACCCACGGCAAAGCCCTTCATCTCCACTCCACACGGGCAACCCTGAGACGATGATAGGATCGCTGCAGAAGAATCTAGGCACGAAAAAGAGCTAACCTCTAACCCATCGTTACTTGACGAATCAATCATGCAACATTCATCCCCAGTAGCCTAAGCAAGCTCTCTACTTAAACGCGTGACTCCAGCAAGATCCGCTAGCAGTAACTGCAAGTGAAGTATCCGCCGCAAGCTTAATAGCTTTCTGCCGCTCCGGAATGGTTAAATACTCAGCTGAATTATTCACAGACCTATATAATACCAAGTTATATTATAATAGTGCTAAAACAAACATCATATCTAGCTTAGCACTAGAAAACTAGATAGCGTCATCTCTCTCGAGTGATTGAAAACTAAACTCACACTGTTGACACAAGGACATGAAATACAACACCATCACTCGTTAAACTAAGAGTTGAGTCAGGGGCACCCCAAGCTATGGGGACTCCACCCCACAACATCCTATTCTCCCTTCATAAGCACACTCAGATTCTAAGCAGTGAAGGAGCTCGGTCGTGCAGGCTCAACTCGAGAGATGAGCCGCACGACTGACGAGCTCGTGAAGATAAGATGGTTCAGGTGTCAAGCTAAACTTGACACCTGACTTAACACTTGAACTAATTCCAAGTGTTAAATACAAATAACTAGATTTATTCTAGTTAGTTTTACACTGTGTTTATTTAACTTGATAGCTTGAATGACACCATTAGAATAGTTGAAATGGAGCCGAAGCTACATTATCTTGAGTAGTGGCAGAATTGGCTTGAGCCTTATAAATGCCGTTTTCTCTATCTCGTTTGCGCTTATTGCAATTAGGGGATATATGCCCCCTCTGCCCACAATAATGACAGATTTTGTCTCTATGTGACAGTTGACCACTAGGGTTACTAGAAGAGGCTGCCATCTGGAAATTATTATTATAATCTCCATTGGGAGGGCCAAATGGTTCTCTAGTTCCCTTGAACTTCCCTCGAACTTCCCTCGTTGTCCAGCAAATAAAACTAAAGGTTTACCATTAGAACTATCCGTGTGTCTCGTAATGGCCTCTTGCAAAACCTTACCAATCAAATCAGCAAGGGTTTGGTTTGCAACACTTCCTTGAGTGGTAATAAACGGCCACCATGAAGAAGATAACGCTCCAAGAAACATAGTGACCTACAGTGCTTTAGGGATTACTAGCCCTGCAACTGAAGCATCATCTAACGCTCCTTGCCAATTTTCCAAGAACTCTGTTACAGATTGGGACTCTGAAAGAGTAAGCATCATAATATGTTTATGCATGCCAACTTGGGATGCACTATCCATGTGTTCATAGATAGATTTTAGTTTAGCCCAAACTGCTATAGAAGTTTTAAGAGATCTGACTAATTGAATCTGACGATCTCCACAATGGAGAATCAATTCAGAGCGTGCTTTGGAATCTTTTATTTTCCAAGCAGCTTGAAGTGTGGCATCAGCCGCACCGGGGTCAGGGTCAATACCGTCAACCACTCCCCAAAATTCAGACATCATTAAAAGCATTTCCATTTTGATAGACCAAATGGAATAATTGGTACTACTAAGGCGATCAATTTGATACGCCCTTGCTGCAGGAAAAGATGGAGCAACCATGGGGAATCTATGTCGTTAGACAAGACCTAGCCAATGGCAGAGCGTTTGCTCTTGCCCTTCTAATCCTTAACAACAAATTTCATAAAAATTGAATAAGCACATGGTCCGAGGTCCGAGGTCGCTGACTTTTGATAAATAATCTTTAAGACAAACGATTCAAAGACAATCTTAAGTCGACTCATTAGATGGCTATGGATCGGTTGAGCACAAGGCTCTGATACCATGTTATAAAATACTAGCACTCAAACATTAGTGTAGAGTGAGTATGATTACTCAATTTTATGTATGTAAGAATGAGAGAGAAGAAGACATGACAATGTCTCTTCAACAACTCAACAGTCATACCTTAAAGGGTTGTGACCCTTAGTATAGACGTATCTATTCTATATGGATGTTAACTTACATAATCTAAATGTTGAATTACATCCAACAGCAAAGTCATGGGCACGATACCACTGACTGAAGATGACTCCGACGTTTTTTCAAACTGGGGCTCTCATGACACTTTGCAGACACGCAATGCCCACAGTGTTACCGAGAGCCTGACGTTTCTGCCACTTGGGTGGTTGAAGTGCGCATTGAGCCTTCAGCTATAGGTATCTAATGCGAAACAACCACGAATAATGAAACCCTGTAAGACTTTATTTACAACATGTACATATGATGTGAAGTTCCCAAAAAGGGGGGGGAGGAACAAGAAACAAGAGAAGAAAACAAAAAGCTATAGTAAGCTACTCAGCTAGAGAAAAAACAAAAGCTATAGTAAGCTACTCAGCTAGAGAAAAAAACAAAAGCTATAGTAAGCTACTCAACCAGTGAAGAAAACAGAAGCTATAGTAAACTACTCAAGAGAGCGACCCTCCCAGCCAACAGCCTGGAGGAGATCAGGCAAGGAGATAGGCAAAGTGTCAGGCAGAGGCGGAAGACGAGATGACGCGGAGCTAGCCACATCAGTCCGATGCAAAATAGAGATGGCTTGTGCTCTCTGCAAAGCAACTGAAACATGTTGTCGATAGTAGGCGACAAGGACGGAGGCATGTGGGATGCCAGTGGACCTGCTCTTGGCTGCATGATGTGCACATGTCCGCAGGAAATCGTCGAAGTGTCGGTGCAATGAGCCAAATATTTCGACCGCCAGTGGAAGAAATGTGTCGGTGGGGTGACGATCGCTGTAGTCGCGCTCCTTGGCCTGGGCTGCTACAGTGGCTGTCGTGCCTGGTGTGGTAGCTGCGCGAGATAACAGATCCACTCGAGTGGGGTCGGCGAGAACGACATCTGCTAAGGTACGCAAACCATCTCTAGATAGGACGATGTCAACACGACGGCGTGTAGAGTGGGACGTGAGCGCGGGTCGTAGATGTAGTTGTTCACGCAGTACATGATACCCTGCCTCCCGAGCAATAGATGCTACCGCATTGCGAACCATATCATGAGACGTAGTGCGCTTACCACCACATGGACAGCGGAGGAGATGGATGACAAGGTCATCGATGGGTTGAAGACAGACGCAACGCTGAAGGCCCAATGTCGAAGGATGAGGCAAACCGAGTCGAAGGCGGAGCGCAATAGTGAAAATAGGGGATGAGAGTCAAAAATGTGTGATAGTGGGTCGTGCTGTCAACCATGCCCCTGCTCCAGGTCCTGCGCATGATAGAAGTCGGGCTCGATGCAACTCAGAAGAAGCACTTGAGAGCATGCCGGAAAAGGAATGACGGTGCACGCGCTCGGAAATGGACTCCTGAAGATGGTCGAGGCCTTGAGCAACCTACTGCTCAAATGGTGGTAGACAGGCTCGCGCCGGTGCGGAAGAAGATCTCGTGTAGAGTGGAGATGCTCCTCGACAGCTGACGGGGCGGTAGTGACAGTGGACAAAAGACCCACACCACCGAAAGAGACGGGCAAGGTGGCTTGCTGTCGTGGCAAAAGTCCCTGAGCACCCTCCAGAGCTCCTGGTCCTAACAATCTCCCAAAGATAGTCATCATGGTAGTATCAAACCCAGATAAGAGGTGTAGGAAATCTGGGTTGGGTGGAACAGTGCGCAAGAGATATGAGGGATGCTGAAGGAAACATTTGGTCAAGATTCCATATGCTACCTGTATATCTCCGAGCCTAAGAAGGAGATCGGCGTGGGTGGCATCCTGGTGGAGTGCATCTTCCAAGAATGACGTTGTGAACTGGGTGGCGCCAAAAGGGACTCCCAGGATTCTGATGCCATTGGGCGGAGCAATGAAGTGAGTAGGGGGGACAAAATCTGAAGGGAGACCGGACGGAGATTACACCGCACATTTGCGAGGTTGCACTGAAAGGCCCACGGCAGAGAGTTGGGTGACAAAATGATAGTAAGCTGAAAGTACCTGTGAGGCAGGGCCTACAATATGCGTGTCGTCTACCACCGACGGAAAAAGACAAGATGAGTGAACTTGTGCAAAAGCCGTGAGGGCGCGGACATGAGCCATGGCAAACAAAGGTCCTCCTAAAGGGTCGCCTTGGCAGGTCCCAACCTCGGTTCTGAATGATGGAGCACTCACCTAGGCGAGAATGATGACTGTAGTATAGGGGAGTGGTGGATGCATAGAATAATCGAACAAACGGAATGAGTTGGTGGAAATCTCCTCCAGCTGAACGGAGCTCCTGAAAGATAGCCGCTCGTAACACAGTGTTGAAAGCGTTGGTGACGTCGACTTGGAGAACCACCCAATCCGGATGAAGATCAAGAGCTGCACGAATCCCCTGAACCACCGCCTCGCAACCGCCTGGAGTGGCGACCCCGAACTGGTGCGGAAAGAGATGTCCGGAGAAGGCATCTCAAAACTGAAGACAAAGTGAGCGGCTGACAAGGTGGTAAAGAACCTCTCCAACTGCAATAGGGCGGATGCCAGTACCTGAGGGTTTGCTCATAGCCAACAATCTGGAGGCCCCAAGGAGACGGGCCACTGGGGCAGGGATACGGCCAGCAGCAATAAAGGAGCAAATCTGAAATAGCTGAGAGAAGCCACTAGCAGAGTCCTGTGGAGAGAAACAGTCGCGTAAGTGCCCATACAGGAGACCGGAAGGACCTGCCGCTGCAAGATGGGGACTGCGCGTGAAGGCCTGAGTGAAGACCGCCCGATCTAGCTTGAGATCCTGGTCTGGCTCGAAGTCCTCAACAAAAAGCGGCAGAATATCCTAAGCTGATGGGTGAAGGGCTTCGAGGGCAGTGACAGTATCCGGTGATGGAGGCGTTGGTGAGGAAGGTGCTAAAGCCTTGGCCGCACGTGAGTACTCGCCAACGCGGCCTAACATGAGACTATGACGATGTTGCATGTGGGCCGATGAGGGTGGCTGCGTGGAGGAAGCAGGAGGGGCGCGTGCCGCAAGGGCTAGTGCCCGTAATTGATGCTCATCTTGCAGACTCTCCCAATCTCCAGATAAAAAACGGCAAAGACGGATGCGCGTCTTTCTGTGCCCTGACTGACCGCCACGAGGGGGCAAAACCAAACACCACTGAGGAAATAACAAGAAAAGATACCATGCTGGTATATCATCAGGATCACGAGCTAGCCTGTCTAAGGGTAGACGGAGTGCCAGTTGGACCTCATGACGTAGTGCCACCGGAATTCTTGTATAAAGACGAGGCCTTGGCAGACCTAGCTGAAATGCGCCCAGAACATCTAGCGCTGAAAGCCAATGCCAAGCAGAGGCAGGAGGTGGCGCGTGCAAGACACTGGGCTGAAATGGAGAAGTACCATTTGTGTGGGACTGATGAAGAGCCGCACACGTGCGCTGGTGTCGCGCAAGCCCTCTGATGCGCGCAAAAAGACGACCGCAAGCTGGGCATGGGGTACGGTCTGATGGGAGAGGCGCTGCTGTTGGGGGGGTAAGAGTGATGGGGTCGGCAATGCAGGTTGCACAACTGGAGAAGAAGGCACGTGGAGAGGCTCATGACCAAGAGGAGTTGGGCTGCCTTGAAGCCGCTGCCGAGAATGGGATGGAGAACCTGGAGGAGAAGTGACTGGCGTTGGACCTCGAACCCTACCTGAGAGGCGCAGTGGGGGAGGCCTCAACAGACACTGTGGGAGTTCTTCGGTCGGTGGGGCGCCAATGGAAGAACCTGGAATCAGCGGTGGAGAAGACCGTTGTGAAGATGACGACTCTTCTTGAACTTGGTGTCTGGAGTTTGGACTCTGGTGTGCATCAGGATCATGTGAGCTAAGGGTAGGGGTACGTTGGCGTTGGGGTCTTCCAAGAGGAGCAGGTCTTCCGGTAGGAGCAATTGCGGCTGTGTTCAGCACCTCTCGTTGCTCTGGGGAGCGAACTGCCAGGGATGGTGGAGTAGTAAAGGGGTTGTGGTGAGGGCTGGAGTTGGCGGAAGGTCAAATGAAACACTTGAAAGCAAATTCATAGCTACCACGAGGGTGAAGAGAAACATCATACCTAAGCGCTTCTTGTGGAACGGACTCCCCGATTTGGAAAAGGGGAAGGGCCTGCGCAAGAAGCTACTGGTCTTGTGAAAGCACAATTTCCATCGATGTAACTCCAAAGCGGAGATCACCCTGCTGCACGAGCATCTATCTGTATACGTAGGTCCAATCCTCATGGACGTAGTTCTTACTTCATTCCTCTCCCTCTCTATGGTTGAATGATCTTGGGGTCGTTGAATGATCACGTGAATTATGTTGAGCTCGTCTTCATCTCTCTTACTCAAATGGGTTCGTTTGTAATCCAGCGGCTGCTGCCACGCTTGACTCGTCTACCAACTTCTGGCACTCTATCATTTGTTGCACATGACCATAGCCAGCAGTGCCGGTATCCGCAATTGCAGTCATTGGAATTGTCTAGCACGGACGAGGAGAGCTGCAAGAGATCCTGGGCCGGACCTTCATCATGGCTGGCAGACTCTGAAGGGAGTGCTGGGGGAAAAGAATCCTTTGTCAGATTCTGCGCAAGTCAAGTCGGATACTGCCCAAGTCGAGTCTGTAGCTCAGCCATCAAACCATCCGTTTGTCCTCACCAGGAATTTGCAACCACTCATAGCTGCCGGAATTTGGTTGAAGTCTACTTACTCTTACGACAAATTTGGTATTACTCATTGAAGCACTGTGTATACATCCTTCCTTAACTTAAAAGTCTTTGTCAAGTTTTAACCTCAAGGCCTCCGGATGCAAAACACTTTGCTGAGGAGCTAAGAAAAGCACGCCGATTTGGGAAGGTGAGGACATCTGTACGCGCCCAAGGGCCCTCTGGGCCTGCTGTGGATACAGTGATTTATTTTTCCCTTCTATCTCTGTCTCTGTCCCTCTCTGTGTCCTCCTTCGTCCCAGAAAAGTTGGTGTGGGGGATGGAGGCCACGGCTAGCAAGGCCTCCGATAGTAACTGCTTGACAGCCAATTGTGGTGCAAATGTACTCTGAGCTTCTTTTCAGCCTTTAATGATCACACCTTGCTTTAGAGAGAGGAGAGAGAGAGAGAGAGAGAGAGAGAGAGAGAGAGAGAGAGAGAGAGAGAGATTAATTCTACACTACACCCGGGTCAAAATTAAAGTTGTGAAAGGTCTATGCTTAAGCAATAGGGCTACTTACGAAAGTCAGAAGCTGGTGAAATTTTCATCGGCTTGTAGTTCTTGCACACAGGTTGAGAAAACAGCAAAGACCCACTATAGCTGAAGTTCTCCTCAGATTCTTAAGTGTTGGGACAAAAGGTTTGATAAGGTGCAGTCCCTGCATGCAGGTCAAGCTAAGAAACTCTGGCAGGAGTCCTCCTTAGATCCCACACAGTGGTTGGAGAAAAGGTTTGATAAGGTGAGCGTGATTTGTTTAGGACGTGAAAGAGTATGTTGGGAAATGAAGCCAGCATCATGCTGTCTTGTGGACTGGACTTACAACATTGAAATTTTCCTCTTCACTCATGAAAAAGCAGCGAATGTGGTCCTTTTTGTTCCTATCAGGAGATTGTTTGAGGTTGGTCCCTGTTATGTCAAGGATGCTTGGAACTCTTGGTGATTCTAGTGTGGGCTGTTCAGCTATCCACTTGTGGTTTTCACAGGATAGTCCAAACTTCAGTCATAAGGGCACCGGTGAGGCCCTGTGGGTGGAGGGTTGGTCGGAACCTCAGGGTGTGACAGCACCTCTAGCTGACATGAGACAGGGTCGAGCACAAACTGGTGATGGTGTCAACGAGAACTCCTCTGGCACTTGTGAGGATGTGAGGATATTATGCAGGGCAGGGCAACTGAAAGATGCATTGCACATTCTGAACAAACAAGGCATTTGGGCAGATTCAAGTACTTACGTCTGTCTCTTGCGGGAGTGCATGAAAATCAGGAACCTTGAAATGGGAAAGCAGGTGCACAACCACATCATCCAAAGTGGATTCAAGCCATATGCATTTCTATTCAACACCCTTGTTAACATGTATGCCAGCTGTGGGAGTATGGTAGATGCATGCCGAGTGTTTGAAACAATGCCTGACCGCAACATCTTTGTGTGGAATATCATGATAGCAGGATATGCCAAGCATGGGGGTGGCAGGGAGGCCCTCAAGATTTATCAGCAGATGATACGGGGAGGGGTGAAACCAGACAATGTCACGTTCACTTGCATTCTCATGGCATGTGCAAGTCTGTCAGCTCTGGAAGAGGGCAAAGAGGTCCATGCTGACATCATCAAAGCGGCAATTGCACCAGATGCATTCTGGAGACTGCTCTTGCTGCCATGTATGCCAAATGTGGCGCCATGAAGGATGCACATCAAGTGTTTGACAATATGGCTCACAGGAATGTTGTCTCATGGAGTGCGATTATTTCAGGATATACTCAGCACGGGTGTGGTGTGGAGGCTCTCAAGATCTATGAGCAAATGATACAGGCAGAGGTGAAGCCCAACGAGGTCACATTCACTTGTGTTCTCAATGCTTGTGCCAGCTTGGCAGCTCTGAAAAAGGGCAGAGAGGTACATGCCGACATCATCAAAGCTGGAACTGCTCCAGGTATCATTCTGGAAACTGCCCTTGTCAACATGTATGCGAAATGTGGGAACATGAAGGTTGCACATCAAGTGTTCGACAATATGGCTACGCGAGATGTCGTAGCATGGAGTGCCTTGATTGCAGGATATGCTCAGCATGGGTGTGTTAGGGAGGCTTTTGAGATCTATGAACAAATGATGCGGGAAGGGGTGAGGCCTGACAAGGTCACATTCATATGCGTTCTCAATGTTTGTGCCAGCCTGCAAGCTCTGGAAAAGGGCAAATTGGTCCATGCTGACATCACAAAAGTTGGAATTCTGCAAGATACCATCCTGGAGACTGCCCTTGTCGACATGTATGGCAAATGTGGGAACATGAAGGATGCGCGTCAAGTGTTCGACAATATGGCTAAGCGAGATGTGGTTTCATGGAGTGCTATGATCACAGGATATGGTCAGCATGGGTGTGGGAGGGAGGCCCTGCAACTATTTGAACAAATGCAACAGGAAGGCTTAAAGCCAGACAGCACCACCCTTACATGTGTTCTCTCTGCATGTAGCCATGTGGGCCTTGTCGATGAAGGCCAGCACTACTTCGATTCCATGATTGGAGATCATGGCCTCAGTCCGACTGCAGAACATTTCGGATGCATGGTGGACCTTCTTGGCCGTGCAGGGCAATTGATTGAGGCAGAGGAATTAATCAACAAAATGCCAATCACACCAGGTGTTGAGGTGTGGGGAGCCTTGCTCAGTGCCTGCAGAAATCATGACAATGTGGAGATAGCGGAACGTGCCATAAAATGCCTTCTTAAATGAGATCCACAGTACACAGGCCAAGAGGTCCAACTCTACCAGCACTGTGTACTGCCCAATTGAATGTGGGAAGCTCTTCATACTAGACCATTGAGAAAGGCTTGTCCTTTCAAGCTCTCATGTCCCCAATAGCCTCTTGCAGACTGCCAACCCGATCCACACCCAAGATTTTGTAGTCTTCCAGCTCTATCTGGTAGCCAACAAACTGGGGTAGGCTCATCATTTGTCCATGGATCCCCCCCCACGAGTGCAGATTCGTCCAGCTCTATCAGTTACACAACCGACCGAGCTGGGCTCTTTGTACAGAAACACTCAGCATTTTGAGGCTTCTCAGGTCATTGATACGCTCCAGCATGCTCTCAACCGATGGACAACTTGTGAGGTCTTGCACAATCACCTCCACCACTCGTGGAATGTGTATGCTATGCTCAAAAGACTCAGTCTCCCACTGCCTCTCAAGGGTCTGGTGGGGTCTCCGCTGATTGACACTACAGTAGGTCTAGCATGAGAAGCGCTCTCAAATGCCCGTCAAATGTTGTCTAAGGCTTTTCATACTCGTGACAGAGACTCAGTTGGTCCTGAAGCCTCTCACCTCCCCAATAGGTACTGGCATGCTCTCAATGTTTCCAGATTGCACGAGGTCTAAGTCACTCACAACTGATCTCTTGTAAGCTCTTCATGCATGTCCACTGAGAAAGAGTCAGGATGCCCTCTCAATATTTTAAAGGAGGCTGTCCGTTTTTCAGGTGGAATCCGTTCAACCTCTTCCAGTCCTCAACTACTCGATGGAATGTCCTGGGCTCTCTATGCTTTGTAGCGAAAAATTAAGCATTCTTGGCATACTCAACTGCCAAACTCTCAAATGGATCACACAACCGAAAGGTGACATCCCTAAAGCTTATGGTGAGCTCTTTCAGTGCTCTCAGCTGCTAAGTAGAAAGAGAGCATAAACAAGTGCTGCCATGGTATATCTCTATCTGCCCGAGTGGAATGTGAGAGAAAAAGTTGGAGGAGGTAATTGATCATATTTGTGTCGATTGGACAAGACAGGGAGACAGAGTGTGAGGAAATGAAAGGATGACGCCTCCCGAAGGATTCGTAAATTATGGTGTGAGGAAATAAGTTGTGTTGGAGGTGTTGAAGCTCACACCTTGATAGATGAAGGGAAAGATATTTGCATAGTAAACTGTCACAATGGTTTCACATAAAAGGGACAACCATCAGCTTTCGCCGAAAACTGTGCACACAAAGCATAGGACTTGGCCATGTTTTGCTGTCAAATGGAGCGGTCTTCGGGTGAAGTTACCGCTGAAAGCTGTGCCTAAACTCTGGTAAAAGTCTTCAAAATCTTCCAACCATGGCAGATCTGCCCTAACTCTCAGACAGTTCTCAATCCATTTCTCAAGGTTCGGCTTGCAGCCAAAAACAGGCTTGGGGAAATGTAAGGACCCAAATCAAGAAAAGACCCTAGCAGAATCGATTCCATGTTATGGAGGGCACGCACGCTCTTCAGGACGCAGTGGAGAAGTTTGGGCAAGAAGACGGCCCTAAAGTCGTCAATAGAGGGCCCTAAATCCTAAAGCCGCTTGTTGTCAGTCTGTAACATCCTGGTGGTTGGGGTATGTGTCATCCTCTCACAATGGTGGTATGCCACCCTAAAAATCTGGGATGTAGGTGGAAGGAGTCAGGATTTCGTTGTTCATGCGCCCGAGACTGAGAGTTTCCAAGACTCCGTCAAAAAATTTAGATTGTCCATGCGAAGTTTGATTTAGATTTTGCACTACTTTCCGCCCGAGAATGTCCTAGATTGATAGTTCTTGCGTTTTTCGGAAAGCAATTTGTTGCCAGGACTATCTCCAAGGTCTGATGTGGTGATGGTGGAGTAACAGCATGTAGGCGAACGCAAGTTAGGTTCGCAAATTTTTTCTTCCAAGCCAATTGCCACCTTGCAGGTGGAAGTCATGATGAAGGGCTACAAACATCGGCATGTACCATCCCTCTACCCGCTGGACACCCTCTCTCCTTCAGATCCTGACTGCAGGTCAAAAATTCCAGCTTTTAAGTGGACTACGAATGCTAAGGTACACAGTCTTTGCAGTCTCTCTAAGCGATTGGCATCCGCGTAAGTAGTTGTATGAAACCTGGAGGATGTGTACACGTATTGAGTGAAGAGAACCTTACATTTTTGGGAGTCGGGAATGACCTAAGATTGGAATTGCTACCCTCAGGTCACTGACTTATACATACATTGCAACCAGTTAGAAATTTTGATCAAATGAGTGTGTAAACATGTCATTCCTGATATCATGCTCTTCTCTGGGAGGCAGCCTTCATTCTTCTGATTGATGAAATTAACTGTGATAGTTCCAAACTTTTCCATTTAGCTCTTGTGGCAGCACCTTAGATGGTTCCATCTTGAATGCCATGTTAGATGCAAGCCAGTCACCAGAGCCTTCAACACCTTCTGTTCCTTGCTTGCAATGGCCTTGTCAAATTGTATTCGATTACCATATTGCAAAATACTTCGTCAATGTCATTCTACTGCATTGATTAGTGGACAGAAGTTCTGTTTTGAAATCATCATTCCTCAAGCGTAGCCTTCTCTTTCTAAGGGAGCTGGCTCAAATTTTCAACATATGTTCGATCTTATGACAACCCAGATGGGCAACAATTCTAGGATCTCCATGATGCATTATAAGGCCCGTGAAAGCCAGGCATAATTACCTCTGCAAAGTTCTAGCAAAGACTTTTTCGTGACCAATGTGGGGTGGCAGATAATCATCTTTATTCTAGAGAAACACAGCATTTAGTAAGTTTCATGACATCTAACAACTAATTCTTTGGTGAGAACTGAGTGGGTAAACAAGAGTCGCATTTGTGCATAGGCTTTTAACCCAAGGGAGTTTTTATCTCTTCAAAAGCTTTTTGAGGTTCTTCATCATGTTCAGAAAAACTTCTCTCTAATTGCTTCGCAGGCGATCTCTAATGTTTTCACTCCCTTCTCAGGCTCTCTCGGCGGGGTAGGGCATTAATGCATTTGTTTCAGTACAAATTTCTGATTAAGTTCGCTTTTAGGTGCAGTTGCTGTTCCCATAGCACTCCTTGGCTTGGGTGTGCAGTTGTCCAACATTTGCTGGAGTGTGGCTGCAAGAACACTTCGATACCCGGCACAATTGCGATAGAGTGGACAGTGCTTAAAGCAAGTTTTAAAGTAGAGCTCGTTCAAAGGATTGACCCCATGGCCACAGTTGCAGAGAGCGGGAATATGCAGACCTGACTGCTGCATCTTCTGTAGCCGCATTGCTCGCAAGGCTGATTGATACCTGCACACACGTTCACGTAACTATACAGAGATCCGAGTTTTTTTATCTCTGGGGAGGTGCTGCCTCATCTTTTTAGAATAGCCTTACAACCTTGAACGTTCTTATCATCTCCCAAAAAGTATTTTGAAGATTTCAAGATACACATGACAAGTGTTTATAAGTAGCAGAGAGATGAACCTTGTAGTAGTAATAGTAGTAGTAAGTTAGTAGGAATATTGCGAAACAACCAGTCAATGAGTTGCGAATGCAGGATGGTTCTGAGCTTCGAAAACTTTTCATATTGCAAAGACGGAAATGTAAAGCCATGCCAGACTGCATACAAGCAAAGAACCATTTCATCATCAATAACCATTGACCACCATTGTCAAGCTAGCAGAAACAAAGCAATGCACACTGATTAAAACAAGAATAGTCAGACAAATGATGGCATGTCATAGCAACATGCAGATCCATCTCTGGTCCACCTTCATAGGATTAAATGGAGTTATGGGTCTGCAGGAATATGACCTTGTTTTCTCCAGAGCAGCACTGTGGAGAACCTTGTCTTGTCTCTTAGCCCTCTACAGAGTATAATATACATCCATACACACAGAAACTTGATATGAGTAGAGTGACCAAGTACCAGTGTGTACACCTCTCATTGTTGATATGCATTTCTCATTTCTTTTCTGTACTTCCTTTTCTTGGTCCTCAGGTGCAAGTTTCTGCGGTTAGGAGTGCAATTTACAAGTATCTAACCTGTCCAATGTCCACAAGTGAATTTCTCTTCTAGATATTGTAAAACTCCTTCCTTCTTTCTTCTTTTCTTTCTCCAGTGGGCAGACTAGTGTTCTCCTTTTTTTCTTCTCTCATTGAACCTAGTTTGAATGTGCTCAGCAACTAGTTATAACTTTCGCAAGGAGAGGGAGACCCATGAGGTAGGAAACTTTCTAATTGACTGATTTGGACAAGGTCCTTCTGGCAAATAGAGCTTACAGACTCTGGAATTCTCAAAACACGCGAGGGAGGATACCAACATGGAGTGATAGTCACCGAGAAATATCTCAAGAGCTCATCCATCCCATCCTAATGGCTTGATTGGAGGTGGAGAATGGAAAGAAATAATTAAAACGAAATAGAACTAACCATATGTGCCATAACATCCACCTGCTTCTGCACTGCTTTCGACTGTTTTTGAAGTGCTTTTTGCAAGCGTAATGCTTCATCTGCCTTCCTCTCCTTGCTCAGCTGCTCCAACCTGCCATCCCAAGCATCCTTGACTGCCACCACCCAATGTAGTTTTACTCGACTACTATGAAGCTCAGATGTCAGTCACAAATCCCCAGTTTTGTAGATGCTACAACCACTGTCATCTGCGGCTTGTCCTTCAGAATTCATAGAAACAGTCAGGAGTATGAGCCTTGTTTACCTGGGGAGGTTGAGCCTCTCTTTGGATGCGGAAGTTTTGTTTTAGAAAACAAAGTGTCACGAGAAGTGTTGTCAAGCATTGCTGCAGAGATGGCATTGCAGGGCAGATTCTGGAGAATCCTCCCCCCTTGCCCCTCCCACTTTCTCACGTGGTATCCACCCCGGTCTTTACATACTAGATCCACACCTCCACAGAGCTCATGAAACATGTTGCTACTACTCAAACTACATCATTTCTTTCCATTGTGAGGAGCCTAGGATTAAATATCTCTAAGCTACCATAAAGTGACTTCCTCATTCAATCTAGCAGATGTAAAGGAGAGTTAGTCTTGACCGCCGTCTTCGTAAGTCATGAAGTCGGTGCACTCGTTCACGGACAACCTGGCGCTCCACTTGCATTGCACATTTCCAGACATCTGAGAAGTATTGTTTGACCTACACCCCACAGTGGACTCATCGGTCACCACATATCTGCATGCCTTGCCCCCCTCTGAAACATAACTGATAGCCAAACTGACTCACTCAGGCCAGGAGAGGCAAAAAAATTGTGCAAGAAAAATGTAAAGACATACAGATGCCATGGAGGCAGAGGATGCCACAACACAGACAAGAGCAATTACTCGAACACAAAGGCATCAAGGTACCTGTCCTCTTTCTTCATACTCATCCCTGCTTCGCAAGATAACAACGCCGATCGGGCAAGCTTTAACACCTTCCCGAGGATCCCTTCCCCCACGAAAGACATCATCACGGGTGTTTTGGGAACCAGCCCTCTTCAAGCTGCGTAGCTTCCTGAGATGCTGGGGAGCATGGCAAGCGTCCTCTGGCAATGACCATTCACTCGACTGCCCCATTGAGACTGTTTTTATTTTTGAGCCAAAGAACTGATACAGGTATTATTTTATTTTCTATGGTTTCCCCACTCCCTGGCTACTTCTCAGCTCAGTTAATCCAACTCGGTTTCTAGGCATATCCAGTGCAAAATGTTGTTGTGATCCTGTAACATTCATACTACATCCATGCCCTAAATACAGAATCTCCTCATATTTTTATCATATTTAGTCTGTCTCTCTTTGCAGTGGTTTGGACCTTTGTCACAGATGATGTCCAGTAGCTTACCCTCCTTTCCAAGAATGTTCCTTCGATCTTCCCTTGTTCCTAGTGAACTTCTGAAATGACTTCGTACAAACAGGTCTGTAAAATTCTACTCTTACTAGCACAGGTTAGTGTATAACTGAAATTACTTCACACCACTTTTTAGAATGAAATTGTTCAGTCTGATTCGTGCATTTATTACTGGTGCTTTGGGTATCCCAACTACTTTTTGAATGCCAACCTGCGAATAGATTTTCAGGGAATGTTTAAAATTTTAACAAATCAATAATCATTCCTGGAACGCTAGGTAAGTGCGTGCACCAACATGAACAAGGTTTAAACTGAATTATACACGTTGCAGCCATGGAGTAAGATTTTACCCCATGTGATAGAAACTCTTCCTCACTCTGGAGATCTTTCCGTTTCAAGTCGCTCAGTTTTACAGCAAGTTTGGGACAGGCCAGGTCATGGACAGGCTTGGTCTGAAGTGTGGCTAGCGGGTCAGAATGTCGCCTCTCCAAATGGAAGCTGTCTGGCTCAGATCGCCCCATTGGCCTCTGCAATAACCTCTATGTTAGTGTTGAAAACAGGGAAGCCTTCTATGATATAATGGCGTTCCAAAAGGAAGACCTGGACGCTTGTCTCTTTACACAGGAGGGCTACTATCTTCCATCAGTTGCCAAGGACTCGGAAGCCCCTACAATAATACACCACTTCAAGACAGGTTGACCCGTCTTCTTTCCCTCCCTCTCCTAGTGAGCTTGATAGCAATTGGGGCAGTGGGTGTCGTTTGTGAGTTCGAATCTATGGTAGAAACACTTAAGTTTAGTAAGACCCTATTTTTGTCTTCATTTGAGCCATCTTCCACTTAAAATTATTGAGCTTAAGTAATATTCCTATGGACAACATTGTCAACAGTTGTCTATCCATCAACTTAACCAGCATAACATATCCCTGAAGTGTATCAGGCAATACTTGCCTGAGAAGATGCTCTTTTCCTTACAATCTGTCACTGATTGCCACTTTGGTGCACCTGTGCTCTTACCTCTCCCTGTGCCTTCACTCTGAGAAGCTCAAAGTCCTTCCACTCTGCATGTGTCCGCCCCGTTGATGGTTTTGCACTTGAGTTTTCCACACTGTCTCGTGGGACAACATTCTTGGAAACTGTCAGTGTGTGTTGTACATCTGGAGCTATCTCTGTACCCTGCATGCAGTTCACCCGGATTAGAGGTCTGGGACAAGTCAATCAACAAGAAGGCTCACACGCTCTTAGCTAGATCGAATTTTCGATGTAGAATGCTCAAGCCTAACTTCCATGTGGAGAGACTTTGATGAACTTCCTGCATTCCAGCTTAAGGAAGACACAACTTCTGATAATGCCTACAACACTCCTGAGATATCACTCAAACAAAGTAGGCAACTAAAAGTTAACCACTCCAAGCTTGGACTTAGGGCCACCCCAACCATCCCATCAGACACTCTGTGCCGAGCGATCCAGTTCTTTTATGCTCTGGCATGGTCCAACATGTCGAACTTCCACGAGTGTTCAAGACATGCCAAGATCCAAACAGTCTTAAGCCTACCCATAAGAAATTAAATGAAAGGGCACTTTATGGCTGGAAGCTCACCAATTGGTCTTCACAAATTTCAGCCTGCAGTTGCAAATTTAAAGAGATTCTTTCCGTCAAATCTAATCCAACTTTCCTCTGTTACTGAAGTGTCATTGACAGAAACCAAAGAGGAAAATGTGTCTCCACAGGTTTGGTCGTGAGCTTCATGAAGAACTTCTATTTGGTGTGCATGGTTATATAAGTGCAACCTACCTCAACTCATACACGAAGTTCTGATGGAAAGGTACCTGTACCATGAGTGGTGCTGGCCGTGCAGGTGGAATATTCTCTTTGGCCCTAGTCCTCTTTGTCTTCAACAATTGAGCCATCCGTGTCTGTAGATCCCTCAAAAAATTTGCATAACTCTTCTCCTTTTCACTTTTTGTGCGGTGGACTTCGTAGGTCGCCACTGTGGCTGCCTCCTGTTAGATGCACGGATAGCCAATAGTGCGTCTGAATATCACAAGATTCAGAACCTCCTTATGCTAGCATACTAATAGGCCATGCAGGTTGGTGAGAAACACTCCACTCACTGAATGAAGAGGCATGTAACAAAGTGGGCTTGAAACTTCGGTCACAATGCCACAATAAGTGTTGCATTCATGCTCCACAGCCATGTCTGTGAGCAGCCTCCATGTTACTATTTGAACTTCAAATGAGTAATTTCTCCAACGAGAACTTCTATTTGAAAATCAAGCTCTCTCTGACTAATTGATAGCAAGCTGGTCACAATTACGACTTCCACTTTTATATGAACGAAGTCTCAGGTCGACCAATGGAAAGGCACATGCTAGAGGATTTTGGCTAACGCCATCAACTCTACATCTCATTTAATCAAAGATTAAAATTATGTGAATATGCTTTAATAGCATTGTTGGACAAAAACACGGTCTTCATAATTTAGACTCTTAAATGTTTTCATTAAGGAGGAGTGTTGGTAACATTTAGATTATGTAAGTTATCATCCATATAGAATGGATACGTCTATACGAAGGGTCACAACCCTTTTAAGGTATGACTGTTGAGTTGTTGAAGAGACATTGTCCTGTCTTCTTCTCTCTCATTCTTACTCATTCTTACATACATAAAATGGAGTAATCATACTCACTCTACACTAATGTTTGAGTGCTAGTATTTCATAACACAAGCTTCAAGGTCGCCTTCCATCTGAAGGCTTGGTCAGATGGGTTTACAAGGAATCACGACCCTTGTGTCCTATCTCTCTCACGTAGTCTGGGCGAGTGTCAAGAAAGCACAAGATTCGGAGTGTTTCTCTATGAATGGACTTGCTCGAGTTCATGCTTTTTCTCATGGATGTATTCCATCCACATTAGCTTCCCGAGTCAACCAGGCTATGGCGGATCCACGTGTGTAGACCGACGGTGGAAACGAGATCTCTGTTTCTAGCCCTCCGTCCCGTCCCATTGCTGCATGGTATGGGACAATCGCACAAAGGTTTACTTGAAACAGTTATGATGCACACAGGACTCCTTTCTATGATCGATCACCGTAGATCGGCAGTGTTCCTTGTGGAGGTGTGGATCCCACCTCCCTGCACAATGCAATATCTGACAATACCCCGGGTCCACCATCAACTCTCGGTGAGCTCAAATGAGTCGACTGTGAGCTTCGGTGTAATAGGAACCTTTGTGGTTGGTCAACCTCCCTAGATATTAGTGTTTCATCTCTCTGCATGTGGCTAGAGTTTATTGGCGGAGATTTTCAGATTCTTGGGAGAGAGTTTGATTAATATAAGTACAGTTTTTAGAGTGGCTGGCAGTGACCGAGATGTGGGATTGTCGCAGATGTGAAAGAAGTGGGTGCCTCGGTTCAATTATGAATCTGGCCTGGTGAGTGTGGTTACGGTGTTTTTGTGGGTTTGTCGTCCTGCGGGTTGGAGTGAGGGGTATATGTCATGAAGCTTTGCTTGTGTTTCTTTCTGATGTGCTGACTTTGCTGCAGCTCCCGTTGGGGTGTGCTTTCATCTTTATAGATCCTGAACCTTGTGCACGGTAAAGTTTGTTGTCTTCCGGGAAGCTTTGTTGAGGAGCATAGAAGCTGAGTAATTGACATCTTTTGAGTGAACCGGAATGTTGTTTCCGGTTTCTCTTCTCTCCCGTGCTCAAGTTTTCTTGTAAATGGTGCACGGGATCTTTTCTTGATATCCACAGACTTGACTGGCTGGAACAGGGGCACTGTAAGATCTCTGGTTAGTCGCGGGCTCCCATAATTTCCAAGCTCAGCATTCACGTGAACGCCGTCCTCTCAGTTGCAGTTGGTTCAGATCTAGGCTATCGGTGGCTTCAATTCGAGAGAGTATATGAGATTACGGTCTCAACCCTTGCGGTCCGATATCTGTCCAATTGCAGCATGGAGATCCGGCCACCAATTGTCACTGGTAGCAATACCAACATTCCAGATTTAGGAACCCGAATCTCAGCAAAAGCGAGTGGATCTTGCGGTCGAAGGGACAAGCACAGGGTTGCAATTGCCATTCAGAAATTAGATAAGTGTTTTGGGGGTCTATCTGGAACTAGAATATTGGCGAGCTCATGGAACACTGGGCCATATCAGGGAGACTTATTTGTAAAATCCCGTGGATGGAGTGGGCAACAAAGCATTCAACGAGATAGAAAGAATCCACTGTCAGCCTTGTTGAATGCTTCTCGATACAGAAAGGAGAAAGCTGAGAAGGCGGAGGAAGAGAGTGCCGAGGATGACGGTGAGGATGATGAGCTGTGTCCAGTTGAATGTGTTCGGGAGTTCCAAGACAGCAACGAACTAGATGGAATTCTGGAAGAATCAAAGCGCACCAAGACGCTGGTTGTAGTGGATTTTTACCGCACTGCTTGCGGTAGCTGCAGGTACATAGAGAAGGGCTTTGTGAAACTTTGCAAGGGGGCTGGCAACTGCAAAGCCTCTGTTGTTTTCCTCAAGCATAATGTATGTTCCCTTCCCCAGACCCTGTGGCTTTAACTTCTCTGTTTTGGGAGTGAGCACTCTGTTACAGATTTAGGTACAGATTTCAATTTCAAGGAAGAAACTTATCATATACTGGACTTTGCAGTCTTGAACCAATGAATTAGTGTTTGATTACACTCAGTTGTGATTGACACTTAAGGAAAGTTACCATCCCCTGACGGCACTCTGCCCTGTAACAAGCTTGCAGCTGGTGCACAGTACTGATTTAGAGTTGGTAGTCAATCATATGGATGGTTTTCCGCTGAGATATATTTTTCCGATCCATCCTCCTCAAAATGAGTATTTGTTCTCTGTGTGTTGCATATGAGGTTTCTGTTCTGCTCTGCTTTCAGCGTCCTGATAACTAGTTGGAAGATATGGCAGGATATCCTCATGTAAGCATTTGAAAAAAGGTGTGCCAATGTCTCACTGAAAGCGCACCTGTGCAGGTCATGGACGAGTATGAGGAGCAGTCAGACGTGGCAGCCAAGTACAAGATTCGGGTTGGTTTACTATTGAGTTTTTCAGACAGAAAATAACATAATGTACTCATGCCGTTCCCTACGCTGGTGTGGCATAGCCTTACAGCCACTGACCCCGAGGGAAACTAGTGACAGAACAAATGTGGGGTATTATGTGGAACTATTATGGGCTAATACTTGTTTGCTTGGAAGCAGGTGGTGCCGCTTTTCCACTTCTACAAGGATGGGGAGCTTGTGGAGTCATTCCCTACCCGAGAAAAGGGAAAAATTCTGGAGGCTATCTACAAGTATTTAGGCCAGACTGACACAATTGAGGACTGGAGTGATATAAACGGCCACAAATAGCCATTCTTACAACTTATAATGTCGCCATATTGGAGCTTGGAGACACAACGACGACGCAGTATCATCAAGGGTCGAGGATTTGACATGCAGGTTTGAATCACAAGAGGAATGGTGAATACACAGATTTTTCCCCCTCATAGAAGAGGCGACAGCAGTTGATTCCAGAAGGTTGGAACCAATTGATTGGTGGGCCATGATGGTGCCAGGTCCCTGGATGACTGCAGTGGAACTGTGTTGTCACTATGCAGACGCATGCTGTCTGTTGATTGCCAAAATGGTGTCAGGTGTGTCATTGTCAACAGATGAGGACCGTTCTAGTCAGGTTGATTCATTATGGCAGATGATTTGGAAGGCCATCCAGTCTGCTCCCTTCGCGTCTTTCACGTAGCGGTCTGTTAAATGCGACACTTGTGTACTAAGATTGAAGATAGGCTGCTGCATAGAGAGAGATGATGTCGACCCAAGTCAGTACAAATAAGAGCATCCTCCCTTGCACTCACAGCCCTCTATTGGGGTGGGCTCTAGGGAACTGTATAATGATTTTTGGGATAGGGACAATTTTCAATCCCACCACTTAGTTGTTTCACCGTATCATATTCAATGTATTCATCTGAGAGCTTCAGGAATCTGAGTGGGATTTCGTGTGAAGTTCAACTAATCGATGAGGCGCTGGAGAAGAACCTGGCAGCTTATCGAACCAAAATGCACAGCAAAATATGAAAGTACAGTGCAAATGGAATGTGATGCCATCTCGGTGACAAAACATTATGAGGCCACAATCTAATCGTATCCTAAAAGATCCTAGTAGTCCCTCAGGATGAAGAGACGCCATAATTTAGGCTTCTTAAATCCTGAAAGAAAACCATTTGATCCTGCCGGAGACCATTTGCAGCAGGTGGAGGGCTCCTTTTCTGAGTTCGTGTCTCCTTGCTATCGGAGTTGGTGTGGAACATTGGTCAACAAAGATGGTCCAGGTAGTTGCGGAGGAGGTGCTGCAATTATCAACCAATTCAAAGCTTTTGTGCGAAATTTCATTTGGGGTGCTTCCATCTGGGGTGCATCCATTTTGCTTCTGAACTTTCTTGCAGGATCTTTATGATCAAATTGTCTTGTTTGGTCATTAAAGAGCTCATACTCCGGATAATTTGGAAAGCTCGTTGTGCACTCGTCTTTGATGGCAAATCGTCTAATCTGAGGGCTATGCTGTTTAAGGTTCAGACGTGTTGTGCTGAGGCTCGGAAGGCTTGGCAGGTCTTAGGAGAAGCTCTTTGTAGATGTAGCCAGAGGGGAAGAACACAATTACTCACTGAATTTGACAACACTCAAGGCAAAGGAGCTCAAATCTGTTCTAGAGACTCGGATACGAGAATTCACTGGTGTGACACCATCCCACCAGGCTGGGCAGTTTGCATAGTACAAGGTGTTTTCCTCTAGAGGGTATCAAGGAACCTGAAATTAATTAGGATGCCAGCTAGTGCCAAGTTTTTGTTTCTCGGCAAGACAGAAGGCCACGTCAAGTTCTGGCTAAACCCTAATATATTTTAGCCAAAACATCACATTATTTTTAGCCAAATAACTATATTGTTAATAGTTGAATTATTGAAGGGGAAGAAGAGTTAAATCTCAAAGGGTGCCATATGGTCTCAACAGTCAACCATGACCAAGAAGAACAACCCGAAAATATTTATTACATTTATTCTAATGATCCCTTAGAGCCAATGTAAGGATCTCTTAAATTGGGGAAAAAAAAAAAACTAAATTGCTATTTACGTTCGTTGTAAGGATCCCTTATAGCATTCTAAGGATTTCATAGAGCGGAAAACAAATCGGTCGACCATGACGCAGAAGATAAACCTTAACATATTTTTTACATTTATTCTAACGATCCCTTAATATCCTTAGAGCCAATGTAAGGATTTGTTTAGATTGGGAAAATAGAATAAGCTAAATTGCTATTTACGTTCGTTCTAAGGACCCCTTAGAGCCGCTCTAAGCCACTCTAAGGATTTTATACAGTGGAAAAACAGAAAAAGCTAAATTGCTATTTATATTCGCTCTAAGAATCCTTTAGAGCCGCTCTAGGGGTTTTTTAGAGTGGAAAAACAGAAAAAAACTAATTTTTATTTACATTCGATCTAAGTATTACTTAGAATAAGAAAATAAAAAAAGATAATTGCTATTTACATTCGCTCTAAGGATCCTTAGAGCCGCTCTAAGCCGCTCTAGGATTTTCTACAGTGGGGTACAGAAAAAGCTAAATTGCTATTTGTATTTGCTCTAAGGATCCTTTAGAGCCACTCTAAGGATTTATTAGAGCGGGAAAACAAAAAAAATCTAAATGGCTATTCACATTTGATCCAAGCATTACTTAGAGCAAGAAAACAGAATAAACTATATTGCTATTTGTAATCACTCTAAGGATCCCTTAGAGCTGCTCTGAGTCGCTCTAAGGATTTTTTAGAGTGATTAAAAAACCAACACATTCACTCTAAGAGTTTCTTAGAATCAGTCTAAGGATTTTTTATTGCGTCATTGGATTGAATTGGTATATCAGATTACCATCAATATTATACATGTCATATTTGATGTATACATATGGATATATATATATTATACAATATACGAATATGAACTCCTATATCAGATTGGACTGGTTTCAGCACTGGTTTTCAAAAAAAATAAAAATGTATAGAGATTCAAACCCTTATAGCTATCCATTATAGCATACAAAATTATGGCCCAAATGCCTTAAAGATTAACCATAAAGGTTAAAAAATTTGAAGATTTTGAAATATAATATGATAAACAATTTGATTGAATGGATTTTGAATTTATGCAAAATAACGAAGCGCCAGAGCCAGGACCTACTCCACGTTTTTCGGAATCTGATTACAACATTCCTGCTATTGTTGGGTATCGGCAATCTTTAGACGAGAGATGTACCAGGAAGTTTGGCAAAAGTTACACAAGCACTTCATTTTACGTATCTGGAGCTGCATGGTGTTTAAAAACTTAAATGCCGTTCTGGATTTGCTCCTACGTGGTCTTCCACAGCCAGCGTTCATCATGTCGCAGGAGGATTGTATCATTTCCCCAAGCAATCTGCACCCAAATTACCGAACGGGACAAGATCAATCTGAGGGTTGAAAATATGATATAATATAGTATTATACATTATACTTTAAATACATATTATATTATATTATATATATTAATTATTATTCGTTAAATAAATTCGTTAATATAAATAGTATATTTGAAATACTTGAAGTTTTTGAAATGTAATATGATAGATAACTTAATTGATTAGATTTAAATTGGAATAATGAATCTGACATTGAAAGCATGATATAAATTGATAATATATTTATTTTTATAATATATAATATACATCATTATGTTTAAATTAAATAAATATATTATAATTTTAGTTATTTTAATAAATTTATATAAATAATATAAATATTTAAGATTTTAAATTTGAAATATGAAAATATAATGATGAGATATAAAGTGATATGAATAAATAATTAAGTAGTAAGTAAAAATAATGATGATTGATGATTGATTTATGATAATGGATGGAATGATAATTGACTAGTTGATGGATAGAATCATAGTTGATTTATGCAGCGACGTCGTTAGACTATAGCTAGATTTTAAAATATATTTACTTATTTATTGAATTTATTTATTTAATATACTATAAATATTCGTTCTTCATATACTTATTTATATTATATATATGATTATGATTGTAATTAAATATTTATAATCTCTAAGTTGTATATATTATATTGATATCATGCTTGAATATCATATACACTATAGATTATGATGTAACATTCAAAGTGGCATAATCACAGTGTAATGAATTTTGATAATTTCTTGGAAATATAAGATAGTGTTTTTGGTAGTTATCTGATAGTGTGTCAATCTATTTTCCCAGTCTTGGGACTCTTTAGGGCGCACTAAGAAGTTCTAAGGGCAATTATAAATAATAATTTACATCTTTCAATTTTCCCTTTCTTAGGACTCTTTAGGATGACCCTACGGAGTCCTGAGGGCCATTATAGATAATAATTTATATGTTTCTATTTTCCCCTTCTTATAACCCCTTAGGTTGCCGAACAGGTCTTAAGGGCGATTATTTATGTCTTTCCATTTTTCTCCTCTTAGGACTGTCCTAAGAAGTCATAAGGGTAATTATAAATAATAATTTATATATTTTTATTTTCCCCCCTCTTAGGACTCTTTAGGCGGCCCAAAGGAGTCCTAAGGGCAATTATAAATAATAATTTATATATTTTCATTTTCCCTCTCTTAGGACTCCTTAGGGCCACCCTAAGGAGTCCCAAGGGAAATTATAAATAATAATTTACATCTTTCAATTTTCCCCTTCTTAGGACTCCTGAGGACGGCCTAAGGAGTCCTAAGGGCAATTATAAATAATAATTTATATGTTTCTATTTCCCCCCTCTTATAACCTCTTAGGTTGCCTAAACGGGTCTTAAGGGCAATTATTTATGTTTTTCCATTTTCTCATCTTAGGACTCCTTAGGACTGTCCTATGAAGCCCTAAGGGTAATTATAAATAATACTTTACATTTTTATTTTCCCCTCTCTTAGGACTCCTTAGGGCCGTCATGAGAAATCCCAAGGGCAATTATAGATAATAATTTATACGTTTCCATTTTTCCCCTCTTATAACCCCTTAGGCTGCCTAAACGGATCTTAAGGGCAATTATTTATGTCTTTCCATTTTTCTCCTCTTAGGACTCCTTAGGACTGTCCTATCCTAAGAAGCCCTAAGGATAATTATAAATAATAATTTATATGTTTTCATTTTCCCTCTCTTAGGACCAGTGTTTTTTATTTCAAATTTTGAAAAGAACAGGACTGGCTACTGAGTTTTGCAGGAAATAGCCATATTTTCTGCTCATCCACTGAAATTTGGACAGAATCATCCTCCTCTGTACTTTCATCCATGTATATCATCCATATTATGCGAATTCATCCAATATTTATATTTTCTTTTGGGAATTTTGGCGATTTCATCCATGAGAAAATAGGGAATTTACGACAAAATATTCGATTTTGATTTTTGAGGTAAAAAAAAGTGCGAAATTTCTCCAGAAAAAAAAACACTGCTTAGGACTCCTTAGGGCCCGGCCTAAGCAGTCCTAAGGGCAATTATAATAATAATTTATATATTTCCATTTTCCCCTCTTAGGACTCCTTAGGGCAGTCCTAAGGAGTCCTAAAGGCAACTATAGATAGTAATTATATGTTCGATTTTCCCCCTCTTATAACTCCTTAGGTTGCCTAAACGGGTCTTAAGGGCAAATATTTATATCTTTCTATTTTTCTCCTCTTAGGACTTCTTAGGACTATCCTAAGAAGTCCTTAGGGTAATTATAAATAATAACATATATGTTTTTATTTTCCTATAATTTATATATTTCTATTTTCCCCCTCTTAGGACTCCTTAGGGCCACCCTAAGGAGTCCTAAGGGCAATTATAGATAAAAATTTATATGTTTCCATTCTCCCCCTCTTATAACCCCTTAGGCTGCCTAAACGGGTCCTAAGGGCAAATATTTATGTCTTTCCATTTTTTCCTCTTAGGACTCCTTAGGACTTTCCTCAGAAGTCCTAAGGGTAATTATAAATAATTATATATATGTTTTCATTTCCCCCCCTCTTAGGACTCTTTAGGGCCACCCTAAGCAGTCCTAAGGGCAATTATAAATACTAATTTACATATTTCCATCCTCCCCCCCTTAGTAATCCCTAGGGCAATCCTAAGGAGTCCTAAGGGCAGTTATAAATAAATATTTTCTATTTTTTATTTTTAACATAGGTACTAACACGTAAAGGTTTATTTCAAAAAAAGATGTCAGTACATTACAAATGGATGTATGAACGTTTATAAAAAATAGGGTTTTGTTTTAATTATAATAAATGTCATGGTTTTGGTCATGGTTATCTAGAATTACCTACTTCTAGTTAACTAGGACATTTTAGATATTTATATTTATATTTTGTGTGTTGGGACTTCATTGGGTCTCACATGCCAAGTGAGGCGTCGAGCCTCAATTGGGACATGGGGATATGTTTTCCCCTTGTGAGGATGGAGGAGGCTCATCTTCTTGTAGTTGAGCCTCCATGAGCTTCTCTCACCTCCATAGCTCTAGGTATTGAGAGGGAGTGTGTTGAGGGCTTTGTAGGGTGGATTCCCTTGGCAAGGGTGCCCTTGGCTTGACTTGTTTATGTGATAGAGTGGATTTCACTTGGAAGGACTAGGGCTTGTTCTTAGTGTGATTGCTTCATGCTTTGAGAGTTTTCATTGTCTTCCACTTCTCTCATTTCTCATCTCTTATCACTACAAGAAGATCTATTTATGCTTGTGAGTGCGGAGTGTAAGGATTAGTTTTGCACTTGTATATTAAAGAGGTTGAGAGCTAGGAGAATTTAGCTCTTGTATCACAAGGCTTGCAAGGGGTTGCAAGGAAAGGTGCTCGGGTGTTGCATGCACCAAGGAGTTGGAGAGCTTGAGAAGGAAGCTCTTGAGTTACAAGATTTTGCAAGGATTGCAAAGAGGAAGTCTTGTGTGTGTGGAAGCAATGATTCTAGGGTTTGAGAATCCTTTGTATGCATTATGGAGTCAATGGTGTGCGCCATGGTTTATGGAGAGTGATTAAAGGATTGTTAGTGCTCATTTCACTATCAAGCTAGGGTTAAGCAAGTTCAAGGTGTGGATGTTGTGGAAAAGAAACCAATGAGCTACATAGGCTTGGGCTTGAAGACAACAAGGGCAAGTACTTGGAGAGCACTAAGAAGCTCAAGAGGTTTTTGAAGGGAGAATGTGAAGAAATGTTCCAATCATGGTGGTGTGGAGCCAAGCTTAGGGCGCCATTGGAAGGGCTTGGAGAACATATGGTGGAAAATCCTTGAAGGAAAATCATCATTCAATGTATGCATAGCTTCACCCTAACTATGTAATGTGACAAGAGGGGGAGGCAATACTTGGCTATTCATGCTCTTGGTAATGCGAGCTTTGTGGTGGATAGTTGACCAAGCAAGTGGTGCATGTGTGGAGCATGCTCTCTTGAGTTTGTAAGTTCAAGTTTGAGAAAGGGAGCTCTTGAACTAGCAAGAGGTGAAGGCCTTGAGATCCATTTGTGTGTGAAGTGGAGAGGTGTTGATTCATGTTATGATGAAGGAGAGCAACACGTAGGCAAAGAGGTCATGGAACATGCATTCAAATGACTAAGGGGAGCACATGGATGATGAATTGGTGCAAGACCCCAAATGGCGTGAGAGTGGGATCCAAGGCGGATTGCTTGGGAGCATTATTGTAAGTGACAAGCATTGCTCCTACACATTGAGATAATTTGTGTTGATTTGGAACAATTGTGTGATGAGGAGACAAATGCATGATTGTTCGGCAATGGAGATATGGTAGTTTGCAATCAAATCCCAAGGACTAGAAGGGGGATTGATTTGGTGGACAATGACTTGCAAGTTGAGTTGGACCACTCTTGGTTGCACATTGGGGTGGAAGAGAGCAAGAAGATGTCTCTTATGATCACCTAGAGACCATATTTTTGCTTGAGTAGAAGCATAGAAGCCAAGGACTTGCATTCTAGCTCTTCATTACAAACCCTAGTAGTGTATGATGAGACTATACCTCTGTTAGTATACCAAACAGGAGCTTGTCCCTTTGACTATACCTTTGTTGAGGTATCACCATATGTGAACCCTAATGTGAGACTATACCTCTGTTAGTATACCAAACAGTAGCTTGTCCATTTTACTATACCTAAGTTGAGGTATCACCATATGTGGACCCTAATCAGCTCAGACTATACCTCTGTTAGTATACCAAACAGAACCCTCATTTTCAGACTATACCTCTGTAAATGTATCATCAACATAAGGGACCCTAGCAACCTCAGACTATACCTTTGTGTCACAGTGAAGTATTTTGCCACGTAGCCTAAGTTGTTCCCAAAACAACTTAGGTGGCAAGATACTTTAGCGGTGTTCGACGTGGATATCCAGTACAAACCGGGACGAGACAATGTGGTGGCCGATGCCTTAAGTAGAAAGCAGCAGCTCATGCTGGTATATAGGGGCGAGACGACGCTCCAAAGAAGATCCGGAAGACTTACCGGAAGGATGAGATGACGAAGTCTGTGATGCGAGACTTGAGGATGGGGTGAAATCGCAGTTCCACGTACAAAATGGACTGCTCCGGTACAAGCAAAAGCGTCTTTATGTGTCGAAGGAAGGGATCAGAGATAGTCTCTTGAGAGAATGTCATATGGCCCGCTTTCGGGCCACGGTGGAGCCAAGTGCACCGCGGCACTCCTGAAGAAAGAGTATTTCTGGCCCAAACTGAGGGAGGAAGCCGATGAGTATGTCAAGACATGCACCATATGCCAACAAAATCGGAGCGAGTACAAAAAGCAAGCGAGGCTGTTACAACCCTTGCCAATTCCAAAGGGGTCTTGGGAAAGTGTCTCAATGGATTTCATGACTGCTATGCCGCTGTCAAAAGGATTCAGTAAAATGGGCCATTTTATTCCCACCAAGGAGACGGCAACGGCATAGGAGACGGGACGACTTTACTTCGCCCACATCTTCAAGCGAAGGATATTGTCTTGGACTGCGATCCAAAGTTCACAAGTAAATTTTGGAGGGCACTCTGGAAGAAAATGGGGACGATGCTCAAGATGAGCACCGCCTTCTGACCTACGACGGACGGCCAAATAGAAAGGGTGAATTTCGTGGTGAAGCAGATCTTGCGGAATCACATGTCGGCAGACCAATCGGACTGGGTGGAGCACTTGGACGCGGCAGAGTTCTGTTATAATAACACAAAACACTCCGCAATGGGAGTTTCCCCTTTCGTATTGATCTATGGAAAAGCACCTCTGGTGCCGACAAATTGGGCCGCCCAAGACATTGAAGAACTGGCAACAGCAGCGGTGTTGGAAGAACGCAAGCGTTTGTTGAAGCTCGCAAAGTATAACATTGCCAAAACTAGGAAACGGTATGAACGGCAAGCGAATCGGAAGCAGAGGGAAATTAAGTTTGAGGCATGCACAGAGGTCTGGTTGAACATCAAGAATTTCCGACTACCTCCGGAAGTGGGTCCGAAATTCGTACCTCCATATGCGGGACCCTTTCGCATCCGAAAGGTTATGAATGAGGATATGTATGAATTGGAGCTATCGGCAAACAGCAAGGTGCATCTGGTATTCCACGTCTCACTTTTGCAGCCTTACTTCAAAGATGAAGCGCATCCGAATCGGCATCAAGTATTGCGTCCGCCACCCGTGCTGTTGGATCATGAAAATGAACCTGAGTACGAGGTGAAGGCAGTGCTAAGTCGAGGAGGTTCAAGAATTGAAAAAAGGAGTATCTCGTGGAATGGAAGGGCTATCATCATGTGGAGGCATCTTGGGTGCATGCCTCAGAAATGGGAAACGCATCCGAGGCGGTTGCAGCTTTCGAATGACGATCTCAAAAGCGGAAGAAGCGTTGATGGGGACATCAACCTTGGATCGTGGGGGAGGAAATGCATGCTTAGCCCGGCTTAGCTAGCTCAGGAATCTGTTTGCAAAAACTTGTATTGTACAAATTTTGTTGTAAATGAAATGGTTTCCAAATATCGTGTTTCATATCTTATTTGGAATGGTGATGCATGGTATGGTTGGCTAGTGTGTAGAATGCATGCTAGCTTACAAAGTGAGAGAGGTAAATTGGATTAATCGTGTATTTGTGTACTGTCGAAATCGGGTGACTCCCATCCAAGGGGCAAGGAAACTTGCAGCTTCGTTGGGAGTTCACGTGCTAGTGCGCACCTGGCGCGTGCGCGTACTATAACTGCGCTACCGAGGGGGTTGTCTTGTAGTGCGGGCTAACGCGGAAGCTACGTGCTTCTGTTCACATACTATAATCGTGTAGCCTCGGGATGAAGTCGTAATGCGGCTTCGGCATGTTCCCGTACCTTAGGCCAGCATTCCAAGGCAGACCCAATGTAGTGATTGGGGCGCACGGTTAGTTCAAGGTTATCTTCCTAGTCAAAAAAAGGTTCAAGACGAACCCTTGCTCAAGGTGATGCCAAAAGCGGCATCAGGAGCGGTTACAAGCAAATGTTGTCGCAGTAAGGCAATTCGATCCTCGGGGAGGATCGTTCCTTGGCCCTGAAGTGGGCCAAGAAGAGTGCATTGGGAGGGCCTGCACCGTTTGTTTGCACCACCTCGCGAAAGTTTAGGATCGTCTAGCTTTAGTGAGCAAATTGTCAGTGAGATTGAACTTGAGAGACATGTAGATGTTGTTGCACTATTTGAGGGTATCAATGTTGCAGAGGTGTTTTACAAGTCCAACTAAATAGTTTTCATGCCCAATCACGTTTTTGGAAACCTTATGCGCGCTCTTCCCTTTGATGGACATTCTTCACAGTCAATGATGGCGGAGTTATTGACGTTGACAAACCGCAAGTGATGAGGTGTATAATCTGTCATGGTGCATATATGAGTTCAGATCTTTTAGCTCTTCGCACTCGTAGTAGAAAAGGCTTGATTACTTATTTCACGTCAAATGGTATCAGTGCCATGAGAAAACATGTTGAGACTGAGCACTCACACTTAGGTAGTAGATACGATGAAGATGTGAGCAACATGACAAATGATCTTTTGGAACGGCAACCTGCAAAAAAACGCCCAAAAGTCACACCTGGTACAATCTCCAAGTTATTTTCTTCAATAGACCTTTTCAAAAATGATGCACCCACAGAGAAGTCTTTCCTTCATAATCTTCTTTTGTTTGTGATTAAACAATACTTGCCGTTGAGGACAGTATAATCAGTGTGGCTGCAAAGGTTGGCATTCGGCTTGTGTCCAAGCATTGTGTTTCCAAGATGATCAGTGTTGTTGACAAAACTAGAGAGAAGTATGTCATTCCAGTATTGCCGTCGTGTATCACAACAACAGCCACCTTCGACTTATGGATGTCCAAATGTGCGCATGATATTTTCACTGTTGTCGTCAATTTTCTATCCTCCGAATGGGAACCTAGGCATGTGACAATTGGTTTATTTGAAGTAAATCACACTGATGGACAGGCCATGGCGATGCAGCTACAAAATCTGTACATTAAGAAATTGCTTCGCACATGCCATGTCTAAGGTTTGTCAGTATGCAAGCACCGATGAGAAAGTCTGTCGACGGTTCTCTTATGTGTCCATCAAAGCTGCTCAAGGTGACATACAAAAATGTATCACCTGGCCTAAGAAATCCGGAAAAGACCTACAAGCATGGGATGTTGTTTGTATTACTAAGGGACTCCGTCCAAGAAAGCTCAACACTCCTGCGAAAATCGGGTAATCAATTGTTTCATAGAATTTCGAAAATTTCTAGATTGCATCATTTTTGTGTTGATGGGGCTATATAATTCAAATGTGGCTTTGTGTCGCCTTATGTATGTAAATGTGATTGTGCATCTGAGTTGTATAATTTCTAATTGGTGTCAACATTCTTGTGGGATGCTTAGATTTGTAAGCCGTATTTTATTTCAGGATGCTCTTCGGTTTCGAGCAGCCATCAATCACTGCTACAGCCGTGCCGACAATTATAATCACAAATTGTGTCCTCCACCAAAGTAAAGGACACTTGATTATTATCAGATGCTTTGAATTCAGCCGTAGCCTTGGTTGTTAAATATCATAGTGACATTGATGCAAAAATTGTAGATGACAACTTGGGTATGTGGAAGGAAGCTACGCCACGAGCCTGCTCAGGTGAGCCTATGAGCCCAGGCACTTAGTTGGAGCTTGGGCGTCACGCTTAGTGGTCGTGAGCGCAGAGTGGTGCGGTATTAGAAAGAGGGTATATACCCAAGGATAAAGGCAGACCTATTCCCGCGAGAATACCAGCAGCGTCATTTGACATATTGGAATCGTATTGATGCATTCATTATGTGCTTGTAATCAGGTGTGATGACTTATGTGGGCATTAACGACCACATAATTCGTAACCTCACAAAGCTACGTGAGGAGCTGGAGGAGTTGCTTTTAGCGATCTCATCTCGCCATCCACGTCGTGTCACCATTGAGGTGAAATATGTTAAGCTAAATTTTGCCCACGATCTTCAGGCATCGTGGTACAGATTTCCTTCGCAGAAAGATGAGAGCCGCGATCATGACATTCGATTGGCAGTTCTCCGTGCAATTACTTCCTCCGTTGTGGATATAGTATCCTTGGAGTTGCAACCGGCCGACACGAAGGCACATTACGAAGCGGAGTTGCGGAGTTCTGCAGAGGCTTGTACTCCAACCAGACTTTACGACACCTAGTCATCGGGTACTATGTTGTCGACGTAGACGGACAATTGAGTATGGTACATCACGTTGCAGAGATGCTTCGCGTGAACAACTCTCTAAAACATCTTGAGATTGATGGGATAGCCATCAACACATATTCAGCCAAGCTCTTGGCTGTCGCTTTGCCTGAAAATCGTGCCCTGCAAAATTTGCATTTGTCTCAGTCCTTCTTTCTGCCTGTGTCTACATCCCGCGGGTCGGCAGAGGGAGTGCAAATGTTGGTGGCTCCTTTGGTTGCCACAGATCCATTAGGCTCCAACTCTGTGCTGCAGACGTTACGGATGGGGTGTTGTCTCGGATACGATAACGTCGGTTATGATGAGGCAGCCAAGCACGTGGCAGCGATGCTGTGTGGCAATTCTTCCTTGTTGGAGCTTGAGTTAATGTATTGGAATATGACGTCGGAGGGCGGTGCTGCTATCGGCAGGGCTTTGGCCACCAACACCACCCTTACAACTCTAAGCGTGTATGGCTGCAAGATTGGGGCGGATGGTGTGGAGGCGATAGCACAACATCTCGCACACCACAATTCTTCTCTCACACGCCTTAATGTTGGCGACACTTGGAGTACAGAGATAGAGGGAAGCAAGGCAGCCAACGCATTGGCCAACATGTTTCGATCCAACTCCACGTTGACCAATGTGGACGTGTCACGTAGTCGGTTTAACGAAGAAGGTATTGTGGAACTCTTCAAATCACTGGCCACCAACACGTCTTTGACAGACCTTGATCTTAGGGGTTGCGAGGTTGTTGCCGGGGACAGGGTGTTGGCAGCAATCGGGGATTCACTGCGAGCCAATCTGTGTCTACAAAGACTCCTTACAGATCAATCTTCCTTGAGCATTGTAGATTGGAGTGGTGTAGAGAGAAGGGAGCAGCAATCGGTGTTACGAGGAATGATGAGATCCGTGAGTCCGGAGGCAGCGAGCGTGTTGACTTACGGCGCCGCTGGTACTCAACCATACTTCCACTTTCTCATATTATATTCTTCCTATTTTGCTTTGCACCTCTTGAGGACGCCGAATGTAATGTAACAAGTAACTCCGCAACACCGTGCAAGAATTCCGAATTCAGAACTAATCTGTCGTGCGCATACATATCGCTACACAACTACATCGCTGTCCAAAACCACACAACACATGTGCACACCACACACTAGTATACCACTAGTCTACCACTAGTCCAACCACTAGTCCAACCACTAGGCTACAACTAGTCAGTCACTAGGCTGCCACTACGCTGCCCACTATGGCAGTCACTAGTCCACACAATGATAAAGAAGAAGAATACAAGCACAAGCTCATGCGAGCTCACAAAGCTGAAGCATAAACTCAGGCATATATAACCTCATCACTCAAATACAAGTCAAGCCAAGTGCACCCCACGCCATGGGGAATCCACACTACGGCGCCATAGCTAGGCGCGGTGAGGCTCAACTCGAGAAAGATGAGCCTCCCGCGCTTGCCGTGAAGATAACCACTCCAGGGCCTAAATCTGCCTTGACCCCTGGATTGACACTTGGGCCAATCCCAAATGTCAATATGTAAAAGCTAGCTATTTCCTAGCTAGTTTCACACTAGTGGTAAAATAACTTGACAGCTGTCGTGCGCATACATATCGCTACACAACTACATCGCTGTCCAAAACCACACACTAGTATACCACTAGTCTACCACTAGTCCAACCACTAGTCCAACCACTAGGCTACAACTAGTCAGTCACTAGGCTGCCACTACGCTGCCCACTATGGCAGTCACTAGTCCACACAATCGCCCCCCTAGCTGGTGCTTAGGTCCCTCTAAGTCCAGGTAGCCACAAGATGTGATAGTGACCATAGCCTCACTAAGTCCTCCACCACTATCCCTACTACACTCAAACTCGATAGATCAAGAGGCCGGGTGCAAGAGTTGCCCCATCGTTAGTCGCCGTCTTGCAACCTGTGAACTTGAGCTTGGGATCTCATGTATTGACTCCTATGAGCTTGGCCTCCCATGTCTTGTTAGCTGCCTCCAGTCATGTCCACTGCCACTATCCCAAGCAGTGTGGACACAACCAATCTCCGTCAGGAACCTTCTCAAGGGGTGGTGTCAAGCATCCCATATGCCAACCCCTTGAGCACCGATCACACACCAGCATGGTGGCTGCCCCTTTGGCAGACCCACAGAGCATGCACCTCAAACCTGCAGGTACCACTGCCAAGTTTGGGTCAACTCTGCCATCGACATTGGGAAGGTGACATGGCGCACAATTACGCACATGGTCTCTCCAAGTCATGCCATCCCGACCCTCTAAGATCAGGACCCCTGAGGGCAACACCTCTCGAACCCTCAGAATAACACGCCCTGCAGTAACATCCAGAGTCGTAGGAGCAGTCTGCTGCAAATAAACATAGTCACCAGGGCTAAACCTCCGAACCCCAGGACGATATCCTCCACCACGTATAGTGGCATACCTCAACGTATCACGGTGCTGTGCAATGGCAAGGTTCTCAAAAGCCATGGGCATGACTTTCTTGAACAACTCTGCACGCTGATCACATGCACGTACCCACACGTCCGGATCGTCAAGGTTAAGGACTTGAGCAGTGTCCCTACGAATGGCTGCAGGCAAATCCGGCTCTCGGCCAAAGAGAAGGAAATATGGTGAGAAGGAGGCAAGTGATGCTTGTTTGCTGAACCTGTAGCCCATGGCTAACCAAGGAACCTGAAGATCCCAATCTCCTAGGTGTCCCTTCTGCAAGCCATACTTGCGCAAACCCCTCTTCACCGTCTGAACAACTCTCTCTGCTAAGCCATCGGCCTCAGGATGATCCCGAGAAGTGGTGCGGTGGTCTATCAAGGCTTTATCACACAAAGCCTGAAACTCCCCCAAGAACTCTCTCCCTTGGTCCGTGAGTACCTCAGCTGGAGCACCAAATCGGCTAAGCACACGATCCAAGAATGCATACGCAGCCCCCTCACTAGCCTTGTCAGGCAATGGAACCAACTCAATCCACTTGGAGAAGTGCTCCACCATCACCAACACATATCTGTGGTGGCGCATAGTCAGTGGCAACGGTCCTGCGAAGTCAAGACTCCACCTGTAGCCCAATCCCATGATTGGTAAAGGATGCAACTGTGGTGTAGGGGCGTTGAATGAAGCACGCACCCTGTCACACACCATGCACCTAGCCACAAACTGTTGCACCTCTGTATGCATACCACGCCACCAATACTGCCCCTGCAGTAAACTGTGAGTGCGTCGCACTCCAAAATGCCCCAACTCCTCATGGGCATGCCGCACTAACCGTGCACGCTGTGTGGGGTGAGGCACAATCCTCACCCGACCATCCTCCCACACTCGAAGTAGGTGTATCCCCTCCCACTTGAACCTCTTGGCTCGTTGCAGGATCCGATCCCTCTCCCTGGCAGTCACAATGGCTGCCGTGTCTCCCGTGCGGAGGTAGTCCAACACAGCCGAATCCTCATGTATATCTCTGGCACCACCTAGCTCATCACTAGCCTCAGGGTCCTCAGACACTCCGTCTACAGTCATCCCTGTTGTAGGTCCAATCTGACCTCCCGATGCCAAGATACACAAAAATGCAGATGCGTGCCATCCCGGCACCATCTCCTCGTCCGTCTCACCATGCCACCGAGCTCCAGTGTCATCCTGCTGGCTCATGCATGGATTGCGACTCAATCCATCCGCATCCCGATTGACCAAACCCGGTCGATGCACAACCTGAAAGTCATACTCCTGGAGTATAAGTGCCCACCGTGCAAGCTTCCCCGTAAGCTTGTCTGACTCCATCAACCACTTGAGTGGCTGGTGATCCGTGACAAGGGTGAAAAGATTGCCGTATAGATAGCACCTGAAGTGTGCCACGGCCCACACTGCAGCTAAGCACTCTCCCTCATATGAGCTGTACTTAGCCTCTGCAGCGTTGTTCGAGCGGCTAGCGTAAGCCACTACGAACTCTCTTCCCTCATCATCCACCTGTGTGAGCACCGCTCCAAGCCCCAGCATGCTCCAATCCGTATGCAGCTGAAAGGGACGCCCCCTGATAGGTCGTCTCAAGATAGGCGCCGAGGTCAACCTCGCCTTGAGCTCTTGAAAAGCTCGTTCCTGCTCATCTTCCCACTGCCACTCCTGGTCCACCTTGGTCAGCTTGGTTAGAGCCTTTGCAATGGTACTAAATCCCTTGACAAACCGTCTATAATAGTTTGCCAACCCCATGAAAGCTCGAACTCGGCTCACATCCGTGGGGCGTGGAATTTGTGCAATGGCCTCTACCTTAGTCTGCTGTACCCCCAATCCTCCAGGATATATCATGTGACCCAGATACTCAATCTGGTTGTGGAAAAACTTGCACTTCCCCGGATGCAACTTCAATCCGTGCGCTCTCAAGCGCTCCAATACCACCTGAAGGTGTCTCTCATGCTCCTCCATCGTAACACTAAAGATGATGATGTCATCTATGTAGCACCGAGCAAAGTCCACCCCTGCTAGAATCCTATCCATGACTCTCTGAAACTCTGCAGGAGCATTCTTAAGCCCAAATGGTAAGAACCGCCACTGATATAGGCAATCCTTGCCGTGCTCATTGATCCCCCAGAATGCCGTCTTCTGCTTGTCCGCCTCCTTGATTGGCAACTGGTGATATCCGGATCGTAAATCCAAAGTGCTAAAGGCCTTAGCATGCCCGATGGCATCAAAGATCTCCTCTGGTGTTGGCATGGCATACTTATCGGACTTGGTCTGACGATTTACAGGCCGGTAATCACCGCACATACGTCTCTCCGTCCAATTGCCATAGACATCCTTCTTGGCTGGCATCACTGTGGCTGAAGCATACTCTCCACCAGAGAGCTCCACCAAACCTGCCTCCCAGAGATCTTGAGTCCTCATCTGAATCAAAGACCTCTCCATGTCACTGTATCTATAGGGTCTCCGAAAGATTGGCGTGTCAGTGGCCAACTCAATACGGATCTCTTGACCCTTCAGTGCTCCCAAGTCCTTCAAACTGAAGGCAAAGCAATTCCTGTAAGCCCTCAGGAACCGCCGTATACGTCGTCTCTCTCCTCCGGTGACAATGGGTCCAATGTCAGGCTCCCAATTGTCCTCCGTAACTACAACCTTAAGTCCAGTGGGCTTAGAGGTAGAGGACGCGTCCCGTGGTTGCTATGCTGCAACCTCTTGAGCAGTACTCCCTACCTGCTCAGTCAATGACAAGGCATCATCCTGCCCCATCATCTCATCCTTGAGGACCTCCTCAACTCGAGAAGAATCCCCAACCTCATCCATCACAGCCGCCTTGGCTGCCAACTCCCTCTGAACCTCGAGCACCTCCCACGTGTGCCATGGATGCATGCACCCCGTGGTCCTCATATGCTCGCCCCCACTCACTGCCTGTACCGTCTCGGTAGGCAGAGAGACCATTGAGGGAAGTGTATTCCGCACTCTGCGTTGCTCAGCTAGAGCCAAGCTGATAATCCAGGTCAAGCAATTGAGATCCATTGCTTGCCCCAACACTTGACGACGTGATGCCTCAGAAAGAGACGACACCGCCGTGGTACCAGTGGTAAAACCCATTGCCCGCTCACGCTCGTCAGCATTAGGCTCCACTAACTGCTGCAACTGAGCATCCCACAGGAGGCCAGGTCCACTATCCCGGAAAGCATGCGATCCTGGGAAGCTGAGCAGTGTAGGTAATGCTGCTCGTGGTTGACCCACCTTGTTGACCACTGCCAAAGGCGAACGGTCATCGTGTCTCACACGTTGAGACTGCCTCCCTGTGTCCAGAATGTTATCCACTGTGAGATGTGCTGGCCGCTGCACCCCATCAAATGCACGCTTGAGCAGTGCGGGTGGCATCATGTTAGTCCACCATAGCCGTGGACGATGAGCCCGTGACCCCACTGTAGCTGCATCTAGCAACACTGCTGACCCAAGCCACGACCGGACTTGATGCACACTGGCCATCACCCTGGCCCGAGAATCGCCCATCAGTGGCACATTCTCCAAGATGTATGCTGGAGATACAGCTTGATGAAGCTGCAAGTGGCGCAAAACCCGCACCATCTCCCAAAACAGACCCGACCTCGAGTCTCGCAATCCATTGCCATGCCCGGCTGATGAATGCCCTTGGCAGGGCCAACCTGCCACTACCAGATCAATGGAGCCAACCCGCTCCAAATCCTGCGCCCCCAGCAACGAAATGTCTGCTGGCAAGGCCTGCTGATATCCACGAATTGCAGACACCGACAACAACTCAGGGTACCGCTGCACCAACTGAGCAACATGGCGAAGTGAAACGCGTCGTGCAGTCTCATCCCTCTCCACATACAGGTAACGCCGAACTCGTACACCTGCCTGTAACAAAGCAGCCAATCCGGTGCTGATCCCGCCAAACAAGTCCAGAAGACAAATGCCTTCATCCGGAGACTGCCACACAATAGGTGTGGTGTCCAATGGAGACAATTGAGGTGGTCCTGGTGCAATCCCCACACTCTCCTCCTCTCCTGACGGTACAAAAGCCTCCACCCAGGCTTGTTGCACCCGTCGATCAGCATCCCGCTGCAAATCCTTGCTCGTGCCCCACAATGGAGTCTGAGCAACCATGGTAGGCAACTCCGCCATACCATACATGTCATCCTGCTCTCCCGGAGGTGGTACATCCTCTGAATGAGCATTGCCCTCAAGCAACTCTCTAGGCCAACTCACTGCCGCTGTGAATGCTGCTAGTGTCGGCATCTTGCCTCGCTGGGCAACCGCAACTCCTCCTATGAACGTCACAGGGAGCTGCACACGCCGGCCCTCCCCTGACTGCCATGCAGGCCTATAGGAAGCTGACTCCTCCCAAAAATCCAGGGTGAAGCCCATGGGGTACAACACTGCCCCACCAACCAGGACATCGTATGAGACTGCGTCTGTCACAATGGCCTTGGCTCGCATCACTGAGCCATCTGTAGGGTGATCCGGCCGTAGTCTGATAGCCAACTCATGCCGTGTCATGCCCCGAGCCTGCTCCGATCCTCCCAGAGACGTCTGTATCTGGAAAGGACAAGGCTCCATATCCGCCTCCGTGAGGCCCAAGCCTGCAATAGCAGCTCTGCCCAGCATCAGTGGCTGAGCTCCCGAGTCCAACAAGACTCGCAGTGGCCGGTACCTCTTGCCTGCCGGTCCACTCAAACAGAAAATGCCATCCTGGTTGTCTAACATGACAACTCCAGGTGTCACCATGGCGCGCTCAATGGCTGGCCTAGCTGGCAGCTCCATCAACCTGGCAGCTGCAGCTTGCCATGGCGCCGCCGTGGCAGTCTTGACCCTCAAATCCGAGGATCCCTCCGGCACTACACCTCCCACTATCTCCGCAGAAGATGAAGTAACCTCCCCACTCTCACAGAGTGTAGCTGCCAGCCTGAACACCTCAGCTGGTCTTATCCCCGGCGTCGCAATCATGGTAGCCGAGAACAATGGAGCCTGGCACACAGATGTGGCCGCTCCTACAGCACACTAGCTGCCGTAGCCTTGGCAACACTAGGTAGTGGTGCTGCCCGTGTAGCTCTCCCCAATGGCATAGTAACCTCCGCCTCGGTAATAGTCGGGCGAGAACTAGGTGCCATGGATGGCGTCGACACTGTCTCCGCCAATGTGAATGACTGAGGAAGCCTAGCCTGACGGCTTGCCTCCCCACGCTGTGGATCCAACTCCACCTCTGCACCTCGTGGCTCAGGAACTCGTGCTGCTCCTCGAGTCACGGCTGCAGCAGACTCCACCTGCACTAGTGGTAGTGCTGCTCCACACATGAATCCCATGCCTCCCATATCTCCTCCCTCAGGAGCAGGAGGTGGACCATCCGGCCTTAGAGCCGGTACCACCTGAGCTGTAGCCATGGCAGCGAGCCTCTGCTCTAGCTGCTGAAGCCGGTTGGCCATGCCTTGGTCAACACCCTGACCTCCGCGTCCTTGGCCACGTTGAGCTTGCCCTTGGCCTGCACCTCGTGGCTGGCCACCTCGTCCTCTCTGGGCTGCTCCACCTCGCCCCCGGCCACCATTGTTCCCTTGGAACTGGCCTGGGCGCAACTCAGGATGCAAACCTATAACACTGGGCCTCTCCATGCCCGTGCTTGCCACAATGCCCACACTGCAACTGTGCAGGCTGTGCATGTGCCGACCCTTTGCCTCCCTCTGGGCAATCCTTCTTGACATGGGGTCCTCCACATGTCCAGCACACCACATCCGCCCGTTGTTGGCCAGCAAATGAAGGGAGAGACCCCTGCATTGAGGTCCTCTCTGCCCTTCCCTGAGCTTCACCTGAGCCCCCTTGTTGCCTTGAGCACGTTGAGGTAGTGGTTGGCTAGGAGCACCACTACCCCGTGGTGTCTCCTTAGCAAATCCCACCATGACCACTCGTTCCTCCACCATGTTGAGCTCTATCCGCTCTGCCAGCAAAAACACATTTGCTAAGGTGGGTTGGGCCGCTTGTAGGAGAGTTGCATCCCGCACCCTTCTCCTCAGCTCCTTGTCCAATATCCCATACCAGAATTGGACTGCCTGAGCTTCCGTAACCCCTTGGGTTACATTTATCAAGCGCCTCATGCGAGTGAAAGCCTCCCTCAAGCTCTCGGTCGGCTTCCGTTGGAACTCTTGCAAGCTCCGCAACTTCTCTGTCCTCACCCCTTGGTAGTTCCCTCTCAACTCTTCGAAGAACTCCACAACAGGGTTGAAGGCAGGCACGGGTGCTAGTGCTGGTGCGGTAGTGGCTTGGGTGGACGTCGTAGCTACTGTACCACCAGTCCCACTGCTGCTTGCTGAAGCTGCCGGTGCAGCGGCAGGTGTAGCCACTGCCCTCGTGGCTCTAGTGCCCCTAGTGATGGAGACATAGTCGGGTGACCAGTACATCCTCCACTCCTCGATCTCAACCTCATGCCCCCGCCTGAACTCATGGTAATCATCCATAGGCGGCCCCTCAAGGTGCTGAAACAGCCCTTTCCATGCCATGAACGGCGTAAATAGTTGTGGATTGCGCATTTGCTGCAAATCACACCAACTATCAAACTCTTGGATAAAATCATCCAACTCAATGGTGCCCACCGCCCCAGAGTACCTTCGTGGCCCCTTGGTAGCTCCATACATCTCCTCCATTGTGTCCCACAATAATGGCAAAGAAACAACTTGCACCGCCTGTATGAGCCCTCCTGATTCACAATCCGAATCAGAACCTTCCGTGGAAGACACAGGAGGTGAAGGTGGCCTAAACCGCACACCTCGTCTCGTGTACCCACTAGTATCGCTAGTGCTCGAACCGGCACTGTCCCCAGCAACTAGTGGCACCTCCGTGTTGACACTCAACCGGTCATGAACATGTCCCTAACCCCCTCTCCACAAGGTAACCGGGTAGAGAACCTGTTGCGGCTTATGGTTTGGAATACTAAGTTCCTAACATAGCCTACACCTGAACTTGCATGACCATGGGAATATCATGAAGATACTCCTCAAACCGCCCTCCACGAGCTTCAAAATTCGGCCTTCCAGACCACATGCCAGTCCTTAGTCCACCAGTGCCTCCACAAGTCAGCACATGCCATCCACAGGTCAACACGGGCCACCACAGACCAGCACAGGCCCACACAGCTCACTGGTCACAGCCGTCACAGTCCCACAGGCCACTGGGCACAGCCCCTCACAGCCCCTCACAGCTCGTCACAGCCTCAAAGGCCTCAGGCACAGCCTGTCACAGCCCCTCACAGCCCGTCACAGCCCCAAAGGCCTCAGGCGCGGCCTGTCACAGCCCCTCACAGCCCGTCACAGCCCCAAAGGCCTCAGGCACGGTCTGTCACAGCCCCTCACAGCCCGTCAGAGCCCCAAAGGCCTCAGGCGCGGTCTGTCACAGCCCCTCACAGCCCGTCACAGCCCCAAAGGCCTTAGGCGCGGCCTGTCACAGCCCCTCACAGCCCGTCACAGCCCCAAAGGCCATGGGCACGGCCTGTCACAGCCCCTCACAGCCCGTCACAGCCCCAAAGGCCTCAGGCGCGGCCTGTCACAGCCCCTCACAGCCCGTCACAGCCCCAAAGGCCATGGGCACGGCCTGTCACAGCCCCTCACAGCCCGTCACAGCCTCAAAGGCCTCAGGCACGGCCTGTCACAGCCCATCACAGCCCCAAAGGCCTCAGGCACGGCCTGTCACAGCCCATCACAGCCCCAAAGGCCTCAGGCACGGCCTGTCACAGCCCCTCACAGCCCGTCACAGCCCCAAAGGCCTCAGGCGTGGCCTGTCACAGCCCCTCACAGCCCGTCACAGCCCCAAAGGCCATGGGCACGGCCTATCACAGCCCCTCATAGCCCGTCACAGCCCCAAAGGCCTCAGGCACGGCCTGTCACAGCCCATCACAGCCCCAAAGGCCTCAGGCACGGCCTGTCACAGCCCCTCACAGCCCGTCACAGCCCCAAAGGCCATGGGCACGGCCTGTCACAGCCCCTCACAGCCCGTCACAGCCTCAAAGGCCTCAGGCACGGCCTGTCACAGCCTGAGACAGCCCGTCACAGCCCCACAGGGCACAGGGCACAGCCTGTCACAGCCCATCACAGCCCATCACAGCCTCAAAGGCCTCAGGCACGGCCTGTCACAGCCCCTCACAGCCCATCACAGCCCCAAAGGCCATGGGCACAGCCTGTCACAGCCCCGCACAGCCCGTCACAGCCCCAAAAGGCCACTGGGCACAGCCTGTCACAGCCTGACACAGCCCGTCACAGCCCCACAGGGCACAGGGCACAGCCTGTCACAGCCCATCACAGCCTGTCACAGCTTGCCACAGCCCATCACAGCCCGTCACAGCTCGCCACAGCCTGACACAGCCCGTCACAGCCCGTCACAGCTTGCCACAGCTTGCCACAGCCCCACACATGGCCGCTCTGGCAGTTTAGCCATTTCTCCAAGGGGTTTAGCCACGCCAAGCTAGGGTTTGTGTCTCTTGGACTCTAGGCTTCTTTCCACCGAGCTATGGTGGCTGTGAGGAAATCAGCAAGGTATCCTTGCTCTTTCGGCTCCCACACACCACCATAGTAGCCCTAAGCCATGAGGTGGTTGCCACAAACCAAGCCTTCTTTCTCACTTAGCCTCCCCAAACACGCCACTAAACTCAATGGCAAACAACCAAGTCCTGCTGGTTCCCAGCCCTTGTGAGCACTCATTCAAGCACTCTCCTTGGCCATAGCATCTGTCTTAGAGCCTCTTCCAGCCCCCTACACCTGCTGCTTCAAGAGTTGCGCTCCCTTCAAGCTTGAAGTTGAAACCCCAACTCACATATGCCCTACAAGTGCTTTTCTTTCACTCCAAGTGGAAACCAGCCCTAGACCTTCCGTTCTAGCTCTCTAAAGCTTGAAAACAAGAGCCTCAATGGGCTGAAGGCATGCTCCACACATGCCCCACTCTCACCATAAAAGAATCAGCTCCTTTGCTTCATTTCTTACACCCACAAACCTGAAAATACAAGCTTCAGCATGCTGAAAGCATGCTCCACATGCCCTACAGGGAAACCAGCCCCTTCCTTCCTTTCTTGCACTCCCACACCTGAAAGTGCAAGCCTTCACCAGGCTGATAGCATGCTCCACACATGCATTGCCCTCACATAAGGGAAGTCAGCCCTTCCCTCTTCCTTGCTTGCCCTCCAAGCTTGAAGATGGAAGCTTCAATGAGCTGAATACATGCTCCACACATGCAACCTCTTCACACAAGAGATATCAGCCCCCTATCTTGGCTCCTTGGCTCCTTGATGCTCTCTAAGACAAGACTAAGCACTCCATAGCCTTTGCCAAGCTCCTGAAACCCTAAGGCTTACATTTCCAGCCACAAGACACTTCTCTTGTGGTGCAAGAGCTCTTCTTCCAAGCTCTGTAACCCTAGGTGCACATTCCATGGCCTTGCCGCACCTCTTAGCTCCTGTTCCAGCCCTGCTCTCGCCATGACAAGAGCCCTCTCAATGCTGAAGCTCGAGATTGAAACCCAATCTCACCATACTCCACAAAGTGCACTGATTTGCCCCAAGCCAAATCAGCCCTTTCGCTTGGTCTTGCAATCCTTCACACAATGACAGCTCGCATTCCCAAGTCCAGTTCTCAGCTTTGCCACCAAAGCCACTATAACCTGCTCTTGACTGGTCCTCTTCCCAATCGTGCTTGCTCATGCATGTACACAATCTGGAACCATCAAGGTGCTCTGGAATTACCTGCAGCATGGTGCTTTCATCTCTGAAGCTGAAGATCGAATGCCAAGGTCTACCACCTCGTAACCCACATCGCCTCCGCTTCTAACAACTAAGAGCTCCGCGGTGCTCCTTGCATAACAACTTGGTTTCTCTCATTCTCAAGCAAAAACCACAAGTGCTACAACTAACTCGTATCTGGCACTCATAGATACGAGCTGATCTTTCTCGAGTGATAAAGAAGAAGAATACAAGCACAAGCTCATGCGAGCTCACAAAGCTGAAGCATAAACTCAGGCATATATAACCTCATCACTCAAATACAAGTCAAGCCAAGTGCACCCCACGCCATGGGGAATCCACACTACGGCGCCATAGCTAGGCGCGGTGAGGCTCAACTCGAGAAAGATGAGCCTCCCGCGTTTGCCGTGAAGATAACCACTCCAGGGCCTAAATCTGCCTTGACCCCTGGATTGACACTTGGGCCAATCCCAAATGTCAATATGTAAAAGCTAGCTATTTCCTAGCTAGTTTCACACTAGTGGTAAAATAACTTGACAAATCATTGGATGGTATGGATCGTAAGTCGATCAATGCAATAATTTGATCCTGTCGCTGAAGTGGATTACCGCAGTGGAACCCCTCGGCCAGTGGGGATTGCAGCCTGTCGGACTCCCATCAAAGTTCACCTCATCCTCCCAGTGGCAGAGGGGTTCCATATCACCTAACCTGCCGTTAAGAGACGCTGTAGAACCGGCAAAGAGTCTCAGTGTATACAATTTATCCCAATCTTAACATGAGGTAAATGAATGAATACCGAAGTTCAAACTGAGGCTGTATCAATTTACTATGATTCATTTACTTTTACTCTCCCCTTGAAGAGATGGGCTCAAACCTTCCAAAATAAAAATAGAATAAAAGACGCATTGCTTGGAACAAACACCCATACGGTAGTGTCTGTTCCGTCACAAAGGTAGTGTCTGTTCCCATTTGTTTCGCCAACCAGGGCATTGGTAAATTTAACCTGATCCCAGATTTCTTCATTCTCTGAATCGAGGATACAAGTAATCTGGAAGTCCGGGGTCCAAGGGTGTTGCGACATTGGAATGAGCGTTTGAGGCTATTGGGCTCTCAAGTCAACTTCAGAGTCAGCTTCACACTATTTCTATTTCCTTGTGACTGTTGGGGATATATGAAAGGATCACACAAAAGCAGGTCACGTCGCAACTTACTGCAACCCGGTCTGTTGTACCGTAGTGGGAGCCATTGATTCTACAGCTCATAAGGTCCGGTTATATGATTTGACCTTGCTGGGGTGCCCTTGGGACTGAAGATTAGATCATTCCGGAATTTGACGTCATAAAAGTGTATAACTCGTCACCCTTTTCGCTCCCATGCATATGTGCACACGAACTGTGTTCCCGATTTTGCCCTCAGTGTGTAGGAGGATGGGAACAGAGGAGTTAGGGTTTAAGGATACATCGTTCCCTTGGTCCGAACCACTGTTGGGCGGGTATTACTTTTTCTAATATCAGCTGGGTCCGGGTATTGACAAGAAATTAATTTTCAATACCATTGAAACATTCACTTAATTTTAATATCCGCCGATTCTCAATAGTAGTATGACTTTTGATTTGCGGACGGTTATCAATAGCATGGGTATTCCAATCTAATACCAGCCGGTTATCAACCCAGATATAAAAAATAAAAATAACCACTAAATCATTAATATGTCTATAATTGAATTTAGAAGCATCCTCGATTTCACTAAGAAATTAATTATTATGTAATGCAAAATTCAGACTTTGCATTACATAATAGCGCTGCAGAATTTAGTGGCGTGCCCTTGGGGCTGGGTGTGCCCTTGGGGCTGGACATGCCCTTCCCTCACATATGCACCCTCTTACCCTACCCGTGACATCATGTGCACCCACCCAATTTCCTATCCATACCATGGTATAGTACTTGTTTTTTTTCGCCCATAATACGGACTAGGTAGCATTCCAGAGGAGCCCCTGCTACCGGATATAGCAGGGGCTCCTCTCCAAGGCTACCAGACATAACCGGTTTTTAGGGCAGCGAGCCAATACGTACAAGGTACCTACCTACATATAGCAAGGAGCCAGGACCTACCGAGCCGTGTAGGTAGTTAAAATCTAATAGGTCGTAGAATACCACATATAGCACCCTTCCTCAAATCCAGTAGAAACACGCCACGTCAGCGAGTCTGCTCTAAAAATCGGTTATGGGTATTGCGATATTGCACGGGTATTGCCTTGGCAATACCAGCTGGTCCGGTTATCAACCATAGTATTGGAATTGCCAATACCAGCCGATTCGGACTAGATAGTGGCTGCGAGGAGCCCTGCTATTGTTAATAGTAGGGGCTCCGTATATACCGAGTTGTGGCAGCCGCGAGGTATATCCAGAGCCCCTACTATTAACGGTAGTAGGGTGACATGCCAGGCACTATCTAATGTAGCATAGAGGGCAGCTTGCAAGCCGCTACCGACCTACCCATTTTCAACTACCTAATAAATTTTTAGGATTTCTTACCATTCATTTGCACTAGTTTTGTATTTCACTCATCTTAATTTCCGCTTATCTATTTGTGGCTATATACATAAGCGATGGACTCATGCAAGGTATCTTGTTTTAGTACCACCTAGAAGGTAGGTATAAGTAACAGCAGGTAGGTCGTAAATCATAATCGGATTGGTCCTATACTGTCCTATATCGATTGCCTGTAGTCTACATCGCAAATGTATTACGCTGAGGTTGTACTCAAAAGACAAATGGATTGGAGCGAAAGAAGGTCTACGGGAGGTGGCCAGGTTGGTGGAGGCCTGTAGTAGGGCTCCGTATGCATGCGGAGCCACGCTACCACGTCATAGCCGGCCTCCTCAGGGCCAATCAGATGGTGGCTATGCGGCAAGCGCTCCCGATTGCTACGGTTATTAACCATAGTATTACAATAGCCAATACCAGCCGGGTCGGTTATTCAATACCTTGGTTGATACCCAACCAGACCCTATATACCAGTCCAACACTGGTTCGAGTGGGTGCAGAGTGTTAATAAGTGAACGTGTAGGGAATTCCAAAAAGGCCTTGATGTGAAATGCATCGCAATTCACTTGATCACCCCCTAAAAGTGCGCAATTCAATTGAACTACTAAAACTAGCTTGAAAACAACCCTAATTTGCAATGCAATTGAATTGTTGGCACATGAGTCAATTGAATTGTGAATTGGCAATTCAATTGAATTGTAATCTATGATTTTTAACTTATTTCTGTATATAATATATAATATGTATATGTATATGTATATATTCAAATTATACTTATACACATATAAGAGTATAAGCTAAAAATACAAGTTGCCCATCTATTCTTGCTGGCCCTCTTTCTTGTGCCCTTGAGGAAATTGTGGAGTTGTGAAGCCACCTCAGCCTCAACGAGAAAGGGAGAGACGGAGAGAGATCAGCAGCTTCCTGTGATTCATTGGCAAAAGAAACATGGCTGGCTCCGAAAGAAACAGACAAAATCAAACTTGACAATTGATGAAAGGTTCCCCTGCATCATCTTGAGAATTATCAAAAATAATATTGTTTCGATACCCTGCATCTGCACTTTTTACTTTCAGTTTTGTAGCAGGGGGCGTGAACGCCGAGCCACCGCGCTGAATGCAGAAAGGTGATGGTTTCTGCATTACATGGTGGCTGATCGCCCCATCGCTTTGCAAGGGCTTGTAAAGGGCTTCATGTGCAGCTAACCGTGTCTAGAGGGGGAACCTTACTATACTGACGTGCGGTGGATGGCAGACTGAGTGTCCGATTCTCACCTTTCAATCAAGTTCCCGATCGCTCTCATCGTACACAAAGTGTACAAAGGTGCTTCTCGATACGAACGTGGACTTGTCGGAAGCGGTTGTCGTCGTATTTGAGGGCCCCCTTTCTTCCGGTTGTAATGGCGAGTGATAACCATTTGGAGGTGGAGCAGTTGCGTTTATCGGTCTCATCTCGCGATGCACATCATGTCGCCATTGGCGATCCACATCATGTCGTCATTGTGGTGTATTCTGTTACGGTAAAATTCGCCGACAATCGTCGGGAGTCGTTTTACAGATTTCCTTTGCAGAAAGATGAGAGCCGCGATCACGACATTCGATTGGCAGTTCTCCGTGCAATTACTTCCTCCGTCGTGGGTATAGAGTCCTTGGAGCTGCAACCGCCCGACACGAAGTCACATTACGAAGTGGAGTGGCAGGAGTTCTGCAGAGGCTTGTACTCCAACCAGACTTTACGACACCTAGTCATCGGGTACTATGTTGTCGACGTAGACGGACAATTGAGTATGGTACATCACGTTGCAGAGATGCTTCGCGTGAACAACTCTCTAAAACATCTTGAGATTGATGGGATAGCCATCAACACATATTCAGCCAAGCTCTTGGCTGTCGCTTTGCCTGAAAATCGTGCCCTGCAAAATTTGCATTTGTCTCAGTCCTTCTTTCTGCCTGTGTCTACATCCCGCGGGTCGGCAGAGGGAGTGCAAATGTTGGTGGCTCCTTTGGTTGCCACAGATCCATTAGGCTCCAACTCTGTGCTGCAGACGTTACGGATGGGGTGTTGTCTCGGATACGATAACGTCGGTTATGATGAGGCAGCCAAGCACGTGGCAGCGATGCTGTGTGGCAATTCTTCCTTGTTGGAGCTTGAGTTAATGTATTGGAATATGACGTCGGAGGGCGGTGCTGCTATCGGCAGGGCTTTGGCCACCAACACCACCCTTACAACTCTAAGCGTGTATGGCTGCAAGATTGGGGCGGATGGTGTGGAGGCGATAGCACAACATCTCGCACACCACAATTCTTCTCTCACACGCCTTAATGTTGGCGACACTTGGAGTACAGAGATAGAGGGAAGCAAGGCAGCCAACGCATTGGCCAACATGTTTCGATCCAACTCCACGTTGACCAATGTGGACGTGTCACGTAGTCGGTTTAACGAAGAAGGTATTGTGGAACTCTTCAAATCACTGGCCACCAACACGTCTTTGACAGACCTTGATCTTAGGGGTTGCGAGGTTGTTGCCGGGGACAGGGTGTTGGCAGCAATCGGGGATTCACTGCGAGCCAATCTGTGTCTACAAAGACTCCTTACAGATCAATCTTCCTTGAGCATTGTAGATTGGAGTGGTGTAGAGAGAAGGGAGCAGCAATCGGTGTTACGAGGAATGATGAGATCCGTGAGTCCGGAGGCAGCGAGCGTGTTGACTTACGGCGCCGCTGGTACTCAACCATACTTCCACTTTCTCATATTACATTCGTCCTGTTTTGCTTTGCACCTCTTGAGGACGCCGCATGTAATGTAACAAGTTACTCCGCAACACCGTGCAAGAATTCCGAATTCAGAACTAATCATTGGATGGTGTGGATCGTAAGTCGATCAATGTAATAATTTGATCCTGTCGCTGAAGTGGATTACGCAGTGGAACCCCTCGGCCAGTGGGGATTGCAGCCTGTCAGACTCCCATCAAAGTTCACCTCATCCTCCCAGTGGCAGAGGGGTTCCACATCACCTAACCTGCCGTTAAGAGATGCTGTAGAGCCTGCAAACATTCTCAGTGTATACAATTTATCCCAAGATAAATGAATGAATACCAAAGTTCAAACTGAGGCTGTATCAATTTACTATGATTCATTTACTTTTACTCTCCCCTTGAAGAGATGGGCTCAAACCTTCCAAAATAAAAGTAGAATAAAAGACGCATTTCTTGGAACAAAAACACACATACGGTATCCGTATATTGCTGCGGTGCATCTAGTTCTGCTGTACTGGTCCCGTCTCGCGAAAGCTTACTCAATCCCTCCACCAACTTAGTCAAGCCAGTCACAAGTTGATGGAAGACCCACCTCTGTCTGACAGGCTGTCGGGTCCTCCACATGCTGCGTCTGGATGTGCTCACCAAATGTTTCCATTGGATTCCATGCCATTGCGCAATTGCATTCTTAGGTTTGTTCTTGTATCATCAGCCCCCACTTCTGCTTTTTGCATTTAGCAGTCAACCATAATCAACCACAAGTACTGTAGAGCGAGAGATCACGGAGAATCATCAAGAGTTGGTGAAAAGTCGAGATCTGATGATTTCACATGCGATTGTGGTGATGGGTGGTGTGCGGTCTCAAGGCTCGTATTCCAGGAACAGCTGCTCCGGTTGAGAGTAACAAGTGGTGTGTATCCGTGCAGGGGTTAATGACTATGGTGGAGAAAAGGTCAAAAGCAGCAACAGGAACCAAAACCATGTGGTATGAGGTCTCCTCGTCACTCCTTGGGGGTACCAAATGGTATTGTCTACGATTGGTGTATGTTAGGCTAGGTCATAGGTGCAAGTGAGTGTGTCTGGAAGAGGTCATCGTCTCAAAGTTCCTTTCTTTTGTCATGGTAACAAGCGGACCCTTACCGCTTGGGGGCAGCCCTCCGCCCAAATTGGGCAGTCGTATGCTCTGTCTAGCATACTCGGCACTTGGGCTCGGGTTGGTTCCTGTGCTTAAACTTATAGCCTGCGACTACAATCAAAATTTTAGCTCCTATCAACATCAACACTCCTCAGGGTGATTCCTGGGAATTGGTTACTTATGCCAAATCTAGGGCTTCATGTGTAGTTTTTGGGGCGAATCCCAGGATGGACGATGTGTCCTTTAAAACTACATGCTCTAGCTTAGGCTTGGATTTCATGGCTAATGGTTCCATCTCGAGACTTGATAACAGGGGTACGTTGAAGGTTGCAATGACCAAAAGTGCTTCTAATAGAGTCCCACAGTCCCTTGATTGGCTGGAGAGCGGTCTTAGACATTGGTGATTCAATGGGGCGCTCTAGGAAGACAACCAAGGGCAAGGACTTCAACTTGAGAGTTTCTAATCGGTTTGATGCTCTGGATGAGGTTGAGTCCAAACGGCCAGAAGGACAAGATGCCCCTAAGTGTACGGAACCTGAACGTCCTGAATCTGAAGGATTTTGTACTCTGAATGGTTTACCAATCCTCAAGGTTTACACAAGACGAACAAATTCTATACACGGGGTAATTGTCCCCAAGCCGTCAGATGGACAATCTGTCCCTAAGTGTGCAGAGCCTGAACGTCGTGTAACTGAAGGATTTGGTACTCTAAATGGTTTACCAATCCTCAAAGTCTACACAAGACGAGCAAAATCTATACACGGGGTAATTGTCCCCAAGCAGTCTGATGGACAATCTGTCCCTATGTGTGCGGAGCCTGTGCGTCGTGTAACTGAAGGATTTGGTACCCTGAATGGTTTACCAATTCTCAAAGTTTACACAAGACGAGCAAAATCTACACATGGGGTAACTGTCCCCCCTTTGCAGAACGGTTGGCCGTCCAGGAGCAATCACAAGCTACCTAGACGACAAACAATTCACATGCAAAGGGCTGGCTTGCGGCTGGCCACTTTCAACTTCTCAGGGTTGACCAACCAAAGGAAACAACTTGAAGTGGGACAAGTTCTTCGGACTAATGATATTCATATCTGTGCTGGGCAAGAAACATGGGAAACGTCGGATAAACTGGTTGGAGATGTCAATGGTTATAAATGGGCAGGTAAGATGTGTACTCTCAAGGCAGCCTCTGCCAAACGTGGTCAAAAAGGGGTTGGATTCTTTGTCCGTGATTTCTTGTTTGACAATTGTGAAATTATCAACAAGGGTTTGAGGTACGAGCATAGTATCTGGCTAAAACTGAATCTGAAGGGCGGCATGAGTACGAAGGACCTCTTTGTGGGTTGTGTTTACATGCCCACAGAGGGACCCTCAGTGCTGACGCAGACAAAGCCTTCGAAGATGTAAAGCTGGACTGTGCTTCGTTCCTTGCCAAAGGTCAGGTGGTGCTATTGGGTGACTTCAATGCCCGGGTGGGCAAAGGGCTCCATCAGGACGATATCATTGGGCCTTTTGGTGAGGACGAGCTGAATTCTAATGGCAGACGGTTAATTAACTGCCTGGAAGAGCTTCAGCTTTTCACCTTGAATAACAGGACAAGAGGTGACCAAGTGCAGTGGACTCGTGAGAAATCCCAAACTGGGGAACGTTCCGTTGTGGACTATATCATAATGGACAAAAATTTGTTCCCCCAGTGTGCCAATGTGTTGATCGACAGAACTGATATTGGTACCTCTGACCACTTCCTGGTTTGGACTGAGATCAAAAGGTGTTTTCCCAACACCAAGAGATCTGTGAAACGTTCGATTCGGAAGTGGCGCATAGAAGAATTCCATAATGAGGAGGTCAAGGCTGAGTACGTCCAGGCCTTGCAAGAGGCTCTCCCTCATTTTGTCCAATCGCTCCAAGAACTTCAGTCTCGCTCTGACAACGCAAGAAATGAAGTCGAAAGAGCAGTGGACTCTTGGGAGAGTTTCGTTTCCTCCGTGGCTGACAAGATCATTGGGAGGAAACTAATTGTCTGCGGTAGAGCTGTTAATTGGTGGACCAATGAGATTAAATTCAAGATAGCTGAGAGACGAGCCCTCTATAAAGAGTGCTGCAATTTGAAAACCAACAGAGAATTGTGGGCGAGGTACTACCAGCTCCGTAAAGATATCAATCAGCTTGTTAGGTCTCAGAAGAAATTATACTGGGACAAGTTATACAGTGAAATAAACTCAAACCACCATGGTGGTAATGACAAGAAATTCTGGTTGGCCCTTCAACGTTTGTACAAGCCGAAAAACGGTCAGCAAGTACAAGCGCTGAAGACTACTAAAGGTGCAGTGGTGACTTCATCGGTTGACATTGTCAAAACCTTTGAAACTCACTACAGTATCCTTGGCAGAACTTCTAGGTCTAACAGTGAGGGGTCTTTTGCTGAATGGAGGGACACAGTTGGAAAAACTGTTCCTATGATTCAAAACAGCCCTGATGAACTGGAGTATATTTCAATGGCTTATAACGCTCCCATTAGTTCTTCTGAGATTGTGGAAGCAATTGAACATTTAAATGGATATAAAGCTGGTGGACCTGATGGTATTGTCAACGAGCTTATCAAGCACGGTGGCGATCCCATGATAGAGGCCCTAGTTCTCCTCTTTAACCTTATCTGGAAGACTGAAATGATCCCCTTTCGCTGGCGACAGGGGGTCATTGTCAATCTATACAAGAAGGGTGACAGAGAAGAACCGGGGAACTACCGTGGCATCACGCTCCTCAATGCTGTTGGCAAGACATTCTGCAGAGTTATAAGTACTCGTCTCGAGGTTGATCTGGAGTCTAGAGGTTGTTTCCACGAAGGCCAAGCTGGCTTTCGGCAAACAGGGGCTGTGTGGATCATATCTTCACTCTAAGCCAGATTATCCAGGGAAGGAAAAAAGAAGGGAAACCCACTTATGTTTTTTTCCTGGATGTCAAAAAGGCTTATGACACAGTGTGGAGAGATGGCCTATGGTTCCGCCTCTGGTCTTGTGGGATCAAGGGAAAGATGTGGAGAGTTGTCCACAACTTGTATGCTCACACCAAAAGCTGTGTCACTGTTAACGGACAGAAGTCCAACTTCTTTGACATAGACCAAGGTGTAGCTCAAGGATGTACTCTCTCCCCTCTGCTCTTCAATGTTTTCATCAATCAACTCCTCGAGGATGTGGAAAGTGAGGGATTTGGGTTAAGGGTGGGTGATACCACCATACCAGCCCTTATGTTTGCGGATGACTTCGCAGGCATAGGGGAGACTCCAACCAATCTCCAGGAGTTGATTGATTGCGCGAAGAGATACTTTGATCTTTGGGGGCTAGAGGCTAATGTCAGCAAATGTGCAGTGGTAGCATTCAACGACAGAGGAGAGGGAGGAAGTGATCTTAAGTGGCAGTGGGGTAGCCAAGAGATCCCGGTCCTCCCTTCCTACACTTACCTGGGTGTTGAGTTTTCCTCCAATTGTAATTGGGATGCACATATCCGGAAAGTTGTTCAAACTGGCAAGGGCAAAGCTCTGGGGCTCACTAAATTTTTCCACTGCAGAGGGGTCAACTCTGAGGTTAAGAAAACCATGCTTTGTCGCGTTATTAGACCTGCCTTGGAGTACGGATCTGCAATATGGGTTGATAACTCCAACCAGGCTAAGTCTCTAGAATCCATTCAAGTGGGGGTGCTTAAGGAGTGTATGTCAGCATGCTCCAAAACAGCCAATGTGGCTGTTCGGGGTGAGTTTGGCATTCCGTCCTTAAGCTCCCGACGAGATGAATTCAAGGTCAGATGGTGTAATTCAAGGTCAGCTGCAACATATGCCCAACACCAGATATCCTAAGTTAGTCGACTCTATATCTTGGAAACAGGACCGCCCTGTCAAACAGGCTAAGTCCTGGCAGAAGAGAGTAGAAGAGATTCTCAAGGACCTGGACCTGGATCCGCAAGTCTTGACCCTGCTGGATAAATCTGACTTAGAGGCTGTAGTGTCCAAAGCCATGTCTGTTGCCATGAGATTGTCTGATGAAAATGAAGTTAGGCAGAAAACTTCCCTGAACTTGTTTCCAGTCTGTGACATGGGGGAGGACATCTTGATTGACCTCAAGGGTCTACCCACTCTCGGCACTAGACTGAAGACAAGTATTCATTTTCTGATACACTGTCCGGGGTTCTCTCACCAAAGAGCCGCTCTCTTCAAATCTATCAAGGGAATTGTGCCTGTACCCCTGTTTACCAACTTTGAAAGTCTCGAGGCTGAGCCAAAAGCCCATGCCCTCCTGAGGCCTAGTTTTTGGGCAAATCACACACAGCAGATTGATGCTTGTGTGAAGGGATTTCTAGAGGATATCTGGAAAACCCGGATTAATTCTATATATGAAGGTAAGTCTTACTACCAACGTCAGCCCCTGACAGAGGTAGGTTCTGTCCCTTTTGTTCCCGCTCAAACTTGGCGCGGGGTCAATGGCCACAAGGCTACGGCAAACAACGTCTTATGAGTACAATCTTTTGTCATGAGGTACCCCTACCTTGTCCACAGGCATCTCTAACTGATGGGTCAGAGGTATTCAGTTCTCAAATATGTTATGAGCACCTTTTACTGAATCATGAGAACACTCAGGATCCTGTCACAGCTTATGAATGCGCCTAGTGCAAAACGCGCTTCATTCTAAAGCTGCAAACCTTGCGAAAGATCACGAAGTGACTCCTGTTCCAGAATTACTAAAGTACATCATACGACATAAGTAGCTTTTATGAAAAGTTAATTCTTTTCACTCTAGACTCACAAGCGAGCTCATCAGATCTCTGCAACTGTGCTTACCACATCTCTAGTTTTGTTCTGAAACAACTCATTTGTTTTTTGCAACATGGTTTTAGACTCTGGATACGGTATGCATTGCTTCAAACAATATTGTGGACACAAGTTGACAAAGAAGCATTGCAAGCTCACTCGAGAAGCGTTTGGCACTTCAAGAGAACTCTTGAAGCTTTGAATCAATGTTCTGGAAACTATACAACACTTCTGACTCAAGATCTCTTTAATTTTGCCCAGGTTTACCTTGTTCAACAAGTGTGGCCACCCCCTAACGATGATCGGGAAACCACCCTGGATGTCATCTTTTTCCATGGATTCCAGTTTGGAAAGGAAAGCAGTGTTTCACAGCACACATGGGTGCATCGTGACAATCATGAACTCTCCTGGCCAGTGAAGTGGCTGCCAGAAGACCTGGAAGGAACAGTGCGTGTTCTACTCGTATCTCATAGTGCAGATGTTAGATATTCCAACATCCAAGCTGTTGACGACTTTGGCAGGAGGTTGCAGCAAAGCTTAGTCAGGTACATTGCTTCTCACTTGAATACTATGGTTTGCTAGCCTGTTCATTGAACAAGAAGATAAGGCAGTCAAAAGAGATTCTCACTTTCGCTGGAATGTGAAGGCAGATTCGGAGCCTAGCTCCTAGTCCTTGATCTTATCCACCTAGATGTTGAAAGGAAATGGTGAGGGTTAGCTGTTCAGAACAGGATCTGGAAATGTCATGCACATTTTGGCGTCCAAGATCAAAATCTGATATTGCTTGATCCTGTTCATGTGCAGTTCATCTCGTTCCAGTTTCGGATGGCAAAAACCAATTGTGCTTGTTGGCCATGGCTACGGAGGTTTGGCTGTGAAGAGCTTAGTGGTACATACTGCAAGGACTGAAACCATGCCATGTGCGAACGAACTGGACAAGGAGGCTGCTGAGAATGCAAAAGCGTTCTTATCAAATCTCCGAGGCATTGCACACTATGCTGTTCCCCGTTCCGCAATGAACTTGGGAAGTTTTGGTAAATTGGAGCCCTCAGGAAATATACAACACGACCTGATTGAGCGTTTATCAACAGAATTTGAGGGAGTTATTTGTAGACTTCAAATCCACATCTTTGCTTTCGGAGAGGGCAAACCAACACAAAAATGGGTACATTCTCTGGAGTTTTTCATAATGACAAACCAAGAAATGCTGCGGAGTATTGGTACTAATAAAATTTACTAATTGGATAGGAACATGATGCAAGGCATTTTATGCTAGGTGTCAAGTAGTGCAGTATTTTAGGGTTAGCTAGGTGTATGTGCTGCTTCAACATTAACTAAGACTGGAGAATTTTTCCCCTCTGAGAGGTTGAATTGCTTACTTTCCATCACATGTGGAGAACACAGACCTATGGTAAATCTCCCTGCACAAGCAACGATGCACAGTGCAACAATGCCGTGCAGATGAATCAGAAGCTGAATTGTGTCATCTATGGTCTAAGTGGTTTAGATATCTTGAAGGCTGCCTTGTATATAACAACTCTTTGAGGTTCAAGAAAGTGTTACTACTCCAGTGGTTGAAAAGATGAATTTTCTATCTCGTAGGGTTGGATTGTGCCGTATGAGTCTGCCATAAGATTATCTGGCTGTAACAACTACAAAGTGGAGGAGTCTGATCATCTGGATATCACGCGACCTCCTTCCAGAGAACATATCATATATGACAAATTGTTGATGCTGCTGAAGATTTGCCAAAATCCACCGGTACGTCCTCATGTCAGTAGTGGACATTTTATCTCCTCGCCATAATTGTCCCTCACTTGTGTTATCATTAATGTGTCCCTGTATTCCGCCGATGTAATCTGGATTTTGCAGCATAGTGATGACTAATGCGCAACACCTTCCACTGAGCTCTAGGTGAGCAATATCTCCCTTATGCTACAGGCTATCCTGCTGCAATCAATCTTACAATCTGACCCTGTGAAATGTGTCCTACAACGTCTCTTCTCAGCTTTAGTGCCCATTGTTTTTTGTAGATTGTGTTCTTAGCATATTTGCATATTGTGCATATGTTCTAATTTTTATCTGGTCACTGGAGTGCAGGGTGATGTGAACTTTGCTCTAATGATCCCTCAACTTGAAGGAGGGTGCCCAGAGGACTACAAAGCCATAACTGAGTTGTTCCTCGAGGTATGAATCAATGGATGATGACCATAAGTGTATTCTATTCACTAATCTTCACCGGAACTTGAGGCTTAAAAGCGGAACCTATTGATCCGGAGTTTGTGTTTTGCAGCGCAACATGATCAGGGAGGCAATTGCTTTTCTTCTGGATGTTTTGAAGCCTAACCTTCCAGAGCATGCCATGCTTCAAACTAAGGTAGAGTCAGCTCTGACTCTTACAATGTGCAGTGCAGATGGACTTGCATGGTCTGTGCCCTCCTGTAACTTGTCTGTTGGTTTCCTGTTCTTTCCCCTTGCTATGGTGTGCATCTTGATTATCCTTCCATGACCTTGTTACTAGTCCCCCCCCACTTTACATAGCTACTTTGCACGTACTTAGTACTTACCTGTAGATATGATCGACAAGGTCATGTCAATCCACTGGATAATGCGGCTGACATGTGTAAATGAATGTTGTTGGTTATGCAGGTCTTGAAGATCAGTCTGGTCGCGTCCCCCAGCATAGCTGATTCAATTTTGGCAAAGGGCATGTTCAGCCATTATGACCGTCCTCAAATTGCTGAGCTCTGTCGGAAAGCTGGTCTTTACATGCATGCCCTTCAGGTCCTATTTCTGCTTTTGCACTCTTGCACTTTGTTTTCTGCTCATCATACTCCAATCTGTTAATTTTGTTGATCTACACTGGTGCGTCTTGACTCAGGGCCGGAATATACTTTCCATTAGGCCTGAGTGCACCTGCTCTTGGAGGAACAGGAAATATCCTGAATACACTGACTGAAAGCGGAGACCTGTTATCGGGAGTGAATATTTTGTCCCCTCTTATTTGTGTTCTTTTTAATCTAGTTTTGTCTCCACATTAATTTTTGCAGTGTGTCTGGATGTATACATCATCCTTGCCCTGGAGGTCAAACAGTCACTTTTATGTCCATGCAAATAAAGTTTCTAATGATCCTTCCTTGTGCAGGTGAACCCAGAAAATGCGCCTCTGGTGGTTGGGCAATTGCTGGATGATGGCCACCCCAAGGATTTCATCAAGGACCTTATCTTGTCTGTCTGCTCTTTACTGCCAGTGGAGGCACTGGTTGATGAGTGTGAGAAGAGGTAATAAATTGTTCCAGGGTGGCTTTATGTCATTTTTAATCTGTTTGTTTGCTCCTAGCATGATGTCTATGTCACAGTCAATTCTCAGGTTATGCGCAAGATGAAAATGTATGGAAAGAGGGCACATTACTGACTTTTTAATTCCATGTGGAAGCTGTCTGTTGTCTCAGGATGAATCAAACTAACAGTTTGATGGGTTGGACAGGAACCAGTTGGGATTGCTGACTCAGTTCTTAGAGCATCTTGTGAGTGAAGGGAGCGAAGATGTGCATGCACATAATGCATTGGGGAAGATCATCGTTGATACAAACAAAGATCCAGAGCTCTTTCTGACCAGAAACCGCTACTATGACTCCAAGGTCATTGGTAAATATTGTGAGACAAAGGATTACACACTTGAAGTAATTGCATATAGACGTGGTCAATGTGATGCTGAGCTTGTTGATGTTCCAAACAAGCACAAGCTCTTCAAGGTTCAGGCCAGGTACATCCCAACTCTATCTCCCGTCATTTGTGATTTTGTCTTGTGTTTTGCGTGATGTCTTAGAAAAGATAAAGAAATTACCTGACTACATCTTGTTGGCGCTTCTTAGGTATGTGGTGGAGCGCATGGATCCTGACCTGTGGAAAAAGGTTATGCACCCAGAGTATCCAGAATACAGGAAGCAGCTTACTCTTGAGGTGTTGTCTATTGTTCTACTAGAGAGCAAGAACCGAGAGCAGGTGTTAGCCCTGTTAGCCACTTTGAAGGCACACTTGCCCCATGAGTTAGTTGAGCTTTTATAGTCAAGAATGTTTTTCAAAACTCTGCCTTGAGTGGTAATCACCTCTAAAATATACTCTTTCTCACCATCTTTCCGCTCAAACTGGGCGCGGGGTCAATGGCCACAAGGCTACGGCAACCAACATCTTATGAGTACATTCTTTCTCACCATCAATTACAGTGGTGGCATTGAATGGCCATGGGGAGGGAGGTGGGGATCTCAAATGGAACGGGGGAAGGAAGAGAGGCCCTGTGTCCCTTTCTACACTGTCCCTCCCTTCTGAAGTCAATGGACCATGCTTTGCTATGTGATTAGGCCTGCTTTGGAGTAGGCATCAGCCGTTCGAGTTGACAACTCCAACCATGCCAAGTCCAGGAATGCATCCAGGTTGGGGCGCTCTAAGAGTATCTGTTAGCGTGCTCCAGAACAGCTGTGTTGCTGTTTTGGTGTAGTTTGGCATACCTCCTTTGAGTTCTCCACGGGATGGGTTCAAGGTCAGATGGTGGGGTTGGTGGAACAGATTGCCTAACACCAGACACCTAAGATAATCAATTCTCTTTTTCGGAAACTAGACTACTATTGAACAGGTAGAAGCGGTTTTTAAGGGTCTGGATATCAGCTAAAGCCACTCCACAATGTTTGCGACGACCATGGAGTGGAACTTTGGCGTCAAGATGACCGTAGATGCTGCATCGACAGCAGATTAGGCTGCTAATTCGGCACCAGAGACGGCGAGTTAATCATGTTCAAACAATACATGACGACTATTCCAATCCCAAATTGCAATCTCTCTTTTCTCTCGCCTTTCAAATCCAGTAGGAACACACGGCGAGGAGCTTGGCAATTGGTGGAAGCGACATGTATAGTGATGAAATATCGCAACAAAGCAATTGGCCGCATCAGAATGACAGCAGGTCAGCAAAGGTAGTTTTTGTTCCCTTTTGTTGTGCCACCAGGGCTTTCGTAAATTTGACCTGATCCCAGATTTCTTCGTTCTCCCAATCGAGGATAGAAGTAATCTGGAAGTCCGGGGCCCAAGGGTGCTGGCACATTGGAGTGAGCGTTTTGAGGCTATTGGGCTCTCAAGTCAGCTTCAGAGGCAGCTTCACACTAATTTCTATTTCCTCGTGGCACAAATGGTCGCCTCTCATTTTAAGATAATAGGGTCTTCAATGGGCACTTGCGATGTGGCCGGTGGGCCCCGCGCACGGACGTCCGGCTCCCCAGCACCCCACCCGTCCCGCCCACCGCTGCGTGCGGTCGCCCAGCCGCGGACGCGGTTGCAACAACCGCGCCCTCGCCCCCGTCTGCCGCGCGGCCAGTCCCCCGCCCATGAGTCCGCTGCCCTCCAGTCTGCCAGTCCGCTGCTGGCCAGTCCGCTACCCAGCAGTCTGCCAGTCCGCCAGTCTGCCCGCCAGTCCGCTGGCCAGTCTCCTACCATTCAGTACGCTGACGGCGCAGGATCGCCATCGTCCATAACCCATCCGAGCCCTCCATTTCTAGGGCTACGAAAATGGCAATGATCTTCCCACCAAATCCCGGCCGCTCTCTTTTGACGGCTGTTTGTTGTCCGATGTTGCGGTAGGCGTTTCCATGCACGCGACTGTTCATCTTTTGCGCGCGATGTTCATGATGATGATGAAGCGTGTGCTTGAACATGAGAGGACTGTGTCGGCACTACAGCCACCATCGTGCATATGCTTCCACTATTTTTACCTTCTTGTTGTGCTTTCGGAAACCTTCGTTTTATGGTTTGGTTCTATGTCATAAATATGGAAAATGCAGACATTTGTCGTCGATAACGTCCTCTGCTTGTGATCCGTCATGATACGTTTAGCCCCTTCGTACTGCATCCCTCATGAAAGCCTTCACAAGTTTAGTTCGTTAAACGAACCCATGGGTAACATGGGCGCGAAAATGGTGGAAGCGTATGCACATGGGGGTGTGTATTGCAGATTTCGTATCGAACGATGGGACTGTTTATGCGACCAAGTATAGCGGCTTGCATCCGTCGTGCATAAGTTGTGGAAAAGGGTGGAGAATATGAAGAAACCCAGCTTTGTGATGGATCCACATGGTATTATATAAGGGATGGCAGCACAAAAAAACAATTCGAGTCGTCACGGAACACCATCCAGTCGTAAGGTCCTCAAACCTCCACACGCACCTGCTGAATGCTGATGTCTGAGCCACGACGGGAGTAGGTGCAGAATCGGTACATTGTCGCATTTGCCAGGAGACGGACCAGGCTGAGACAATTGCATTTGCAAATGCGCGTGGATGTTTAAGGTCCGTTGTGTCGCGAGTCTGTTCACAGTGGGTCCGTTGGCCTGTCAGTGCTCCGGATATTCCCATTATCGCGTGCATAACAGTCAGTTTGGAGGCGGTCTGCTGGAAGTCCGTCTGTTGGGATATCAGTCTGACGCACTTGTGAATTTGTCAGTCTGCTGTGTCGGAAGTCTGTTGCACTAAGTCTGTTTGACTTCTTATTTTCCCTCCGGTCAGTCTTTTGGCTTGTTCTCCCGCCAGTCTGGCGAAACGTCCGTCTGCTGGACAGTTCTTCTCTATGGATATCAGTCTGTTGGACTGTGCATGCATCAGTCTGTTGTGCCGCGAGTCTGTTCACAATGGGTGTGTTCAACTTTCATATTCTCCCCTTACTCTCTTTTGTCTTCATTCCGCTGGCAGAGAAGTGCCTCCAATATGAAGCCGCTTCGCAAAGCGAATAGTCCGCTAGACTAGCGGTCCGGTGGACTCTCGGCCCGATGGGAAATGAGTCTGCTGCACTTGCGAGGACCGTCGATGAATTTAGTACGATGCGTTCGTTCGGTGGACGTATTCAATGCGATGATGGCGGATAGTTGGCGCCTGTGAAATCGCGCCACGTTGGCAGTGCCATGCCCGCTTTCCCCTTCTACTTTTATTTTCTTCTCATGTTCCCTGTGCGATCGACTCCATTCTCTTCGCACCTGTTTCTTCGCACTGTTTTGCATTGTTTTGTTTTCCTCTTTGCGTTTCCATCACCGTAATGAAAGACGACCGTTCTTCCCCAGGTGTGGAGAGTTGCGGTGAGCAGCGAAGCGTCGCAAACACGCTCGCCTTCGTAACAACTCGAAGTTCATCGGCTCGGTGAGGTTTTCACTTGCTGCGGTGTTTCCATTCCATTCTATGTCCTCTTCTTGCTTAGGGTGAGTCTTTTCATAGGACTTCTATATGTCGCTCATTGTCCTTGTACCTTCGTTTCATTCGGCAACGACAAAGGTACTGGTACTCACCAGACGAGTTTGATCATAAAATAGTGGAAGCATTTGTAGACCTCCGCGCCCGGAAGCCCAAAAACTCGAATTGGCAGAAGGACAAGCTCTTCTGTCCCTTCTGTGAAGAGGTTATCAAGAACAAAATCCAACTAAATCGGCATTGTGTCGACACGGGTTGCAAGGAGATTGTTGCAATGATTCCACAGGATTTCAAGCCTTGGCCGATACTGAAAGAAATGTCGATTGTCAAAGAGGCCACAAAGCGCTTGCGCGGATCAGTGTTGGACCCCCGCACTTTGGAATTAGACGAAGTGCGCGCACGGTATGGCGTCCATTGTGGTGGCCCATCAATGGAGGATTCGCAAGTGCAGGGAACGCCGGACGCTCCCAAAAAACATAAACTGAGTGATGGGGCCCAAAAAAAGGAGAGGCAAAAAAAGGAGAAGGCTGCAAGGTCTGCTCGCGAGGCAAGGGCAAAATCCACGCAACAGACTGAACCCCGTCCTGGGCGGCAGACCCACACCATCAGTACTGATACTGAAAGTGAATCTGCTCAGGGCATGGAAGGGGTGACAAGTCCAGTGGACATTGACTTGCCTGACTAGACTCGGCAGCAGACTCACACAAATATCGCGACCCATGCCATCGGTTTAGGGTCAAAACCAAAAACTCAACAGAGCGTTGAAGGGCCAGTCTGCCCTAGCACATTGCGCCTCGTTGACTTTGGGCTTTTCCCATCAGAGTGCCCACCAATTGGGGATCCAGACTTCTTCCGTTATTTCTACAGAGTTGCCCAATCAGATCTGCTCCGCACATTCATCCGACAGGCGGAACAGAACTGGTTGAACAGCTTTGAAGATGAAGATGACGATGATGAAGTAGAGGAGGTAATGCTCAGTCTGACCGCCCAGTCTATTCTCTGTGCTGTTTGAGTCCATCATCGGGGGGTCACATTGCCTATTCAGTCTGGTCAGTCCGCTGCGTTCTCTCCTCAGTCCGCTGGCTCACTCCGCTCGTTAGTTAGTCTGTTTTATATGGCTGCATTACTTACTGAGTCCGTTTGTCAGTCCGCTGGTCCAGTCCACTAGTATAGTCTACTAGTTGCCTCCACCCTACGTACGCACGTTACAGTCTGATGGTCTGTGAGTCCAGTCCGCTGCATGAGGTGAATATAGAGTCCACGTCCATGTTCCTGACGTCCAAGTTCTCTGCTGTGTACCAGGATGAACGTGTTTCTATTCGTAGGGCCATTCAGGCTTGGCGGATACCTAGCAATGATGCTCCTTTACAAGCGACTGCAGTGCGTGTGGAAGTGGACCGCGTGCGAGAGTACATATTATTGAAGTATCCTGGGTCATCTGCTGCTATAGCGGCATTACATATTCAAGACGCGTCGGGGGGGAATGCGTCTGGGACAGCCGACTCTGCCATCCAGCAGACTCCCATTCAGCAGGCCGTCATCCAGCAGACTCCCGTTCAGGCAGCCTGTCATCCGGCAGACTCCAACGGAGCAGACTCCCAACGAGCAGCATGTCATCCTACAGACTCCTCTCCAGGAGCCCATCATGCAGCCCATGCCAATGGGAAGTCCTGTCATCCAACAGACTGCGGACCAGCAGACTGACCAGCATACTGCCTTTCTCTCACATAGCACGGCACTTTTTGCAGTTTGGCGATCGCCATCACCGGTAATTCGACCTGGAGCTGAAGACCTCACACTTCCCCGGCTTAGGGTGGGAGAAATTAATCCCCATTTGGATTGGCATAATGAGCGCCACCGGATTGTTGCGGACCGCTGGTGGTCATTTGTACCCTTTCATTATTCCATGGAGTTTTCTATTGAGGAAGCCAACCATGTTCTAGAAGCCGCCTCTGCTGTTGCCATTGAAGCCACAAGCGACCAAAATGCGCCGCCTCTACGTGTGCAGCTAATTCTCATGGATGACCCACGGCCTGAAGACCTCAAACATATGCCTATGGCACATCCAACCTTTGGGGTGCGAATAAAGCACTTGTTCGGATTGACTGAGGAGGACTTTGAGCGCATGGCAGCTTCCTTCCTACAACACAGATGGATGCAATTTGGCAATTTCCGCTCATACCACAAGTTGATGAAGGATCTGCATAGTTTGAGGATGGACTTACTCCATGGAACAGACCATTCACAGAAGTTTGTGGTGGATGACGCATTGCACTGGTTTGCATTGGTGATGGAGCGAGCAGTATTCGACATTGTTTTGCAAAATCCCAATGTCTTCAAAGTCCTGTGGTGTGGAATCCCAACTGAAGACCGCATCGGCGCCATTGCTCATCTCGATGGAGTGCCGGCAAATCAAGGACATTGGCCTCGTCGGAAATCTCTTGGAAGGTAAAATGTTATGGGCAACTTTCGTGTTTTAGCTCAATTTCTTTTGCCAACTTTTTTAGAAGTTCACATTTGCATAAACATGTGTTGCAGGGCGAGTTGATCTGGGAGACAAGCAAGTTCAGGCTGCTTTCGACTCTTTTGCCAGAGGTGCAAGGGACCTTGTCCTGGCTTTACAAGGAGTTCGGGAGACTGTCCCGGGTAATAGGCCGGATCACTCCCAGCAGACTGCCCCGCACACACATACTCAGTATGTGCAAACAGTACTGAGCGGGCAGCGAACTTTGCAGACTTTGCAGCAGACCGAAGAACAGACCGGCCAACAGACTGCCCCTCAGCCAACTGTGCAGCAAACCAGCGAACATGGCCACCAGACTGCCCCTCAGCAGACTGTGCAGCAGACCGACGAATCCAGCCAGCAGATTGCCCCTCAGCAAAACCGTATCATAGATCTTACAGAAGAGTCCGAGGAAGCAATTGCCGGTGGGTCTTCCATACATGTTCTTGATGTTTCCCAAGTCCATGGAGATCCGAACACCCAGCTGGCTGTCCACCAGACTGACCAGTGGACACATGGAAGGACTGTCGAGCAACCTGTGGTGGGGCAGCATACTGTCTTCATTGATGAGCACATTGAACCGCAGACTAACCAGCAGACTGCATAGGTCACAGATGGAAAAACTGACCAGGATGGCTAGGAGCGGCAGACTACACAGCTCAGCTCTGACTGCACAGTTCAAACTGCACGGCCTGACCAGCACACTGCACACTTCACAGAGGGAAGGACTGACGACCAACCTGCCACCGAGCACATTGCCCACATTGAGGAAGAGACTGAACCGCAGAGTTGCCAGCAGACTGCACAGTTCACAGACGAAAGGACTGACGAAAAACCGGCGGCCGAGCAGACTGCCCACATTGAGTAACAGGCTGAACATGCTGGCATGCAGACTGACAAGGAACCACATGCGGCGCAGACACCGTCGCGTATAGCGCTGGATTACATGGAGTCTGCTCCCTCACCCCTTGGACAGGTTGTGCCATTTCTTCTTTCAGCACTGTTGTTTATGTTTTAGCACATTGTGAAATTGGCCTAATTCGACATTTTGCTCGGTATCCTCACAGGATGTTCATCCCTCCGTCGGCAGACTGTCTATTTCTAAGGACATGACATCTTCTGCCCATGCTGCAAACGTGGGATCGACAACCAAGAAAGGTGTGGGGGTGAGCACGCCCCCCGATGCGCGGGTCAGTTCTACGCATGCGACCCACGAAGCTGCAAAGACAGGTCCAGCAAGTGTAAGCAAACCTGCTGACCAGCCTCTGTTGTGAAGTAGGGCGGCAGCACTGCGTTTGTCTGCTCTATCCAGCCCGCCTACAGCTGTCCCTGCTTCCCAGGGGAGAGGCAAAGCCAAGAAGCGGACTAGAGTGGATCCTGCTAAGGAGGTCGAGGAGGGTCCTAGTACCAAGAGACCGGCGGCGAAAAAGTCTGGCGTCTTTATGAACAAGAACCGCAAGCTGGCCTTGGACATGGACAAAGATGTGGGTCGTTTCCTGGAGCAGCACAGGTGAGTGCTGTGCTCAGTCTCCTCGTCTGTCTTTGTCGTTAAGTGCTTTGCGCTCTGTTGTGGTCAGTCTGCTGTTGGTTTCATCATTGTCTGTTGTGGTTAGTCTTGTCAGTCTGATGAATTGTTCAGCCTGTAGAGTGTTTGGTACCATGTTGACGTCAGTCTGTTCAGTACATGAGGCTTCTCGAAGGATGGTCTGCTCTGTGCAGGATGGGTGCTCGGTTTGGCAAAGCACATGCTCTGCACGTGGAGGCGGGTAATTCCATGCTGATGTATTTTGAAGGGGACCAACGGTTTGAATTCGGAGTGTCGCCGGATGACATAAAGGCGCTCCAGAAGGTTGAGTCGGAGTGCACAGATAGACTCCTGGAGCTGTGGTGTCGATTCTATGAGAAGTCGGTTGAGGCTGCGTTCACCAACACTATTGATGTTCTTCCAACGTCGACGTGGATGGTGTTGAAGTCATTGGGGGTGGGGCAACATGAAAGCCTTCTGGAGGTCTTGAAAGGTTGCCTCAGCACTGAACGACTGGGCAAGGACTTGAAAGACTGCGATTTCATCTTGATGCCAATTGGGGACGAGTAAGAACTATTCCGAGTCTGCTGAGACTATCTCCTGAGTCATAGTCTGGTTTCGCAGTGTCGTCTTGACTCTGAGCAATTAAGTTGACCTCTGTATTTGTGCAGTGGACTGGGTTTGAAGATTGAGTCTGCTGAGTGGTCGGTCTGCTGAGTGTCAATCTGCTGAGTCTGCCCATCATGATTGTGCAATGACGCCATGCTGTTTGATACCATTGCAGGGGGCACTGGAGTGTTTGTATCATCGACCTCTGCAAGGGCTGTTACACTCACCTGAACTCTAGGTCGGACTCGCATAAATGTCCCTTTGTTCTAGGGTGGATTCGGAAGCTTCATGCTGAGTGCTTAGGGTACTCGATGGACTCACCAGAGTGGCTGGAGATTGTCCAAGCATTTCAGTTCCACGCGCCTGATGTGCCCCAGCAACCATTCAGCTGGGAGTGTGGCTTTTACGTCATGTCATTCATTCAAGTGTTTTATGAGTGGGTAAAAGTCAGAGCAAATGTCTCCAAGACTGCAAAGCCAGAGAGAGGAACACATTTCACGGCGGACTGGTTTACTTTCAAGTTTGCACTTGGGCAGCGAATGCAGTGTGCCCAGTATATCGTGCGGGGGTTGGACAATGTAGAGAAATTGCTCTCATGAGTATGATGTACTTGTCCTGTGAAGTCTATGTACCGAAATAAAAAATGCGAGTCTTTTCGCTTACTATTCCAGTGGTGATGAGCACTTTTGTGTATTATGGGTGCTGGCATGTTTTGTAATGTTGTCACTAAACTCAATGGACACAATGGTGTCAATTTTTCCATGCACTGTGCACCGGAGTCTGCTGAGCTTGAATGTGCGAGCAGTACGTTGCCGAGGCTAGGACTGGTGGGTCTAGTACCTAGTCTGGTAGGCACCATGTCCATGAGTCCGCTGGGACGCTGGATTGGCATGAGTCGTTAGGGAGGTAGTCCACTGGAGCCTGTCCATTTTGAGTCTACTGTTGTGGATGAGTCTGCTTGAGACTTAGTGTGTCCAGCAGGCTGCTGGAAGAGTTGCAGGGATGAGGTGGAAGTGTGGTGAGCAGACTTTTGGAGTGGGCAACAGACTGACCAGTAGACTGGCTTACTGGCGCTCGCAGTCTGTTGACTGTGACTCTGTTGGGAGACTGTGCGTGAGTCCGTTGGGAGACTATGCTTGGGAGACTGTGTGGGAGTCAGTTGGGAGACTGGAGGAGTCCGTTCTTAGTATGTGCATTAGTCCATTGCGGACTTGTATTTCAGAAAGGGACAATGCTACCAGAGGAATTGCAGACTTATATTGTCTTTTTCGTGACACCTACAGGACGTGAAACCTTGTCTCTTTTCGAGGAATTGCAGACTTATATTGTCTTCTCCGTGACACCTACACGACGTGAAACCTTGTCTCTTTTCGAGGAATTACAAACTTATATTGTCTTCTCCGTGACACCTACACGACGTGAAACCTTGTCTCTTTTCGAGGCATTGCAGACTTATATTGTCTTCTTCGTGACATCTATACGACCTCAAACCTTGCGAATTTTCGAGTATATATGTGCTGCAGGTGCAGGTGCAGACACCCTCTTGCTGGTTCTCCGCAAAACCGTAGGCCGGGTTTTCCAGGCCTCCACAAAATCTCGTCTCATTTTCAGAGACATGTTGTTGTTGTCGTTCAGAGGACGGAAAGCTTCGCTGCCACAGGGTGCAACATTCCAGCCGCACTTTTCGCCAGGATATCAACGAGCAGCCCTTTGCACATATCAAGAGCAGATCAGGCATGTGCCTCCAGGTATTTGTCATCACCTACAATGCGAAGTATGTCCACGAATTCTTGTTCCATTGAGGCTGAGACCTCCAGAGGTGCCTCGTTGTAGGGGAAGTCGTCCGGAGGATGTCTTTCCATGAATTGATTAGATTCGTCGTTGCCGCCGGCACCATTGCCCAAGAGCAAGTTAGGTAATCCTCCATGAATGGTTCCCAGCGCCGTGCCACAAGCGTGCACAAGGAGGCCATCCTGCAGGTCAGGATGAAGCATCTTCAGGACACGGACCTGATGCTTGCATAAGTTTCCCTTCATTGCCCATGGGCACGTGCAACAACCCCAATCGCAATCAGGATTGTAAACAATGTATGTTGTGCCGGGGTGGTTGTTGCTGAGAACGTAGGCTGGTTCACCAGGACCCAAGGGAAGAGAAACACTCTCAGCAAGAATGTCTCGTGCCGCAAGTATAGAACTGGATATGTACTTTTCGTGTTTGTCATTTCTTATGAACCCGTGGGTCTTCAAATGGATTGCGTACCAGTAGTGTGTTAGCACATGGCCAGTGAGTTCCTATATAAGCCAGTCCACTCTACGACCACTCATCTTCCCTTTCCCCATGGCAAGTCTTGCCTTCAGATTTCCATGGTATGCCTCAATGCTTGCGTTTGTGTCTTGGCTCGCATGAGGGACATGGCGGGCTGCTGTACACCACATTGCTATTTTGGGCTTCCAGTACTGTTTGATATAGTCAAGAAATTCATGTCCTTTCGGGTATTTTGACCTCATACTGCCATCGGGTTTCGCCACAGGAGTCTGCCAGTGGACTGTAGCAATGGACTGCTGTAGTGGACCTCGACAATGGACCGGTGCTGTGGACCAACAGACTTACCAAATAGCGTTGATTTCTGCTTCGGCATCGTCCACAATGAAGGCATTGGGTCGCCAGCTCAGCAAATCTGCGAGGAGTGAATCGCGCAAGGCTCTCATCCACGGAACCAGGTCTCTTGTCCGATTCCTCGCGGATAGGATATAGGCAACTGGTATACCGTTCAACCACTTGTCGAAGACCATCAACATGTACAATGGGAACTGTTGGAATGCACAATGTAAGATGGTCAGAGCATGCAAATTCCGCTCAGTTCTGCACGAGAAGACTTCATAAGAGTGATGAGGTCTGCAGCAGTTCACAATGGGTCTGCCCCTCGGTCTTCCGCAACGTACACATGAAAACATACAGAAAGGGTCAGCACACCAAATTTTATGTGAATGTTGCATGGTACTATGCTATCATGCTTGTACAAGTCCATGGAATCGTCCGAATAGTATCTTGTCATGATTTGTCCCAAAGGTTACATCACATGCATCGATACGGTCATGTCCTAGTTCCAGCATTCGTCGTTTCTACCACGGAGTCTGTATGCCAATAGTGAATATCAAATCTCCATCAAAATGCTCGAATGTTGGCTCTAATTTCTCCTCTTGATAGAAAAAAACGAACGCAGGATTCTGGTCTCTCCACATGCGCACACTTTCTGCATCATCGGCGTGTTTTTTGAAGGTTTGTCTCAAGGCGCAGGGGATAATGCCTTCACTACATTGGGTCTGGTCAGATGGTTGTTCAGGTCAGTTCGTTTCTCTTTTTCCACACAGTCTCCCAAGCATAGTCTCCCAACGGACTCACGCACAGTCTCCCAACAGAGTCACAGTCAACAGACTGCGAGCGCCAGTAAGCCAGTCTGCTGGTCAATCTGCAGCCCACTCCAAAAGTCTGCTCACCACACTTCCACCTCATCCCTGCAACTCTTCCAGCAGCCTGCTGGACACACTAAGTCTCAAGCAGACTCATCCACAACAGTAGACTCAAAATGGACAGGCTCCAGTGGACTACCTCCCTAACGACTCATGCCAATCCAGCGTCCCAGCGGACTCATGGACATGGTGCCTACCAGACTAGGTACTAGACCCACCAGTCCTAGCCTCGGCAACGTACTGCTCGCACATTCAAGCTCAGCAGACTCCGGTGCACAGTGCATGGAAAAATTGACACCATTGTGTCCATTGAGTTTAGTGACAACATTACAAAACATGCCAGCACCCATAATACACAAAAGTGCTCATCACCACTGGAATAGTAAGCGAAAAGACTCGCATTTTTTATTTCGGTACATAGACTTCACAGGACAAGTACATCATACTCATGAGAGCAATTTCTCTACATTGTCCAACCCCCGCACGATATACTGGGCACACTGCATTCGCTGCCCAAGTGCAAACTTGAAAGTAAACCAGTCCGCCGTGAAATGTGTTCCTCTCTCTGGCTTTGCAGTCTTGGAGACATTTGCTCTGACTTTTACCCACTCATAAAACACTTGAATGAATGACATGACGTAAAAGCCACACTCCCAGCTGAATGGTTGCTGGGGCACATCAGGCGCGTGGAACTGAAATGCTTGGACAATCTCCAGCCACTCTGGTGAGTCCATCGAGTACCCTAAGCACTCAGCATGAAGCTTCCGAATCCACCCTAGAACAAAGGGACATTTATGCGAGTCCGACCTAGAGTTCAGGTGAGTGTAACAGCCCTTGCAGAGGTCGATGATACAAACACTCCAGTGCCCCCTGCAATGGTATCAAACAGCATGGCGTCATTGCACAATCATGATGGGCAGACTCAGCAGATTGACACTCAGCAGACCGACCACTCAGCAGACTCAATCTTCAAACCCAGTCCACTGCACAAATACAGAGGTCAACTTAATTGCTCAGAGTCAAGACGACACTGCGAAACCAGACTATGACTCAGGAGATAGTCTCAGCAGACTCGGAATAGTTCTTACTCGTCCCCAATTGGCATCAAGATGAAATCGCAGTCTTTCAAGTCCTTGCCCAGTCGTTCAGTGCTGAGGCAACCTTTCAAGACCTCCAGAAGGCTTTCATGTTGCCCCACCCCCAATGACTTCAACACCATCCACGTCGACGTTGGAAGAACATCAATAGTGTTGGTGAACGCAGCCTCAACCGACTTCTCATAGAATCGACACCACAGCTCCAGGAGTCTATCTGTGCACTCCGACTCAACCTTCTGGAGCGCCTTTATGTCATCCGGCGACACTCCGAATTCAAACCGTTGGTCCCCTTCAAAATACATCAGCATGGAATTACCCGCCTCCACGTGCAGAGCATGTGCTTTGCCAAACCGAGCACCCATCCTGCACAGAGCAGACCATCCTTCGAGAAGCCTCATGTACTGAACAGACTGACGTCAACATGGTACCAAACACTCTACAGGCTGAACAATTCATCAGACTGACAAGACTAACCACAACAGACAATGATGAAACCAACAGCAGACTGACCACAACAGAGCGCAAAGCACTTAACGACAAAGACAGACGAGGAGACTGAGCACAGCACTCACCTGTGCTGCTCCAGGAAACGACCCACATCTTTGTCCATGTCCAAGGCCAGCTTGCGGTTCTTGTTCATAAAGACGCCAGACTTTTTCGCCGCCGGTCTCTTGGTACTAGGACCCTCCTCGACCTCCTTAGCAGGATCCACTCTAGTCCGCTTCTTGGCTTTGCCTCTCCCCTGGGAAGCAGGGACAGCTGTAGGCGGGCTGGATAGAGCAGACAAACGCAGTGCTGCCGCCCTACTTCACAACAGAGGCTGGTCAGCAGGTTTGCTTACACTTGCTGGACCTGTCTTTGCAGCTTCGTGGGTCGCATGCGTAGAACTGACCCGCGCATCGGGGGGCGTGCTCACCCCCACACCTTTCTTGGTTGTCGATCCCACGTTTGCAGCATGGGCAGAAGATGTCATGTCCTTAGAAATAGACAGTCTGCCGACGGAGGGATGAACATCCTGTGAGGATACCGAGCAAAATGTCGAATTAGGCCAATTTCACAATGTGCTAAAACATAAACAACAGTGCTGAAAGAAGAAATGGCACAACCTGTCCAAGGGGTGAGGGAGCAGACTCCATGTAATCCAGCGCTATACGCGACGGTGTCTGCGCCGCATGTGGTTCCTTGTCAGTCTGCATGCCAGCATGTTCAGTCTGTTACTCAATGTGGGCAGTCTGCTCGGCCGCCGGTTTTTCGTCAGTCCTTTCGTCTGTGAACTGTGCAGTCTGCTGGCAACTCTGCGGTTCAGTCTCTTCCTCAATGTGGGCAATGTGCTCGGTGGCAGGTTGGTCGTCAGTCCTTCCCTCTGTGAAGTGTGCAGTGTGCTGGTCAGGCCGTGCAGTTTGAACTGTGCAGTCAGAGCTGAGCTGTGTAGTCTGCCGCTCCTAGCCATCCTGGTCAGTTTTTCCATCTGTGACCTATGCAGTCTGCTGGTTAGTCTGCGGTTCAATGTGCTCATCAATGAAGACAGTATGCTGCCCCACCACAGGTTGCTCGACAGTCCTTCCATGTGTCCACTGGTCAGTCTGGTGGACAGCCAGCTGGGTGTTCGGATCTCCATGGACTTGGGAAACATCAAGAACATGTATGGAAGACCCACCGGCAATTGCTTCCTCGGACTCTTCTGTAAGATCTATGATACGGTTTTGCTGAGGGGCAATCTGCTGGCTGGATTCGTCGGTCTGCTGCACAGTCTGCTGAGGGGCAGTCTGGTGGCCATGTTCGCTGGTTTGCTGCACAGTTGGCTGAGGGGCAGTCTGTTGGCCGGTCTGTTCTTCGGTCTGCTGCAAAGTCTGCAAAGTTCGCTGCCCGCTCAGTACTGTTTGCACATACTGAGTATGTGTGTGCGGGGCAGTCTGCTGGGAGTGATCCGGCCTATTACCCGGGACAGTCTCCCGAACTCCTTGTAAAGCCAGGACAAGGTCCCTTGCACCTCTGGCAAAAGAGTCGAAAGCAGCCTGAACTTGCTTGTCTCCCAGATCAACTCGCCCTGCAACACATGTTTATGCAAATGTGAACTTCTAAAAAAGTTGGCAAAAGAAATTGAGCTAAAACACGAAAGTTGCCCATAACATTTTACCTTCCAAGAGATTTCCGACGAGGCCAATGTCCTTGATTTGCCGGCACTCCATCGAGATGAGCAATGGCGCCGATGCGGTCTTCAGTTGGGATTCCACACCACAGGACTTTGAAGACATTGGGATTTTGCAAAACAATGTCGAATACTGCTCGCTCCATCACCAATGCAAACCAGTGCAATGCGTCATCCACCACAAACTTCTGTGAATGGTCTGTTCCATGGAGTAAGTCCATCCTCAAACTATGCAGATCCTTCATCAACTTGTGGTATGAGCGGAAATTGCCAAATTGCATCCATCTGTGTTGTAGGAAGGAAGCTGCCATGCGCTCAAAGTCCTCCTCAGTCAATCCGAACAAGTGCTTTATTCGCACCCCAAAGGTTGGATGTGCCATAGGCATATGTTTGAGGTCTTCAGGCCGTGGGTCATCCATGAGAATCAGCTGCACACGTAGAGGCGGCGCATTTTGGTCGCTTGTGGCTTCAATGGCAACAGCAGAGGCGGCTTCTAGAACATGGTTGGCTTCCTCAATAGAAAACTCCATGGAATAATGAAAGGGTACAAATGACCACCATCGGTCCGCAACAATCCGGTGGCGCTCATTATGCCAATCCAAATGGGGATTAATTTCTCCCACCCTAAGCCGGGGAAGTGTGAGGTCTTCAGCTCCAGGTCGAATTACCGGTGATGGCGATCGCCAAACTGCAAAAAGTGCCGTGCTATGTGAGAGAAAGGCAGTATGCTGGTCAGTCTGCTGGTCCGCAGTCTGTTGGATGACAGGACTTCCATTGGCATGGGCTGCATGATGGGCTCCTGGAGAGGAGTCTGTAGGATGACATGCTGCTCGTTGGGAGTCTGCTCCGTTGGAGTCTGCCGGATGACAGGCTGCCTGAACGGGAGTCTGCTGGATGACGGCCTGCTGAATGGGAGTCTGCTGGATGGCAGAGTCGGCTGTCCCAGACGCATTCCCCCCCGACGCGTCTTGAATATGTAATGCCGCTATAGCAGCAGATGACCCAGGATACTTCAATAATATGTACTCTCGCACGCGGTCCACTTCCACACGCACTGCAGTCGCTTGTAAAGGAGCATCATTGCTAGGTATCCGCCAAGCCTGAATGGCCCTACGAATAGAAACACGTTCATCCTGGTACACAGCAGAGAACTTGGACGTCAGGAACATGGACGTGGACTCTATATTCACCTCATGCAGCGGACTGGACTCACAGACCATCAGACTGTAACGTGCGTACGTAGGGTGGAAGCAACTAGTAGACTATACTAGTGGACTGGACCAGCGGACTGACAAACGGACTCAGTAAGTAATGCAGCCATATAAAACAGACTAACTAACGAGCGGAGTGAGCCAGCGGACTGAGGAGAGAACGCAGCGGACTGACCAGACTGAATAGGCAATGTGACCCCCCGATGATGGACTCAAACAGCACAGAGAATAGACTGGGCGGTCAGACTGAGCATTACCTCCTCTACTTCATCATCGTCATCTTCATCTTCAAAGCTGTTCAACCAGTTCTGTTCCGCCTGTCGGATGAATGTGCGGAGCAGATCTGATTGGGCAACTCTGTAGAAATAACGGAAGAAGTCTGGATCCCCAATTGGTGGGCACTCTGATGGGAAAAGCCCAAAGTCAACGAGGCGCAATGTGCTAGGGCAGACTGGCCCTTCAACGCTCTGTTGAGTTTTTGGTTTGACCCTAAACCGATGGCATGGGTCGCGATATTTGTGTGAGTCTGCTGCCGAGTCTAGTCAGGCAAGTCAATGTCCACTGGACTTGTCACCCCTTCCATGCCCTGAGCAGATTCACTTTCAGTATCAGTACTGATGGTGTGGGTCTGCCGCCCAGGACGGGGTTCAGTCTGTTGCGTGGATTTTGCCCTTGCCTCGCGAGCAGACCTTGCAGCCTTCTCCTTTTTTTGCCTCTCCTTTTTTTGGGCCCCATCACTCAGTTTATGTTTTTTGGGAGCGTCCGGCGTTCCCTGCACTTGCGAATCCTCCATTGACGGGCCACCACAAGGGACGCCATACCGTGCGCGCACTTCGTCTAATTCCAAAGTGCGGGGGTCCAACACTGATCCGCGCAAGCGCTTTGTGGCCTCTTTGACAATCGACATTTCTTTCAGTATCGGCCAAGGCTTGAAATCCTGTGGAATCATTGCAACAATCTCCTTGCAACCCGTGTCGACACAATGCCGATTTAGTTGGATTTTGTCCTTGATAACCTCTTCACAGAAGGGACAGAAGAGCTTGTCCTTCTGCCAATTCGAGTTTTTGGGCTTCTGGGCACGGAGGTCTACAAATGCTTCCACTATTTTATGATCAAACTCGTCTAGTGAGTACCAGTACCTTCGCTCCTTCTTCAGTCTGGTTTGGTGCACAAAATCCACCTAGTCCGCTCCACCCTTTTCACAAGCATCCTCCATCGCTGCAGAATGAAACGAAGGTGCAAGGATAATGAGCGACAGATAGAAGTCCTATGAAAAGACTCACCCTAAGCAAGAAGATGACACAGAATGGAATGGAAACACCGCAGCAAGTGAAAACCTCACCGAGCCGATGAACTTCGAGTTGTTACGAAGGCGAGCGTGTTTGCGACGCTTCGCTGCTCACCGCGACTCTCCACACCTGGGGAAGAACGGTCGTCTTTCGTTACGGTGATGGAAACGCAAAGAGGAAAACAAAACAGTGCAAAACAGTGCGAAGAAACAGGCGCGAAGAGAATGGAGTCGATCGCACAGGGAACATGAGAAGAAAATAGAAGTAGAAGGGAGAAAGCGGGCATGGCACTGCCAACGTGGCGCGATTTCATAGGCGCCAACTATCCGCAGTCATCGCATTGAATACGTCCACCGAACGAACTCATCGTACTAAATTCATCAACGGTCCTCGCAAGTGCAGCAGACTCATTTCCCATCGGGCCGAGAGTCCACCGGACCGCCAGTCCAGCGGACTATTCGCTTTGCTGAGGCGAAGCGGCTTCATATTGGAGGCACTTTCCTGCCAGCGGAATGAAGACAAAAGAGAGTAAGGGGAGAACAGGAAAGTAGCAGGTGCATGTGGAGGTTTGAGGACCTTACGACTGGATGGTGTTCCGTGACGACTCGAATTGTTTTTTTGTGCTGCCATCCCTTATATAATACCATGTGGATCCATCACAAAGCTGGGTTTCTTCATATTCTCCACCCTTTTCCACAACTTATGCACGACGGATGCAAGCCGCTATACTTGGTCGCATAAACAGTCCCATCGTCCGATACGAAATCTGCAATACACACCCCCATGTGCATACGCTTCCACCATTTTTGCGCCCATGTTACCCATGGGTTCGTTTAACGAACTAAACTTGTGAAGGCTCTCATGAGGGATGTAGTACGAAGGGACTAAACGTATCATGACGGATCACAAGCAGAGGATGTTATCGACGACAGATGTCCGCATTTTCCATATTTATGACATAGAACCAAACCATAAAACGAAGGTTCCCGAAAGCACAACAAGAAGGCAAAAATAGTGGAAGCATATGCACGATGGTGGCTGTAGTGCCGAGACAGTCCTCTCATGTTCAAGCACACGCTTCATCATCATCATGAACATCGCGCGCAAAAGATGAACAGTCGCGTGCATGGAAACGCCTACCGCAACATCGGACAACAAACAGCCGTCAAAAGAGAGCGGCCGGGATTTGGTGGGAAGATCATTGCCATTTTCGAAATGGAGGGCTCGGATGGGTTATGGGAATGGACGGTGGCAATCCTGCACCGTCAGCGGACTAGATGGCAGGGGACTGGCCAGCGGACTGGCAGGCAGATTGGCGGACTGCTAGACTGCTGGGCAGCGGACTGGCCAGCAACGGACTAGCAGACTGGAGGGCAGCGGACTCATGGGCGGGGGACTGGCCGCGCGGCGGACGGGGGCGAGGGTGCGGTTGCTGCAGCCGCGCCCGCGGCTGGGCGACCGCGCGCAGCGGCGGGCGGGGCGGGCGGCCTATTATCTTAAAATGAGAGGTGGCATATGTGCCCGGAGATTAGATTATTCCGAAATTTGACGTGGCAGAAGGGTATAACCGTTTTCCCATGCATATGTTCACACGAACTGTGTTCCCGATTTTGCGCTCGGTGTGTAGGAGGAGGGGAACGGAGGGAGATAGGGTTTAAGGATCATCGCTCCCTTGGTCCGAACGGGTGCGGAGTGTTAATAAGTAAACGTGTACATTTACCACCTGGTGTGAACGGGTATGGGGTTGAGTAGTACAGGGTTGGGTAATATTTTTGACCCAGGGCTAGAGGGAGGGGTAAAGGTGACAACGGTAAACCATATTACCCCTGGTGCGAATGAAAAGCGATATCCATGAAATGCCACAGAAGACACGCTCGCCTTCAAGGTCCAGCTCACTTCACTTGAGAGCAGAATCCATGGCGGAAAATGCCCTGACTTTATGCGAAGAGACTATCGATTCGGTCCAGTGCCTCACGTCCACCAACCAAGATTTGCAGATCAACAAGCAACAGTGTAAGCTACTGGCAAAGAAACTCTTAGGAATCCAAGTGACACTGGACAAGATCCGAGAAATCTCATCTGAAGAAGCAAGTGCCAATCGTTTTCATGCTGCAGATCACTGGAAGCAGGCCATCGAGGAGCTTTGTCGCATACTGAATAAGGCCAAGGTTCTGATCAAGGACTATTGCTGCAAGGATCAGTGGCTGAATGCAGCGATCAGGCATGGCGATAAGAAGGAAGATTTTGCGGGATTACGAGGTGGACTGGCACACTTGGGTTCTGTGCGACATTTTCTCCCTGGGGATCAGTCAAGAGACGCTCCTTTACGCAGAAGCTTGCGACGGTAAACTTAGCATCACAGACTACGACGCTCTGGAGGCAGCGGCAAAGGAGGACCTAGACAGCCTCGAGACTTCCTTGAAGGTCCTCACGGACCATCATGTTTGTGTGGAGAGCTGCAAGCAAGGGTATCAAACTGAGCAATGTCTTGCAGCGCAGCTGTTGAGGAGATTGCAATCCCCGGCCTCGGCCTCGCCAGTCACCCCAGATGTCGTCCGGAAATCGCCACTTATTTTGTGGGCGAATGCTGGAGAACTTGTTGACGTAAGTATGTTAGGGAACGGTAGCTTTGGGATGGTCTATGAAGTTACGTGGCAAGGCGAAAAGTACGCAAGGAAGGTATTCTTTGGAACGAAGACCTCTGGAGGTGCGGGGTTGGGACGAAAGTCCACAAAGAAGAAATCCTCCTCGGCAAGGGGGAACTCATTCTTCGAGGAAAAGGTGGCTGCTCTAGCGGGACTCAATCATCCCCACATCGTGCGGCTAGTTTGCTGCTCTCAGAGCAAGGAGGACAGCCTTCTGATGGAATTGATGACCACTGACCTCTATGACCTCTTGAAAGGCAGACCCACGCCATTTTCGAATCTTCGAGCCGTTGACCTCATGCTGCAAATCGCCGAGGGGATGAAATATTTGCATGCCCAACAAAAAGTTCACCGTGATCTTAAGTCTATGAACATTCTGGTCAGCAGATCTTCCACCTTCTCTAGGAGAAGACGCACGCGCGTATGCAAAGGTGGGTGATTTGGGCGCATCAAAGATCAAGAATAACAGTACTAGGTACACTAATCAGACACTCGAGATTGGTTCCAGATTGTGGAAGGCGCCGGAGGTTTTCAGTTTGGTGGATGAAGAAGAGCGTCCTAGCAGGTCTCACCCTTGGACAGCAGATGTTTACAGTTTTGGGATTGTCTACGCTGAGATACACAGGAGAGGAGCCATTTGGGGAGGGTTTAACCGGGATTCGGAAGAGGGTGAAGGGCGGGGAGAGGCCATGGCTGCCGGTTAGTTGTCCAGCCAGGTTGGCTTTCTTGATTGGAAAATGTTGGAGTGGTGACCCTCTCGAGAGACCTAATTTCTCAAAGATTTGCAGAGAGCTGAGATACATCAAAGGGCTCCTTCTGAAAGGTTCGGATTGGCTCTTGGATTTTCGAAGAATGCGGTAATTCTGGTCTGTTTGTACCCTTCGGTAGGCATTTGTGCAGCTGTAGACCTGGGGCCTTGATGTGGAGTCGAGCATATGCCCGATCCCGCAGTCTGGGACTTGAAGCGGGATACCTACTAAGAAGACCAGATTGTCTTAGTCTGTACGGCTTGAGGAATGTAAGCCCTTACAAATGTCATCTGGGAAATGTCAGGGTGCAGTGGGGTGTAGTAGTTCCTCTGGACGGTGACCGTTGTTTGTCGTATAATCTCGATATGTGGATTCTATTAAGTAGGATTTGGAGCAGCACTTCCGCCATGTGTTGGTCTTGGAAGGATGACTGGTCCAGGTCGTCCGCAATGGACATGACCTCTCGGTTGTGTCGAGCCAAAGTGGGCATGGTTGGGAGCTGTTAAGAGTCCTCGGTAGAGGTACTTAGCGCACCCCTGCCCGTTGAATGATGCCACCATTATCATGGCTCACACTTGTCTTCCGACCACCCTTCTAGGGTGAGAATGCTTTTGGTGGATGTTTGTCGGTGGAGGGCCCTCGCTTGTTGCAATCTCCTGTAATAGAAGGAAAAAAGAATGCTAACAGGCCTTGCAATGTGAGGACCCTGAAGACTGGATCCCTGGTTTCCTTCACCAACTACCACTGGCTTGTTTAATAATCATCTTTAGAAAGGCCAGTCCACGGCTCTCAAAGTTATTTGCTTTTTCAGTCTGAAATTGAGATCTCGCAACTTGAAGGAGGGCGCCCAGAGGACTACAACACCATAACTGACCTGTTCCTTGAGGTGTGAATCAATGGATGACTGCGATAAGTGTATTCAATTCACTAGTCTTCACCTGAACTTGAAGCTTAAAAAAGGAATCTATTAATTATGAGTTTGTGTTGTGCAGCGCAACATGTTCAAGGAGGCAATTGCTTTTCTTCTGGATGTTTTGAAGCCTAACCTTCCAGAGCATGCCATGCTTCAGACTAAGGTAGAGTCAGCTCTGACTCTTACAATTTGCAGTGCAGATGGACTTGCATGGTTTGTGCCCTCCTGTAACTTGTCTGTTGTCTGTTCTTTCCCCTTGCTATGCTGTGCATCTTGTTACTAGTCCCCTCCACTTTACATAGCTACCTTGCAAGCACTTACCTGTAGATATGATCGACAAGGTCATGTCAATCCAGTGGATACTGTTTTTCCACTGGGTAATGCGGCTGCCAATGAATGTTGGTTATGCAGGTCTTGAAGATCAGTCTGGTCGCATCCCCCAACATAGCTGATTCAATTTTGACAAATGGCATGTTCAGCCATTATGACCGTCCTCAAATTGCTGAGCTCTGTCGGAAAGCTGGTCTTTACATGCATGCCCTTCAGGTCTATTTCTGCTTTTGCACTCTTGCAGTTCTCTCTGCTCATTATACTTCAATCTGGTGATTTTGTTGATCTACACCGGTGCGTCTTGACTCAGGGCCGGAATATACCTTACCTTTTAGGCCTGAGTGCACCTGCTCTTGGAGGAACAGGCAATATCCTGAATACACACTGACTGAAGGTTATCAGCAGTGAAATTTTTTCCTCCTCTTATTTTGTGTTCTTTAAAATCTAGTTTTGTCTCCACATTAATTTTTGCAGTGTGTCTGGATGTATAAATCATACTTGCCCTGGAGGTCAAACAGTCACTTTTATGTCCATGCAAATAAAGTTTCTAATGATCCTTCCTTGTGCAGGTGAACCCAGAAAATGCGCCTCTGGTGGTTGGGCAATTGCTGGATGATGGCCACCCCAAGGATTTCATCCTGTCTGCTCTTTACTGCAGGTGGAGGCACTGGTTGATGAGTGTGAGAAGAGGTAATAAATTGTTCCAGGGTGGCTTTATGTCATTTTTAATCTGTTTGTTTGCTCCTAGCATGATGTCTATGTCACAGTCAACTCTCGGGTTATGCACAAGATGAAAATGTATGGAAAGAGGGCACATTACTGACATATTAAATGCATGCGGAAGCTGTTTGTTGTCTCAGGATGAATCAAACTAACAGTTTGATGGGTCGGACAGGAACCAGTTGAGATTGCTGACACAGTTCCTAGAGCATCTTGTGAGTGAAGGGAGCGAAGATGTGCATGCACATAATGCATTGTGGAAGATCATTGTTGATAGTAGCTACACTGCACTAGTTTTTGCAGCATTATTTGCTTGGGAGGTTCCTTCCTCGGGCATCGTCAACTCGAAGCAGTGTAGAACACAGCTTTCTACACTGCTTTTCCACCGCATAAATTTTACTTATGAATGTCTAATTGTATGAGATACATAAATTACCACACACCCAGTTCAAGAAGGGCTAGACCACTACAGCAGCCCTGGCCGGGTCACCTGCAGCGAACCCCACACCTCAGGCCCCATTCTCCAGGCGCTTGGTCAGTGCCTCCGCTCCCAGCCCACCAGCAATTCAGGTCTTACCAGTTGAAAGATTTCTTGGATGATCTGAAGAGCTCCCTGAGGCATTATCCAACCTACAATCACAATCCATCCACATGGCATAAAAGTGAATTCCATGCGTCATAATATCAGCTCTACCTGCACACCTATCTCCATAGGTGCTAGAAGAATTGGAGAATAGAGTAACTCACTGTTTAGAGTTCCTCCGAGGCACTTTCGAGTACGCATTGATGGTGATTTTTTCATACTCCGACATCTCATCACCAGTAACTTGTATGATAGGATCTGCATTCGAATATAAAAAATACTTCATGAAGGTGTCATGTTTGTTTCTGGTGATAGTATATTGCTCGCCAGAACCTACCGTTTTCTCTATCACGCCAGAGAGGCCTCGTGTCACAGTAAAGGGATGGCCAGTCTTGTTGATAATGTCTGTTGACTCCACACTCGCGAATACTCGCCCGAGGCTGTAACTGAAGCCCATCCATATAAACATGTTAGCTCATAAAGAAAATCACTTAGATGTCTTCAAATATCGGCACAAGAACCAGTCAATCAGTAAAACAACCTCGAAGTGCGAGTGCCAGCAACAGTGGTGAATAGACCAGCTTACCGACTTCTGCGGGAAGGCCGCGGGTCACCTGATTTTGAGTAACCTTTTATGGTGACACTTTCATTCCCGGCTATGTCATCACCATCAACTTCAAGAACAAGATGTAAATTGTCGTATAGACCATACTTGTAGTCCTTGTTGTAGCAGATGTCATAGGTATCACCATCTTTCAGTGTGGTCAAGCATGAAGTTGCTGCCTCCCCTTTTGCCTTGTCTAAACCATCTGAGGATTCTTCCAAAACTGGAGGAAGTACGGCGTCAGAGGATTCTATCAACGCCATAGGACGGCCAGTCTTGTTGATAATTTTGGTCCCTTCCATACCTCAATATCCCCTCTTTCTTCTCTTCACCACAGGAAAGATACTCCGGAGGTTGTAAATAGGAACTCGACACTCAGTATTCTGGACCAAACAAATGTAGTTATGGTGTGCATCTTGTGGAAATGTTATAGAAAAGCACCTTGGCAGACATTTTCTCAATATGTGAAGAGCAAGATTATCAATGTAATGAAGCGCGTGGAGAGATAAATACAGTAGTTGAATACTTGTGCTCTCTTCTGCATGAGTTGGGAAAAAATGTCCTTACGCTGGCTTGGGTTTATCCTTGTTCGGCGAAATTGCGTCAACTCTTCAGCACCTCAATGCGTTTCTTCAACACCTGAAAGAGAGCCTACACACTTTTCTTCTCCCGTTACAAACAAACGGAAGTATAGTGGCCAGCACGATTAAGACCCACAAATAACAAATACCTTCAGATCAGAGATTTATATGAGAATCCAGTATCGTGTTTACCTTCCACAATTCACGACTAAAAATCTGAAAGTTAGTGAATGTACGTGCCAGGCACTTCTACTGGCAGACAGTGCAACGAATAGCAAAGCTCCACACAAGTAGCCATTGGAGAGAGATTGTACTCATAAGACGTTGTTTGCCGTAGCCTTGTGGCCATTGACCCCGCGCCCAGTTTGAGCGGGAACAAAAGGGACAGAACCTACCTCTGTCAGGGGCTGACGTTGGTAGTAAGACTTACCTCCATATAAAGAATTAATCCGGGTTTTCCAGATATCCTCTAGAAATCCCTTCACACAAGCATCAATCTGCTGTGTGTGATTTGCCCAAAAACTAGGCCTCAGGAGGGCCTGGGCTTTTGGCTCAGCCTCGAGACTTTCAAAGTTGGTAAACAGGGGTACAGGCACAATTCCCTTAATAGATTTGAAGAGAGCGTCTCTTTGGTGAGAGAACCCCGGACAGTGTATCAGAAAATGAATACTGTCTTCAGATTGCCCACACAATGGGCAATTGCACTCTCCCTTTCCTCTCTGCTTCTGTTTGCTGTTCAAAGGTAGGCTTCCTGCCCTGAGTTTAAATTTCAGTCTAGTGCCGAGAGTGGGTAGACCCTTGAGGTCATCCAAGATGTCCTCCCCCATGTCACAGACTGGAAACAAGTTCAGGGAAGTTTTCTGCCTAACTTCATTTTCATCAGACAATCTCATGGCAACAGACATGGCTGAGGACACTACAGCCTCTAAGTCAGATTTATCCAGCAGGGTCAAGACTTGCGGATCCAGGTCCAGGTCCTTGAGGATCTCTTCTACTCTCTTCTGCCAGGACTTAGCCTGTTTGACAGGGCGGTCCTGTTTCCAAGATATAGAGTCGATTAATTTAGGATATCTGGTGTTGGGCATATGTTGCAGCTGACCCCACCATCTGACCTTGAATTCATCTCGTCGGGAGCTTAAGGACGGAATGCCAAACTCACCCCGAACAGCCACATTGGCTGTTTTGGAGCATGCTGACATACACTCCTTAAGCACCCCCACTTGAATGGATTCTAGAGACTTAGCCTGGTTGGAGTTATCAACCCATATAGCAGATCCGTACTCCAAGGCAGGTCTAATAACGCGACAAAGCATGGTTTTCTTAACCTCAGAGTTGACCCCTCTGCAGTGGAAAAATTTAGTGAGCCCCAGAGCTTTGCCCTTGCCAGTTTGAACAACTTTCCGGATATGTGCATCCCAATTACAATTGGAGGAGAACTCAACGCCCAGGTAAGTGTAGGAAGGGAGGACCGGGATCTCTTGGCTACCCCACTGCCACTTAAGATCACTTCCTCCCTCTCCTCTGTCGTTGAATGCTACCACTGCACATTTGCTGACATTAGCCTCTAGCCCCCAAAGATCAAAGTATCTCTTCGCGCAATCAATCAACTCCTGGAGATTGGTTGGAGTCTCCCCTATGCCTGCGAAGTCATCCGCAAACATAAGGGCTGGTATGGTGGTATCACCCACCCTTAACCCAAATCCCTCACTTTCCACATCCTCGAGGAGTTGATTGATGAAAACATTGAAGAGCAGAGGGGAGAGAGTACATCCTTGAGCTACACCTTGGTCTATGTCAAAGAAGTTGGACTTCTGTCCGTTAACAGTGACACAGCTTTTGGTGTGAGCATACAAGTTGTGGACAACTCTCCACATCTTTCCCTTGATCCCACAAGACCAGAGGCGGAACCATAGGCCATCCCTCCACACTGTGTCATAAGCCTTTTTGACATCCAGGAAAAAGACATAAGTGGGTTTCCCTTCTTTTTTCCTTCCCTGGATAATCTGGCTTAGAGTGAAGATATGATCCACACAGCCCCTGTTTCGCCGAAAGCCAGCTTGGCCTTCGTGGAAACAACCTCTGGACTCCAGATCAACCTCGAGACGAGTACTTATAACTCTGCAGAATGTCTTGCCAACAGCATTGAGGAGCGTGATGCCACGGTAGTTCCCCGGTTCTTCTCTGTCACCCTTCTTGTATAGATTGACAATGACCCCGTGTCGCCAGCGAAAGGGGATCATTTCAGTCTTCCAGATAAGGTTAAAGAGGAGAACTAGGGCCTCTATCATGGGATCGCCACCGTGCTTGATAAGCTCGTTGACAATACCATCAGGTCCACCAGCTTTATATCCATTTAAATGTTCAATTGCTTCCACAATCTCAGAAGAACTAATGGGAGCATTATAAGCCATTGAAATATACTCCAGTTCATCAGGGCTGTTTTGAATCATAGGAACAGTTTTTCCAACTGTGTCCCTCCATTCAGCAGAAGACCCCTCACTGTTAGACCTAGAAGTTCTGCCAAGGATACTGTAGTGAGTTTCAAAGGTTTTGACAATGTCAACCGATGAAGTCACCACTGCACCTTTAGTAGTCTTCAGCGCTTGTACTTGCTGACCGTTTTTCGGTTTGTACAAACGTTGAAGGGCCAACCAGAATTTCTTGTCATTACCACCATGGTGGTTTGAGTTTATTTCACTGTATAACTTGTCCCAGTATAATTTCTTCTGAGACCTAACATTGGAGAGAGAGAGAGAGAGAGATGCGATGCCGCCAACCGAAGTTAGAGCCCTCCTTCCCTTGCGGATACGCCTTCCTTTCGGGGGTGGGCTCTAGGGAGCCATTGGAGACAGTATGACCGCTTCACAATCCACTTTCTCAGTCATGAAAGCGACGGGCGTGGACATTGCACATGTGAGTTCTACAGTGGGTTCTCATACTCGAGTGTCCAAGGATGGTCAGAAAACTGGCTTTCTACGTTTCTCCCCGACAACCGATGACCATTTACATAGCTTAACAAGGAGTCCAGCGAATTAACGTTCGAAACCGAAATAAACTTGAATCCTTTTTACCTCGAAACAGGAGAGTGCACCTTCGAAGCTTGTCGGTCACTCTTAACGCCGTTCTTCCATCTGATGCAATCCAAGATGTTTAGAACGATGCCATCGATGGTCACAATGAAGGCCAAGTGAGAAAGTATGAAGGGCCCACCAAAAGAGTGCTTGCTTGCGCGCGAGCGATGAACACAACTCCTTGAAACACAACATAGAACCCCTCTCACCTGATAAATTTCATACTCACGTTGTCACTGAGAGCCTATTTCTCTTTGTCCTGGTGCGAAACCGCTGGAACCTGATTCCAACATCAATTAGAGCTCTACCTTAGAACGCTAGCTTCTACTGCACTCCTATAAGATTCTTCTTTCTACTTGTAGAGCATTACGCACCGTGGCAGCTTCAGTGGCTCGGATTTCTCAACTCGAACGTCCAGCTTTACTGTAACGGTAGTACGCAGGCAGGGTAGCTTGTCAAATACTCAAAACCCTAAACTCTCCTGGAGGCTGGGAGCTCCACCTAGTCTAGTACTGTAACACTATGGGACAGCCATTGAGGTAGGATCCCTAAAGCTCGCCCCCGCCCCCCGACTAGGTCCTGACGGCCCAAAACGTATGATTGGAATTATGTGGCAAATGGAACTCGATATAGGTACGTAAATTCATTTTACTATTGGCTCCTCCCTGGAGAGGGCATGCCACCATTGTTTTTTCCTGATGTACCTTCCCCACTTAATACTTAACTATCAAGTTCCATCCCAGATGGTGAAACCATGTAAGACTTTATTTACAACATGTACAATGGGTAAACGGGCATATGATGAGAAGTTCCGGGCGGGGGAGGGGGAGAGGAACGAGAAACAAGAGAAGAAAACAAAAGCTATAATAAACTACTCAACCAGCGACGAAAATAGAAGCTATAGTAAGCTATTCAAGCAGAGCGACCCTCCCAGCCAACAGCCAGGAGGAGATCATGCAAGGAGATAGGCAAAGTGTCAGGCAGAGGCGGAAGATGAGATGACGCGGAGCTAGCCACATCAGCCCGATGCAAAATGGATATGGCTTGTGCTCTCTGCAAAGCAACTGAAACACGTTGTCGATAGTAGGCGACAAGGACGGAGGCATGTGGGATGTCAGTGGACCCGCTCTTGGCTGCATGATGTGCACATGTCCGTAGGAAATCGTCGAAGTGCCGGTGCAATGAGCCAAATATCTCGACCGCCAGTGGAAGAAATGTGTCAGTGAGATGACGATCGTTGTAGTCACGGTCCTTGGCCTGAGCTGCTACAGTGGCTGCTGTGCCTAGTGTGGTAGCTGCACGAGATAGCTCATCCCAGATTCATGACTCTCTGACTCTCTCTCTCTCTCTCGTTCGCTTGCTTTGTGTGTGTGCGTCAAAATGATTGGTGGGTATTGAATGAGGGTTTGTGCTCGCCCCAATTCGTTATCACAAGAAAGGTTGGTCCCGTGTGTTTTTGCATGGTTGCTTTTTTTTCTGTTGTTTGGTGGGGAATATCCGATCCCCAGAACTCCCACCTCCATATTCACAGAAATCGTCCCTGGTGGGGGCAAGACCGCTAATAGCTCATGCTTTGGACAGAGAGCACCATAGCTTTGAAACATAGCAGTCATGAAATCCATCGAGACACTTTCCCAAGACCCCTCTGAAATCGACAAGGGGTTGTAACACCTCGCTTGCTTTTTTTTTTGTACTCACTGTCCGGTTTTGTTGGCATGTGGTGTATATCTTGACATACTCCTCGGCTTTTTCTTTGCCCTTAGTTGGGCCAGAAATACTTTTTTCTCGAAAGGATGCCGCGGTGCGCTTGGCTCCACCGTGGCCCACAAGCGGGCCCATCGTGGCATTCTCTCAAGAGACTATCTCTGATCCCCTCCCTTCGGCACATAGAGACGCTTTTGCTTGTACCGGAGCAGTCCATTTTGCAAGTGGAACTGCGATTTCACCCCATCCTCAAGTCCCGCATTACAGACTTCGTCATCTCATATTTCCGGTCAGCCTTTCGGATCTTCCTTTGGAGCGTCGTCTTCGCCCTAATAATACCAGCATGAGCTGCTGCTTTCTTTACTTAAGGCATTGGCCACCACATTGTCCCGTCCCAGTTTGTACTGGATTATCTCTCGTCGAACACCGCTAAAGTATCTTGTCACCTAAGTGTTTTGGGGACAACTTTAGGCTGCTGGGCAAAATTACTTCACTGTGATATTGTCCGTGAATACCTTCACCAGGTTGAAACCAACATAGTGGCGCCAAAGCTCAAGGCATTGCACCACCCCACGCCTTCATCTCTTTGCTCCGTGGCGTTGGCCATCGTCGCTCCACTTCATTCAGTTTCTTATTTTCGTAAGCCACTAGACGTCCATCTTGCATGAGTACACCCCCAATCGCGAAGTCCGACGCATCTGTATGAATCTCAAACGGACAGTCGAACTCCGGGATTTTCAAGACGGGAGCTTTTTCCCGCCATCCGCTGCTTCAACTCGGCAAAAGCTTGCCCCACAAAAAGGTTTTCCATACCCATACCTAGGATTTACACAGAAGGTCTGACAGCGGCCCCGCGATCTTGATAAAATTTCTGACATACTTTCGGTGATAGCAGGCCAGTCCTAGGAATGGTCGCATTCCTGGGACCGAAGTGGAAGGCTCCCAGTCCAAGATCGCCCTCTAACCTTTCTGTTCATCGCATTTTTGATCCCATCCTGCGTAATCACATGCCCCAGGAACTCCACTTTTGTGACCCTGAATTCGTACTTTGAAGCTTTGGCACACAGCTTCCCTTCCCACAATTTCTGGAACAACCTTTTTGAAGTGTTCCAGGTGCTCTTCATGTTGTTTTCGAGTACACCAAGATGTTCGTCGATTGTACACGATCACAAGTCATCCACCACTCTGGAAAGGCTTGTTCATTAGCGTACTAACGATTGCGGGAGTGTTGGTGAGCCCAAAAGACATCACCAAGAACTTATATGAACCATAACAATGTCCTGCACGCGGTCTCTCTCAATCTCCTTCCGCCACTCTTAACTTTTTACCCTCTTCCACTCGATTTGGAAATGGTAGCCGGACGCAAAATCCGATCCGGCCTGAAATAAACTTCGCTCCAGCCAAACTCGATCGAAAAGGTCGTCGATCCTTGGCAAATGGACCAACCGGTTTTTTATAGATCACCTTAGTCAGAGCCCTGTAATCGACACATATATTCCGCAACGTCCCATTTTTCTTGTCTGCGAATAGCACCAAGGGGCTCCGTAAGGTGATTTACTCGGCCGGATGTACCCCTTTGACATTAGATCCTTGAGCTGAGTCTTCAGCTCGACCAACTCTTTGTGACTCAACTGGTAGGGCGCCTGGCAGGCGGCTATCCGACCCGGTGTTACCTCAATCTTGTGGTCAACTCCTCTTCAAACGGTAACAAGCCGCTTGGTAAATCCTCCGACATCACAAACATCTTTGTATTTCTCCAAGATCCCTTGATCCAATCTGGGCTCGGCTCCCTATCGCCTTTTCCCTTCACTTGTCTTACGTAAAGCAAAAAAACTGAGGCTCGTGTGGCTCCTCCACGACCCACTTGCTGATAGCAGGTTTATTTTTTTATTAATTATGTCACCCTCCCACGGGGTTTGGGCGTTTTTTTCCGACACTCGTAAAATTTCGCCACCATTCCTACTCAGTAGCATGACTACTTTCTTGCGGCCATCTATGACCGGTCCGGATTTGCTCAAAAAAATCATCCCCAAAATGAGATCCACTCCATCGATCTCGCAAATGGTGAAGTTCTCACGTCCCTCCCAACTCCCCAGCTGAAGAGGAACATCGAACGCCAACCTCGTCGCCAATTGTGGTTTCTCTTTTTGCAGAACACACCTCAATAGAGGCCCCCACAAATCACTTGTCGGGAGTCCAGCTTTTCGTGCCGTTGCGTGTGGTCATGAAAGGAGTGTGACGCTCCTATGTCCAACCAATAACGACATGTTAGTTCTAGAAATTGTCCTACTCACGAACAATAACTGAGTGCCTTTACGCAGGGGGGCCATTTTCTAATACAACTCACAAGAGTAGTTGCCTACCTTGCAACTCTTGGCAACCACCGCTTTCACCAAGCGGCTGATGGTATCTTCGGATAGCTCTGTGGTTGCCCGAGTCATGTTCAATTGACGGGGCTTCGTGCACTTCTTAGCCATGTGCCCGGGCTCCCCGCAATTAAAATACACTCCATCGAAGGTTGCATTCTGTCCACCATAGGTCGTTGCACCTGCTTTTCCTTTTGGAGCACCTGGTGCCGCCTTAATGTGCAAAGCCTTCCTTCGATTTCTAGTGCCCCCATTGTCGCCACGTGGCCAATCCATTTTTTTTCTTTTCCGGTCGGAAGAGTCACCTTCCACCGAGTTCTTCTTGTGGTTCAAGCTCCGATGGCCTTGTCTTTCGCCCCTAGGGACATCTGATAATATTTCAGCCCTTTCAATTGCCTTCGTTTCAAAGTCTTAGGTGGCTTCTCTCCTCCCAACTCCTTCCCCGTCTGGCCCATAAGGCCAGTCCCCCGCCATAAAGTTGAAGACCATTTTTGGTTCTGTCATCGAACAATAACACATTGAAAGCCTGAACATATCCCCGAATGTCATCCGTTTGCTTCAACTTCCTCATCTTGTCTCGGGCGAGCCAGGACGCGTTGAGGGGCACAACCAGTCTCTTTCATAAGTTGTTCCTTGAACCCACTCCAGTTCAAGGTTTCCAGTTTGGACTTTTTGGTCCCGTGAAAGCGTTTCTTCTTCCTGCCACCATTGTTGGGCATAGCCCCTCAAATAGGTGGGAGCCACTTCCCACCCGATCCTCGTCTCTCAAACCTGGCCCGCCCGGAAGTACGGCTCTAGCTCCCAAGAACCAGGTGTTGAGTGCATTCCAATTTCAGACACCCTCGAAGGTGTCCGGTTCCTTAAGCTTCACCTTAAACTTTGCCTTAGTGGAAGTGACATTAGCCGCCTTCAACACATCTTTCAACGTCCCGCCAAACTGTGCCAACAATCCTTCCCAAAAGGCTGCTGGCATGGGAGACATCTGTTGGTCTGGTGGCGCCTCGGGAAAATCCTCGGGCCCCGACTCCCCAGATTCCTCCCGTTCTTGAGTGGCCTCGCTTTCAAAAGCATGAATCGCCTCCTCATATTAACCCGCTTCGGCGACACGTCGCCCCCTTCGGGCTCACCAGGATTTATCCTCTTTCCAGTCGTTCCGCTTTCATTTTGGCTTGCCACCCCATGATGAGGCCGACCTCAAGGAGCATCGCGTACTGAACTCTAAGCTCTGATACCAAGTGTCGTGCACCTCACTTCGGTAAGCTCCCCTTCAAGTCATAGTTACTTGCTTTGATGCACGTGCTAAACTCCCAAACTGCCCGCCGGGCCAATTCGAAGCTTCGGCTACTCACCGGGGCATAGCGGTCCCCCTTTACTACTCCACAAGACCTTCTATCATTTGGGGCCTAGTGGAAATTCCCTTTGATTGCTGGCAGTCCGGAACAGCTCCCCCACACACCTTGGTCGTTTTCCCGCTCTCGATTACTTGCTAGTTTTTGGTTCACCAATTGGCTTGCACCGGTTCTCGGGGTTACTATTTCTCTATATATACTTTTTGTGGACTGTCCGCCGGGGGTTTCAACAAACAATAGCATCCTTTTATGGCGAACCACCACGAAAACCCTCGATTCCCGGTGATGAGTCGCGGGGAGTCTTGGCCCACCCACCACGGCCCTATTGGACCGTGATGAGTCCCAAGACTCCTCACGACTCCCACCACCAAGGGTCCCTTTCCGCCTCCATGGTGAGTCCCATGTCATCCCCACTAAGTCCCACTAAGCTACCACCACCGCAACCCAATGTGCAGGGCTCCACCTAGTGAGCGCCTCCGCCTCCTTGAGTGCCTTGGGCCACTCAAGGGTGCTTCAGCCCCCGTATCTATTGTTATCACTGCCCCCACCACAGGGGTCGCCCCTTTTGTGTCCCGACCCCCCTGCCCTCAAGGTGAAGGGCCACGACAAGCAGAGTGGCGGCCGCGCTTTGTGTTGTGACAACTACTTGCATTCATGTGGAGATTTGTTATCGCCTTTGCATTGATCCCAATCATCTTTCTTCCTCCTAATATATTTGTTCTCCCTCTTCCACATTGTCAACAAGCTTGAGAGGCGCCACCCTTGGCCGGGACTCGGAGGAAGCCGGCCTAACTAGCTAGTGGAGAGTAGAGTCAAGTGGGGGTTTGGTTCTTTGCCATGGGACGCCATGGTACGGAGACAAACTCCCTTTGATTGGGGACGCCACAACATTGATGTTCGTTTCTGCAAAATGTACAAATCGATGAGGACATCGACCCCTGTTAGTAGGGGTGCGTGTCGCGGCCCTTTGGGCAGAGCTCGGTACAATGTCCCGACTCATCACTTACAATTCACTCACTTGGCCTGTGCCGCCCCATGTGACCACTTGAGGAACTGGTGCGCATTGTGACATAGGGTAAAACACCATATGACCGTTATAGTTCCTATGACCGTTCACCTCATAATTGCTTGGATCAGGCCTGCATGAGCCACCATTGCTGGGCCCAAGACTGCTCATTTTTGCCACTTGGCAAACAGTTGTTTGATTAAACCCCAAGAAATATGAGTGGTCATAGGACTTCACACAAGCATTCGGATTGGTTCAACTTTGAAAACCCATAACTTTGTGTGGATTTCATGAAATCATGCATTTCCAAATGTGTTGGGATGCCCTCAGATGTGGGCATCTTATCAATTTATCCCTTATCGGGGTAAAAAAGACAAAAATTCACCGGTAGATCTTCCGCCATCTTTAGATGAACGGTCATAGGGTGTTCTACCCTAAGGAGTAAATGCTCAGTCAACGACGAGCATCGAGGTCATGAGGTCATGAGGTTACATTCATGATGGGCTTCATCTTGCCAATGTTGAAATCAACTAAATTTTATGTTTCAGGCATATTTTTTTGTGAAGGGAATGCTTCTACGGAAGGCGTGAAAGCCTCTTTGACAGACGGCTCTTCCGGCGGACAACCAAAACCAATCAACCAAATTGTGATCCTCCATAGAGGCAATTCGGGTTATCAGGGAATGCACCAAAACGTCCCTAACAGTGGATCTAAATTCTCAACTCTGGGCACCGCCACTGCAGCCCCTGGAGAGAGACTGGGTCACCTGCACATCCTCACCCAACCTGGTCATATATTTACCATCTAACTTACCCAACCTGGCCAAATCCGGAGGGCTGCCACTCATCAAGTTTCAACTCTCAAGCACATATCCTTCACCTGGATTCGAAGCTGCTATGGTATCTGCAATCTCTAGTGGACAATTTACCCCCGTCAGGTTTTGCCAGCGGTCCTCAACAAACAAGTATGAAGTATGAACCCAATGGCGGCCGCTGATCAACCTCTGGAAGCCTGGCTCTCATTCCACCTTTCCCTCTGGGTTGAGGGGCAGTCCTTTAATGAGCTTTCAGTGGACCCAAAGGATCCTTGCGACTTTTCCTCAACGATTGCAAGTGCAATTGGTGACCCTGAATTCAAAACCCCCTCAGATGTCGTCACCATTTTCTCTCTGAAAGTACCGAAAAGAGCTCCACACCACTTCCTGCGCCACCCACACTCGACACCACTCGACCCGTTGTCAAAAGGATTCAGTAAAATGGGCCATTTCATTTCCACCAAGGAGACGGCAACGACACAGGAGACGTGACGACTTTACTTCGCCCACGTCTTCAAGCATCATGGACTCCCGAAGGATATTGTCTCGGACCGCGATCCAAAGTTCACAAGTAAATTTTGGAGGGCACTCTGGAGGAAAATGGGGACGAGGCTCAAGATGAATACCGCTTTCCAACCTACGACGGACGCCCAAACGGAAAGGGTGAATTTCGTGGTGAAACAGATTTTACGGAATTACGTGTCGGCAGACCAATCGGACTGGGTGGAGCACTTGGACGCGGCAGAGTTCTGTTATAATAACACAAAACACTCCGCAACGGGAGTTTCCCCTTTCGTATTGGTCTATGGAAAAGCACCTCTGGTGCCGTCAAGTTGGGCCGCCCAAGACATTGAAGAACCGGCAGCAGCAACGGTGCTGGAAGAACGCGAGCGTTTATTGAAGCTCGCAAAGTACAACATTGCCAAAGCTAGGCTAGTGTGTAGAATGCATGCTAGCTTACAAAGTGAGAGAGGTAAATTGGATTAATCGTGTGTTTGTGTAGTACCAAAATCGGGTGACTCCTATCCAAGGGGCAAGGAAACTTGCACATTCGTTGGGAGTTCACGTGCTAGTGCGCACCTAGCGCGTGCGCGTACTATAACTGCGCTACCGAGAGGGTTGCCTTGTAGTGCGGGCTAACGCGGAAACTACGTGCTTCCGTTCACGTACTATAATCGTGTAGCCTCAGGATGAAGTCATAGTGCGGCTTCGGTGTGTTCCCGTACCTCAGGCCAGCATTCCAAGGCAGACCCAATTGTAGTGATTGGGGCACACGGTTGGTTCAAGGTTATCTTCCTAGTCAAAAAAAGGTTCAAGACGAACCCTTGCTCAAGGTGATGCCAAAAGTGGCATCACGAGCGGTTACAAGCAAATGTTGTTGCAATAAGGCGATTTGATCATCGGGGAGGATCGTTCCTTGGCCCTAAAGTGGGCCAAGAAGAGTACACTGGGAGGGCTTGCACATTTTCTACACCACCTCGCGAAAGTTTAGGATTGGCTAGCTTTAGTGAGCAAATTGTCAATGAGATTGAACTTGAGAGACATGTAGATGTTGTTGCACCATCTGAGGGTATCAAGCTATTCGCACTCGTAGCAGAAAAGGCTTGATTACTTACTTCAAGTCAAATGGTATTAGTGCCATGAGAAAATATGTTGAGACTGAGCACTCACACTTAGGTAGTAGATACGATGAAGATGTGAACAGCAGGGCAAATGATCTTTTGGAATGGCAACTTGCAAAGAAACGCCCAAAAGCCACACCTGGTACAATCTCCAAGTTCTTTTCTTCAATAGACCTTTTCAAAAATGATGCACCCACACAGAAGTCTTTCCTTCAGAATCTTCTTCTGTTTGTGATTAAACAATACTTGCCGTTGAGGACAGTATAATCAGTGTAGCTACAAAGGTTGGCATTGGGCTTGTGTCCAAGTGTTGTGTTTCCAAGATGATCAGTGTTGTTGACAAAACTAGAGAGAAGTACGTCATTCTAGTATTGTCGTCGTATATCACAACAACAGCCACCTTCGACTTATGGATGTCCAAAGGTGCGCATAATATTTTCACTGTTGTCGTTAATTTTCTATCCTCCGAATGGGAACCTAGGCATGTGACAATTGGTTTATTTGAAGTAAATCACACTGCTCGACAGGCCATGGCGATGCAGCTGCAAAATCTGCACATTAAGAAATTGCTTCGCACATGTCATGTCTAAGGTTTGTCAGTATGCAAGCACCGATGAGAAAGTCTGTCGACGGTTCTCTTATGTGTCAATCAAAGTTGCTCAAAATGACATACAAAAATGTATCACCTGGCCTAAGAAATCCGGAAAAGACCTACAAGCATGGGATGCTGCTTGTATTACTAAGGGACTCCGTCCAAGAAAGCTCAACACTTCTGCGAAAAATCGAGTAATTGGTTGTTTCATAGAAGTTCGAAAATTTCTAGATTGCATCATTTTTATATTGATTGGGCTAAATAATTCAAATGTGGCTTTGTGTTGTCTTATGTATGTAAATGTGATTGTGCATCTGAGTTGTATTAATTTCTAATTGGTGTCAACATTTTTGTGGGATGCTTAGATTTGTAAGCCGTATTTTATTTCAAGATGCTCTTCGTTTTTGAGCAACCATCAATCACTGCTACAGCCATACAGATAATTATAATCACAAATTGTGTCCTCAACCAAAGTAAATGACACTGGTTATTATCAGATGCTTTGAATTCATTCATCAGCCATAGCCTTGGTTGTTAAATATCATAGTGACATTGATGCAAGAATTGTAAATGACAAAGCTACGCCACAAGCCTGCTCACGTGAGCCTATGAGCCCAGGCACTTAGTCGGAGCTTGGGCGTCACGCTTAGTGGTCGTGATCACAGAGTGGTTGCGGTATTAGAAAGAGGGTATATACCCAGGATAAATTGCAGACCTATTCCCGCGAGAATACCAGCAGTGTCATTTGAAAAAATTTGGAAGGAATCAGATGGGATGCATTCATTATGTGCTTGTAATCAGGTGTGATGACTTATGTGGGTGTTAACGACCACATAATTCGTAACCTCACAAAGCTACGTTATGTTATGATTTATTTTTTATTTTTTTTTCCGAAATAATAAATTTGATTTTTTTTTTATATATTAGAGAACTTGCGGGAGGTCCACGAATAATGTGGGCGTCATCACCAGATAACTCCTCACATTTTCTATCAAAAATTTATTTTTAGAAAAATGTTGGTTTTTTTTTTTTTTTTTTTTTTTTTTTGTCATTGGAGGACTTGCCCCGGGAGGTCCCCGAATTATGTGGGCGTCAACATGCACATAAATTCTCAAATTTATTATTTTTTATGTCATCGAAGGACTTGCGGGAGGGAGGTCCATTGAATTATGTGGCCGTCAACACCCACAAACAAACAACATAAGAGGCAATGAAGCAAAAACAATATGAGGACATCCTGAAATAAATAGGACATCATGTGTAATATCTCGTTGTTCCATAGTGTAAACTCATTGTAGCTAAGAGTGTCCAAAGTTGATCTTACAATGTCACAAACTTGGGTTTTGTCAGCAAAATTGGTTTTTTTTTTTTTTTTTCTCTTGGTTTTCTTCTCTCCCTTCAAAGTTTATGTCCCAAAATGGAATTGATAATTATGAGCACAAACTTGGTTTTGTCAGCGAAATTTGGTTTTTTGTTATTACATTTTTTTTTTTTTCGTTTGACAAGCGGTTTGTGGCGATGTTGTCACTTCAATCATGGAATAAGTGGCAATAGGTGAATGCACCGAAAATGCACGGAAATAGGTGAAACATCTGCAATTATGGGCCCCCTTTCCCCGGCTCCCGTGAGCCGAGGAGCTTCAGCCTGGCCAAGTTCATTGGCCAAGTTCATAAGCTCACGTGAGCTCGTGAGCAGGCTCACGAATTAGCATTCCTCTGGTATGTCGCAGCTAAACGATTTTGACAAGGAGCTGGAAGAACTTCAAGATCAACATGCAGAAAAAAGTAATGGGTGTCTTGACTCATTTTTTTGTCATTCCATGCACAAATTTGAACAAAAGGAAATGTAGTGGACAAGACCCCATTTTCAACCAATCAAAGAGCTTAGTTTGTTTGTCTGGTTCACTAGTCTGGAACAGTCCTTGTAACCTACTTAATTTTTGGGAGATGGATGCCACCTGAATTTTTTATGGTGTCTGGACTTCAGCCTTCTCACATGCACATGGCCTGTCTCGACCACGACCCCCTCACCCCCTCGCCCCGCCCGACCGCTTTTTTTACCTTTGCTCTCCTCCCATCCTACCCCGTTTTTATTTTTATCTCTGGCTAAATCTGAGGTACGGAGCCATACTTCCCTGATTTTGATCATGCGTATATACATATATACATTACTTTTCTCCCTTTCTGGCTCCTTTGCAAAGGACATGGTTACTTTAAGCTGAACCCTTCGATTCCATATTCCATTCCCTCTGCAGCTGAAAATTAAGGAGGCTTGGACAAACTCAGATAATGAGTTTGTCTCCTCTACTGAAAAATTCCTCAGCAAGCTAGAGGTGGTCAGAAAGCCTGCCCAGACATTACAGATTATTTGTCTTATGAAGGAATTGAAAAAAAAAAAAAAAACTTATCAAATGCTTTGCATAGTGCCAAAAGGTTATTCTTAGGTTATTGGAGCTAATTGAATGGACCCGCAAACTTTGGAATCCTATTAACTGGCGAACGCAACCTAGCTGAGTTGCTTAAAGCAAAGGAAGATACCTTTGTCGTAAAGCAGGTGTCAACTGGTCCCTACATGGGAAAGATGAACCTTTGTTTTTTTCTCAAGGCCAAGCGGCCACCACGATAAGCTCGCTTAAGATGTACAGGACTTTTCTCTGATGAAGCCAAAGGAGATGGCGGCACTTGCAACCTCTCATTTCTCTTATCTTTTCTACAAGAGGCCTTCTGCTCGACATCTTACATCTAAACAAGACGGTTGGGCTTGTTTCCCTCTGTCATCTCTTCTGTAGAGCTTGCGAATCTCTCAGCATATTTCTCGTCGATGGAATTAGAAGATGCTATGTCCAAACTTAGTTCATTTAAATCCTCCGGACTAGATGGACTACCCCTTAAGTTTTTCAATGGAATCTGGTTAGAAATCAGTGATGACTTTGTTCATTGACAGAAAACATCCTCACGAAAGGAATTATGCCTTCACAGCTTTCTAAAGTGTTATCGCGCTCATTCACAAAAAAGGTGATAATGATGCCTTATCAAATTACAGACCTATTTACTCTTCTTAATTCTAGTACAAAATCATTGCCAAGGCCTTGGCATCCAGACTCCAGCCCCTGCTCAGAAAAATTGATCAGACCTGAGCAAACTAGCTTTGAGTGGGGGGTCTCCCTCTTCTCTTCTCTCCTTCCAGCCCAAGATAAGAGCGACTTGACGTCTGAAAAGAGACCCGACTCTTGTGCGAATTTCGGATGTCTAGGCCAACGCAAAGCAGGGGGTGAGGGCAAAGACAACAAGAAATGGACAAGCATCCAAGAATGAGTTGCAATTGACCCTCAGTACAATGCTGCTCAACAAAGGCACCGATGTGTAAGTATGGCTACGGCCTCTTTATGCTCTGCGGCAGGGGGTGGTGGCACACAAGGTGCTCGCTCCTTGCGGAGCCATAGAAGTTGCGATCTCTCCCCTTGCTTGCAATCCCACATGCACAAGTTAGAGTGGCATGCAATTAGAACCCAAACATAAACACAGAGCGGCTAACTAACACCATGAGAACGACATACTAACATCTCGCGCACCTCGCACACACAGCAAACCGACAAGTTAATAGCCTAACACCATTGAAGCAGCGCAATGCCCAAGCAGAAGATGAATGCGCTTCATGAACTCGACATGAAGCCTGAGCGGCGGCTCTGCCAGCAAATGGAAGGAGATACATTCACAAGCCGAGAGAACAGCGGGTGTGGCAATGCAGTCGATGAAGGTTAAAGGGAGCGGAAGCACCGAACCTAGGCAAGGAGTCATAGTGCAGTAATGCTCAAGGGTCCAAATCAACCGGGAGGACAAAGGTAGAACACTGTGCTCCACGAGGAGCTTAGACTGCACAAACGAGATGGCGGGAAGGGATGCCCCGGGTGGCTTTGGACGTCCTGGCGGGCGGACATGGCGGGCCCCTGACCACCCCACACACCCCCACCCCTGCTGGCAGCCCTGCATGGTACTCGCATTTCCAGCCAATTCTGAGGACGCCACGTTGCTGTCAACCGGCGTGGCATCCTTCTGGCCATGCCATTTCTGTACCCCTGCATGCCAAAAAAGATTCTGGCCCATTTACTCAATCCGCATGGTGTAAAACGCGTTGGGAAGCTCTCTTGAAGCGCCACATTTCATCTTCAGGGTGCTTCTTCATCCCAGTTCATCTGCAGTAGTTGGTGGGCCCCGAAAAATCTCAAGCCACCCGATTCCAGTCGCTTGAGCATTTAGGGGTTAAAGATCGCATGATTCTTGTTAACATTTTGTTGGCCAATGAGGCTTTACATTTTGCCTATGAATCCATCCAGGCTTTGGCTCTTCTTATGTTGGACTTCAAGAAAGCCTTTGATAATATAAATTGGGAGCACTTGCTATGTGCGATTCAAAAAAGTGGGGTAACTTCCTCTCTTGGATTCGAATCCTTCTACACTCTGGTTCCTGCAAGGTCATAGTTAAAGATGCCCCTCTTCCTTCCCTCTCTTCCGTTCCGTCAGGCAGGGTTGCCCACTGTCCCTTTTTTTGTTCTTTATTGCTGCCGATGGCTTAGGCCCACCTCCTTCAAAGGCACCCAGACATCATAAGTTATGTCTCAAGATCCCTCATTCTATTACCCCTAACTACAGTATTAAATCTTCACTTTATGCAGATGATACTGTCCTGCTTATGGACAACAACTCTTTCACAAATGTGGAAACGTATCTTACAAGCTCTATCCTCTTTTTGTGATGCCATTGGGTTAAATATAAACTGGAGAAAATTTACACTCTCATTTAGAAGACCCCATGTGTGGCAGCCCACTGCCTTCAATGGGGGAATGATCTTGGTCTTCGGTGGCTGCAAGACGGGCACTCCATGTGCTATTTGGCCATCATGTTGGTCACGACCTCGATGATCAACATAGAAGTGAAGCTGTTTTGATTAAGCTCACAAGGAAACTATCTTACTAGAGCTCAGTTCATCTTTCTATTGGAGGCAAATTAGCTTTGGTGGTCAATTAGATTTTGTTGACTTCTTGTTGGTTCATCTCCTGGGTCTGGTCATGCTTCTGACCATCCCAGGTTTCTAGTTTCTGGTATGAGTCAGTCCGCGGTACCATGCTGCTTCCCTTCTGAAGGCAGGTTCACATGGCAAAAATCCGTCCGTCCCATCTAGCCATAGTGGTGGGCCCTCCACACGTGTGGAGGGGACGGACGGGACCGACGGTGCAACATGTTCACATGCAATAGTACACACGGACGCAACATATAAGTTTAGCAAGAGAAGCTCTCATAAAGAGCCCTCCGGCTAAACCCTACACACATGTTTTAGCCATGATAGCCAGGAGAAGGAATGAGGGATGGGACAGACAGCGACGGACAGCGGGAAGTACCTACAGTGGCCAGGCCGTTCGTCCCTTCCTCCCCATCGCGTTCCTCAAGGGTGGACCCCGGCCCTCCACACCCGCTGCAGCCGCCACGTCCGGATGGGACGGACGGATTTTTGCCGTGTGAACCTGCCTTGAACAAAATCTGGTCATCTGGAATTCACACTCCGTTGTATGTCATTTAACTCTCCCTGAATGGATCCTGCCTCTAGACATAAGTGGCTAACAAAGACAACCATAACTTAAGGAGCTACTGGTATACACTGGATCCTATGCTGAATTGGTTGCAAGATTGAGGAAAGAAGTCGCTGTGGGAGAAGGACAGGGACGACACATTTCCGTAGAAGAATATGACAATCTAGTTACAGGGCATTGAGTGTTGCAACATTTGCATCATCCTCATAGCTTGTATAATCCTCTAGTTTGAAAAAAAGTGATAATTTCCCATATGAAACAACTGCATGCTGCTTATGTCACCAGTAATCCTCACAAGAACAAACCCCATCTTGGAAGTGGTGGAAGCAGTTGGCATCCCGTACAACAACTACTCGCCCAACAATCTTCGAGATGAACTTGATAGCTGAGTGACAGTCTCCACACACCCGGAGGTTCTTGATGATGCGGATGAGCGTCCCTGGGGGTGTGCTGATGAGCCCAAAAGCTATGGCCAGTTTTCTCACTATGGTGGGAGAGAGAAATTTTCTTATGGTCCTCCTCCTCATCATGCAACACAAAATGCGTGTCAGGGACATAGCCAGCCTCCTTCAGTTGGCCAGACAATATCTCCAGTTCAGCATGGATTTCCTCAATTTGTGGATGTAATTTATCTTCAGCAATGAATGTATAAACCTGGTTGTCCACCTCAATGCTGCTGCACCCTGGCTCCTTTCTGACACCTCTGTCCTCCATCATTCTTCTCACCTTTGCTGTATCCTCCCACCTGCCTCCTGCAGCATAGATGTTCGATAGCAGCACATATGTTGCAGTATCCTGTGGATCCAACTTGAGAAGGCACTGTGCTGCATGTTCTGCCACCTCCACATCAGTATGAATGTTGCAGGCACCAAGCAAAGCCCCCCACACCGTAGCACCTACTTCGATTGGCATTTTGTTTATTAAATCCTGCGCCTCTTCCAGTCGTCCTGCACGGCCAAGAAGGTTCACCATGCAGCTATAGTGCTCCACTGTGGGAGTAAGGCCATAATCTCGGTTGATTGAATAAAAGAAGTGACAGCCTTCATCCACCAGGCCCACATTGTTACAGGCAGAGAGAAGACATGTAAAGGTGACGCTGTTTGGCTTGAAGCCTTCCAGTTGCATTTGTTCAAATAGGTGTAGGGCCTCCATACCACGCCCATGTTGAGCATAACCTGCGATCAACACATTCCACGAGACCACATCACGTTTCGCCATTTTGTCAAACACGTTCCGTGCATCCTTCATGCTCCCGCATTTGGCATACATATTAACAAGGGTATTCTCCAGAATAATATCTGGCACAATTCTGCTTTTGTCGATGTCAGCGTGTACCTGTTTGCCTTTCCCCAGGGCAGCCAGGATGGCACAAGCGTTGAGAACACAAGTCAATGTCACCCTGTCAGGCATCACCCCTTCCAGTTGCATTTGTTCATACATCTGCAAAGCCTCCCTACCACACCCATGCTGAGTATATCCTGCCATCATCGCACTCCATGAGATCACATTTTGTTGTTCCATATTTCCAAACACTTGAACTGCATCCTTCATGTTCCCACATTTTGCATACATGTTGACAAGGGCAGTCTCTAAAATGATATCCGGCACAATTCCAGCTTTTATGATGTCAGCATGTACCTCTTTTCCCTTTTCCACATCCGCTAGAATCGCACAAGCATTGAGAATACAAACAAACGTGACCCTGGTGGGCATCAGCCCATCCTGTATCATTTGCTCATAGGTTATGAAAGCCTCCCTACCACACCCATGCTGGGCATATCCTGCAATCAACGCACTCCATGCAACCACATCTCTTTTAGCCATATTATCAAATACTTGCCGTGCATCCTTCATGCTCCCACATTTGGCATACATGTCGACAGTTGCAGTCTCCAAAATGATGTCTGGAGCAATTCCGGCTTTTATGATGTCAGCATGGACCTCTTTGCCTTTTTCCAGAGTTCCTAGGCTGGCACACGCCTTGAGAACGCAGATGAATGTGACCCTGTTGGGTGTCACCCATTCCTGTACCATCTGCTCATAGAGCTTCACAGCCTCGCTACCACACCCCTGCTTCACATATCCTGCCAACATTGTAGTCCATGTAAACACATCACGTGCAGGCATATTGTCAAACACTTGGCGTGCATCAACTACGCTCCCGTACTTGGCATACATGTTGACAAGAGTGTTGAGTAGAATGATTTTCGGCTTGAATCCATTTTGGATCATGTGAGCGTGCACCTGCTTCCCCTCTGTTAAGCCTTTCATGTTGATGCACTCCTGTAAGAGAAAGCAATAAGTATTGGAATCTGCCACAACGCCTTGTTGGTTTAAAATGTGCAGAGCGTCTTTCGTTTGTCCTGCCTTCCATAATGTCCTCACATCCCCACATGTGACAGAAGAGTTCTTGGTGACTCCCTCTCTTGATCGCCACTCAATGGCAGTACTCCTGGTGGAGATGCCTGATCCAACCCTGCCATCCTGCGTGACTCTTTGGTTACAAACCTTTTCACACACACAGATTTCTCTCTTCGTTTGTAGTTCTTTTTCTCCAATCAAACTCCCGTAACATGCGTTGACCCTCCTACATAATTTATATATATCTTCATGAGGACATGCTCCTTGCACACATAGCAGGGTTGCAGAGCTACATCTACATTCTTTCAGTTGGGACCCTTCAATCATCACCCTCTTATATTATGGGATACAAATTCTGCTTGACCTTGCATCATGGCAGATAGCTCTGCTTTCACCCAAGCAGGGTTCAATCCAAAGGGCCTCAATTGCACGCTAAGATTTGGAGTCTTGTGATCTTAGATTTCTCTCTGAAAGTGACCACTAGGCAGCTGAGTAAATACGCTTCAGAAACGGCGTCCCCCTGACCAAGTAAAGCTTCACACATATGCCAAATGACAGAACAGCCTTGAACCACCTACTTTCTGAACAGCCGACAAATAGCAACAGTAGAACTGCTTTTGCTGTATTTGTGCACTAAACAGAAAGCTGTCACTAATTTCAGAAAACAGTCCATAAAATGTTGTCATGCTAACATCAGTCACAAGCGCTAGTTGATAGACACTTTAAAGTCCTAATTCAAGACAGGTTGTCCCCTCACAGCAAAGGATCTGAGAAGAACTCCTGCCAGAGCAGTTCTTTGCTGAATCCTTGGCCAGTGTGCAAGAACTACGCGGAAGTGAGCCCTTAGACCGGTTCCTATTGCCTCGTCTCTTTGCACCATGCGAGTTATCTACAGACTATGCCCTCAAGAGTTTCCCACAGCCAACGTTAGCAGGGGAATGTTCAGTAGCAGATCTCCCCCTGCCTTTAATATCCAGTAGGTGACTGCCGATTGTCGCTCTGCAGCAATATGTGTCAAATCTGTGCTACTTAGCCCTCTACATTAAAGGGGGAGCTCAACATGCTTGCAAGTTCACTTGCGGCGGAATTTCGATGGGCTAGGCGACCCTGAGGACAAACTCCTCAGTGACGGGCAGGCCTAATCGAGAACTCTCTCTCTCTCTCTCTCTCTCACCGTATGCAAAAGAAAATCAAAGTGTCACTTGAGCAGATATTGAAGAAGCTGATGGAACGAGAAGAATGTCGAATGCACTTCCTGTCTCACCATAATGCGGGCAAGTTTCTGCCGGGATGGCTCAAGGAGCCAACGCACAACTAGCCGACCAAGAAAACGACACCAAAGATGAACACGCTATACCTTTCTTGGGTCTCCCTGGAGGCTGGGGAGGGGTCACAGCCATGACTCGCAAGGGTCCGACGCCCGGCATTGCCGAGCTGCATATATAATTCTCCTCCAGGCGCGATAATCTGCAGCATGATGCAAGGCTTCCCAGCCGTTCAGTAAAAGGAGAGGCCATACCCAAGGTTGTGTGCATGGCCTCTCCCTACGTGCTCACCACACCTCCGCCCCCTCCGCCATCATCCTGCAGCTCTAAACCTTGAGTCTAGATCCGTGCTGAAACAACACACACTGCAGGGTGGATGGTGCCATCGCTGGGCTCAGCGAGCATGCAGCCCTTGAAGCTTCCAAGGTTGCTCACTGATGGATGGGCAGACTCTGATGACGATTTTGGGTACCTACCTAGCTACAGTAAACTGCTCGCACCAACCTACCAAGATTCACCCAAGTGAAGATAAAACAAGTAGCAATGCTAATAGCTACCCCTTTTTCTTCCGTGAGGCTCAACAGAGAGATGGGCTTTTGATTTCTCTTTCCTAAAATACCACAGTGTCTCTAAAGATAGAAGGATGCCAGACCAGTTACATGACCATGCTTCCAGCGTTGCACAGCGGCCGCCAACTTCTAGACTTAAGTGGAAGAACCAGTTGCATATACCAATAAAAGATTTAATAGTTTATCTTTATATTTTAATCATTTTTTAGTTATTTTTAGTATTCATTTTTTAGTCATAACCTAAATTTATTAGAATCATTAAAAAAGAAATCTAGAATTTGGAGCAGAGCGCGATGTAGGAGCTCCGTGGTTTGCGGTGAGAGTGAGCCCCCAACGGTCTCTTCGTCTCCCTCCCAGGCCTCTCCATCGCTTACATCGGCTACCTCCCTATCGTTTGGGGGAAAAACCAATAGCATAACCCAAACCTCAGGAGCTTCTGCTACGTTGGATACTAACTTTATTGATAACTTCTCAGTCCGGATCACAGAAATTCAAGTTTCCCATTTTGCAAGCCCACCATCATCACCTCTTCATCCTGGATCTCTCTCTTAACTCTCCCACAAGTAAGCGGCGCATTCCATCCGTATTGGGATTCCAAATCCCCTATAGTCGCTGTCAACTTCATGACGCTTAACTTCGCCTCTGCCACCTAGTCGAGCCCCCCAGTGGCCGAAACCAGCTACCCCAAAACCCCTCCACACTCTCACTATCACTTCTCACCCACTCTCTAAGTCATCCAGTCTCAGCTCTTATCTCTCCAAACTCTATTCACTGCCCCCACTGCGAACAGTCTTGTTTTCGTGTCTTCTTCTTAACTCTCCTTCCTAAGTTTCTCTTCTCCCTGATATGGGTCCTCTCAATGCCGTGTAGCGCCGTCGCAACTCCAACTCCTGGAAACGGTGCCATCCAGGCCCATCCAAAACCCCGCTGATCACCCGACCCCAGCCATCCTCAGGAACAGGATTCTTCCTGGCCCACCAGGCTCAGGCGATCCTTCCACATCAGCTCTAGGCCAGGAGGTCGGACCCCCCCATGCTCGCGTCACACCATCTATAGACCAGGTGGCCGGGAACCCCCGTATGCGAGATACAGCCCGCACATCAGCAAGTACAAGCTCGTCAGGGGGAAATTGCTCCAACCATGGACAACACACCCCTGGACGAACATGCCTTTCTGTTGAAAGAAGATTTGGAAGAACAGGAGGCGATGGCATTCGAATGGGATCTTATCTCCATGAATGTACCTCAGATGCGCAAGAGAGTGGTATCTCTGGAAGAAATAGGCATCCTGGCCCACTTTCCAGGGAGAAAAGTTGGCCGAGCATATGTCCGAGACTGGGCAACTCGCCACTTTGGGGGAGCTGGGGGGGTTTTTTTTCAATTGCATTTGAAAACCAGGCAGCTGCAGCACAAGCCCTCAATTTTAATCCTCACCTATATGGGTTCAACGTCAATATCTTCCCTTGGTCATCCAACATGGGCAACCGGAATGGCAAACTGTGGGGACCAAGAATTGTATCAGTCCCATTCATTTTAGATCAATATCTACCCAACCTCCCTGATATAGCCAACCACTTTGGGTTTTATCTGGGCTGCATCTCAGTATTTGACCCCTTCATGTGTATGGACAATATCAGGAGCGATCCGGCTTGGAGAGCCACCACCATTGCCTCAAGAGTGAATGACTCGGGTAGTGCAAAATTTATTTTAATGATGCCCAATGAGGCTGTCCTTCCGCCCTATGTCAGGCTATCAATTGATGATGAAGGTAACTACTTCACCATCAAGCTTATTGAGGATACATCATCACAAGTGTGCTTCAACTGTGGAAAGTTGGGCCACATCAAAGCACAATGCAAAGCACAGAAAAGGAGAAGATCCGGTGTCAAAAACCATCATACAACCCCCCAATCGGCCAACAGGTATGATGCAAACACACCACCAAGGCAGTTTGCAAGCTTTGTAAGGAGGGAACAACCAAAGGGCCTCACCCCAACTGATCTGCTGCAAATGCATGGGCTTGCCGAGGAGGAAGCAACGCAACCCAAAAGCACCAGCCCCTTACCCAGAGTAAACAAAAATCTAAGACAACATAATGATCCTATGCGAGCGGAAGCATCACCAAAAAAGGCTTCTTGGAACTCCAAAGGGAAATGGATCCCAATGCAGAATGCACTGCCTTCTCCAACTCCACCTCTGGCGGACACAGGTATTCTCCCCAACGTGCCTCCGCCAAAAACCATAATCCTCACTGGGATTGCCAGCCACTCCGCAATTGCAAAAAAAATCAGAGGTATCAAATCCTTCCCACACCTCGTTCTTAATTGCTCATCTGCAATCAACACAGATGACATCCCCAAGGCCTCATGCATAACCCCGTTAGTGTTCAGGAAAGGACCCCCACAGTCCCTTCTTGTCACAGAATCGGCATGGGAGGATTTTGCTTCCTTGTGAATTACTGTTCAGGACGTTCACAACTTCATTGTCAATTGTCCACCCAGCACATGTCCAGAAAATATGCTCAGAAAGAAAATTCAGGACTTCTTGCTGGTTTTCCTACCGCACTATCACCTAGCAAGGACCACAAAAGTATTCTGGGACTCCTTTCTGGAAAACTTCCCTGGGCTCAGTTGCAACCCAGCAGTGCATATCCTCGCTTTGTTAGAGGAAGCTGACATTTACCTCAACCCGCCACCCACGGGGGCAATCTGGGTCAAGAAAAGTATCATGGCAGAGCCAAGAGGGGCCACCAGACTCAAACCCAGATTCAGGGACACACTCGCAAATGCATTATCCATCCTTGAGGCCATCATGGAAGCGGATATTGATGAAGAAAACCACAGAGGAGACCTGCAGAGAACAAGAGACCACTTGTAAGGTGTACAAGTGCAGTTGACATCCTCCTCATCGAGTGTTTCGAGAAGTTCGGACTGCCCAAAAGAGGCCGCATAGGATCAGGAGCTATCTGCCAACGCAATTCAGGGACTCACTAGTCAGCCCCAACTTTCTTCAGACAATTCTCCACAGGAAGGATCAACCCAGGGATAGCACGCACCTCTATCTGGCCCATCTTCGGAGGAACAATGCAACACATTGGGCCAGGTTTTTCTTCCTCCCGCTCCCTGTTTTATCTTCTACCTAGACAGACTCAATTCCAAAAGATGTTGGTTGCTTTGTTGCAAGGGAGTTAAACAGGCTTGCAAGAAAATCCCAACAATTTCTTTGCCTCAAATGCTAGCTTTACCTTATACACATGTCTCTAGTCCTGAATCTCCCACACCACCACTTCAGTTACATCCGCCCGCAGAATTCCTACAAAAAGCAGGCAGTCTTATTTCTATCTCAGCTCTCCAGCCAAACCAAGGCCAATTTACTACCACAATCCCGCCAAATCTTATTCACACTGTCGTCATGGTGATGATAAAAAAATAAACCCCCAAGCCTCCCACTGGTTTTCAATGGGTAAACATCCTACTCCCCACAGACAAAAGGGTCAAATTCTATTTTGATCACCCTGGGCCATCAAATGTGAGTAATACCTAGCCCTAGAAGTCCCTCTTCATGTTGATTAACCTGGACTCTTGGAATATTCGGGGTCTGGCCAGGGGCCAGACTCCCTTAAAAGAATCAGGCTTCGATCCTGGCTCAGCCCTATGCTGCAGCAAGACGCCATAGTAGCCATTCAAGAACATAAACTAAACACACCCAAAATCTTAGAACTCTCAAATCACTTGTGGCCCAAAACTCTATCTCTTTGGAAACCCACGTCGGTGGGCTGTAGGGGAGGTATTGCCATCCTCCTATCTCCCTCCATCCACGCTCTCATGGTCTTAGAAGATTTATGGATCCCAGGAAGAGCTCAATTTTGTGCTATCAACCTCCCAAACAATGCAGGCTCCATAGGAATAGTCAACATCTACGCCCCCAACTCAACTGTGGATAGGACTGATTTCTGGTCGGCTATAGACAATAAAATGAAAGACAAGCCGTACCTAGATAGCTGGATCTTGATGGGAGATTTCAATATGGTCGAAACCCTTCAAGATCGCAGGGGACCTTCCTCATCAAACCCATCCCAGGCAGAGACAGACTCGTGGAACTCCCTTCACCAAAACCATAACCTTACCAAAGCCATCACCTCCTCTCACCCCAACTCCAACCGCCCCGCATTTACCTGGACAAACAACAGATCGCTCAATCACTTACAAATGGCCAGGCTAGACAGATTCTACACATCTCTAAATCTAGCTCAATGGATCTCCAGAAACCCTCAGGCTCCGATTCAACTAGGTTTTGACCACGCCCTAGTTTCAGCATCCCTCAACATCCCTAACACTCAGGCTAGAGGAAGAGGCATTTTTAAACTGAACTCCTCCTTGCTTAAACTCACCTCCTTCAAACAAGGCCTTGTACAAGCATGGTCTCAAGCAGGCATGCTTGCCAGAGACCCAACCTCGAAATTCGAAGCCAAGCTCAAAGCCACATCCAATGCTGCTCAAGATATGAGCAAAGTATTGGCCCTGGCCCGCTCCCGGAAAATCAAAGCCTGGACAAAATGCCTTTCTGCTTGTCAAGCTAGAATAGAATCCCCCAGATGTGATCTGCATACACACATGACCTATCTAGAAGCCAAACAAAACCTCGAAAACTTGCAATCAACTTTAGACCAAAAACTTAAACTTCAAGCGGGCATCAACTGGTCTACAAAGGGTGAGAAGATGACAAAATACTTCTTTGACAAAACAAAGCTTCGTAGATCATCCCAAAACATCACTGAACTGATCGACCAAACCTCAGGTGAGGTAGCCTTTGATCCCAAACAACTAGCAAGAATGGCAGAAAGACACCTTCAGTCCCTTTTCTACAGCAGTTCTGAGGGAGACACGACTCTATCTCATCATCAACTAGACTGCTTGTTAAAAACTCCCACTATCTTTTCCGGAGACCTGGCAGCTACTCTGGAAAGACCATTCACAGAAAAGGAGCTGGAGATAGCCCTCTCCAAGATGCACAATGGAAAATCGCCAGGGCTGGACGGACTCCCTGTGGAGTTCTACAAAAGCCTTTGGAAAGAAATTGCCAAAGACTTTCTCTCCATGGCAAATCACATCTTTGAGATAGGTCAGATGCCCGCCTCCATGTCCCAGGGGATGGTGACTCTCATCTTCAAGAAAGGGGACCGTACCAACTTATCTAACTACCGCCCCATCACCCTTCTCAACGTGGCTTACAAGATCATAGCCAAAGCACTGGCGCTACGTCTACAACCACTGCTGCCCAAACTAATTAGGCCAAACCAAACCAGTTTCATTAAGGGTCGCTACATCATGGACAACCTGCTCTTGGCTCAAGAGGCGCCACTCTTCGCTCATAAAACTGACCAAACCATTGCTTTGTTGCTCCTAAAATTCGAGAAAGCCTTTGATAGGGTGGAATGGTCATACCTATTAGGGACCCTTACCGAGATAGGCCTTCCAGACTCGTTCTGTCAGTGGGTACGCATTTTGTTGGCAAATTCCTCCAGCAGGGTCATTGTCAACGGGCAACTATCCAAACCATTCTCTCTTTATAGGTCGGTCAGGCAAGGCTGCCCCCTTGCTCTTTTCCTTTTCCTTTTCGTGGCAGATTCCCTAGGATATTTGCTAGAAAACAACCATGACATCCTGGGACTCCAAGTCTCTAACTATCATACACAACAGCCTGCACAAATCAAAGACTCCATGTTTGTTGTTGACACTCTTCTAATTCTGGATGCAACCACAGCAAACCTCAATACCACATCAGAAACTCTGGAATCATTTTGTCAAGCTTCAGGGTTCAAAGTCAACTGGACCAAAACATGCGCAATCCTGGCGGGGAATACAGCATCATCCTCAATAGGCACCATCCCTTCATGGGGTGCCCATCTAGGCCTGTCATGTCTGCAGCCTAGTCAATCAACAACATACCTAGGATACACATTTGGAATCGATCTAACAGATGAGCAACGCTTTGCTCCAACTCTGACGAAGCTAAAGAAGAAACTTGCCTTCTGTGGGTCAAAACACCTCTTCCTAATAGGCAGAGTTCTGGCTGCCAACCAGATTCACTCGGCTGGAATATGGTTTTTCTCTTCATCATGGAGGCCCAATCCATCCCAAACCAAACAGATCAGAGCTCTCCTTAGGAACTTTGTCTAGGGGGCCAAAGACTCACACTCAAATCGCAAAAGACCCCAAGTATCTTGGAAGCAAATATGCCTCCCCAAAAAACTAGGGGGCCTGGGCCTAATCGATCCAAACACACAAATCACGGCCCTACTTGGTAAATGGTTACCACGCTTCTTCAGCCCAGAAGGGGGATGGTGGAAATTCCTGGTGGCAGGGAATATTCAAACCTCCTCGCCTCTCAGACACTGTTTATGGAACCCGTCCTTTCGCTGGGTGACACAAGGTTTCAAACATAAAACGGCTGGTTCCTCTCTATGGTCAACCATCTGGCATGCTTGGGCAAGGCTGAGACCTTTCCTTAAAAAATCTGAACCGCTATCCTATGACGAAACCATGAGGCAACATTTATTTCTAAACAGCAAGATGCCATCTCAAGCGCAACGAACCCAGGCAAAAAGATGGTCTTCTTGGGACAGAGATGGGGTCACTCAAGTCAAAGACATCTGGCTCAATCACTCATTCAAGGACCATACATCCATAGCTCTCAAAATTGGAATGGCGAGAGCTGCGAAGGGCTATCAGGCTGTCCAAGACTCTATGCCATCTTCCTGGCTAGCAATTTTGCAATCTGGAGGCTCATCTCCCAACACTAACTTCTGGACTCTGGGAATTGTGAACAACACACTCTCGGTCTTCTTCATTCAGGATAGAATGCAAAATGCCCTACTTGGATTTCCATTTTCAATCAACCCAGTGACAATGATTCTATCCCTTCAAAGCCAAACCCCGTTACATATCCCTTTGTTCATTCATACACCAATAAGAGTTTGTTACTGGTCCTCAAACTCAAAAGATATGAACCCGGACCCAGACCCGGCTATGCCCATTTACACCTGGCTGGCGTGTTCCACCTTCCTCTGGGTTCTGGGAAGACCTCTGGCATATCTGCAATTCGACCCCCAAGGAATGGAGCTGGTCATTTAAAGGAGACCCAACCCCCTTCTTTGCATACACCACTAGGTGATCTATCAAGGCTTGCTCACACAAAACCTGAAACTCCCCCAAGAACTCTCTCCCCTGGTCCGTGAGTACCTCGGCTGGAGTACCAAATTGGCTAAGCACTCGATCTAAGAATGCGTACGCAGCCCCCTCACTTGCCTTGTCAGGCAATGCCACCAGTTCAATCCATTTGGAGAAATGTTCCACCATCACCAGCACATATTTGTTATGGCGAATCGTTAGTGGCAATGGGCCTGCAAAGTCAAGACTCCAACGATAGCCCAAACCTATAATCGGTAAAGGATGTAATTGTAGAGTAGGTGCATTGAAAGAAGCCCGCACTCTATCACACACCATGCACCTTGCCACTAACTGTTGGCCTACCTTCGTACTAAAGAGACAACAGCCAGTGTGACTGCTAAGGAGAGAGATCGGATCCTACAACGAGCCAAGAGGTTCAAGTGGGAGGGGACTCACCTACTCCGAGTATGGGAGGATGGACGAGTGAGGATTGTGCCTCATCCAACACAACGAGTGCGATTGGTACGCCATGCCCATGAGGAGTTGGGACATTTTGGGGTGCGGCGCTTTCATAGTTTGTTGCAAGGACATTATTGGTGGCGGGGCATGCTTCATATACATCTTTAGCACCACCAAGCTCCTCACTGATCTCTGGATCGTCATGCACACTATCTCTATGACCAATCGCATGGGATGGACCAGCTTGAGCTCCCATTGCTAGAATGCATAAAAATGTAGATGCATGCCATCCTGGCACCATCTCCTCGTCCGTCTCACCATGCCAACGAGCTCCTATATCATCAAGCTCACTTGTGCATGGATTGCGACTCAATCCATCTGCATCCCGGTTGTCTATTCCGGCTCGATGCACCACCTGGAAGTCGTACTCTTGAAGCATAAGTGCCCACCATGCAAGCTTCCCTGTAAGCTTGTCTGACTCCATCAACCACTTCAATGGTTGGTGATCCGTGACAAAGGTGAAGAGATTACCATAGAGGTAGCATCTAAAATGTACCACTGCCCATACTGCAGCTAGACGGTCCCCTTCATATGAACTATACTTCGCCTCGGCATCATTGTTCGAGTGGCTAGCATATGCCACTACGAACTATCTTCCCTCATCATCCACATGTGTGAGCAGTGCTCCAATCCCCAACATACTCCAATCCGTATGTAGCTGGAAAAACTGCCTCCGAATAGGCCGCCTCAGTATAGGCGCAGAAGTCAATCGAGCCTTGAGTTCCTCAAAGGCTTCCTCCTGCTCTTCCTCCCACTGCCACTCCTGACCCACCTTGGTCAACTTGGTAAGAGCCTTTGCAATGCTGCTAAATCCCTTGACAAACCGTCGATAGTAGTTTGCCAACCACATGAAAGCACGAACTTTGCTAATATCGATGTGGCATGGAGTGCGTGCAATGGCCTCCACCTTCGTCTTTTGAACACCCAATCCTCCAGGGTATATCATGTGGCCTTGATACTCAATATGGTTGTGGAAGAACTTGCATTTCCCAGGGTGCAATTTCAACCCATACGCTCTCAAGCGCTCAAACACCATCTGAAAGTGTTTCTCGTGCTCCTCAATCGTAGCACTAAAGATGATGATGTCATCAATGTAGCACCGGGCGAAGTCTAGCCCCGCAAGAATCCTATCCATGACCCTCTAAAACTTTGCAGGAGCATTCTTCAACCCAAACGGTAGGAACCGCCATTGGTACAAACAATCCTTCCCATGTTGGTCAATCCCCCAGAATACCGTCTTTTGCTTGTCAGCCTCTTTGATTGGCAACTGGTGGTAACCGGATCGCAAGTCCAATGTGCTAAACACCTTTGCATGCCCAATGGCATCAAAGATCTCCTCTGGAGTTGGCATGGCATATCTATCGGACTTAGTCTGACGGTTCATAGGACGGTAGTCCCCACACATCCTCCTTTCTGTCCAATTGCCATAGATATCCTTCTTAGCTGGCACCGTTGCCGAGGCATACTCCCCGCTTGACAACTCCACCAATCCAGCTTCGAACAACTCCATAGTCCGTGACTGGATCAAAGACCTCTCCATATCACTATACTTGTAGGGCGTTCGAAAAATTGGCGTGTCACTTGCCAAATCAATTCGAATCTCCTGGCCTTTCAAACTCCCCAAATCCTTCAAACCGAAGGCAAAGTAATTTCTATAAGCCCTTAGAAATCGCTGGATCCTCCGCCTCTCTCCTCCGGTGACTATAGGTCCAACATCTGGTTCCCAGCTGTCCTTAGTGACTGCAACCTTGGGTACACCAAGCTTGGAAGTAGGAGACGCATCCTTTGGTTGCTAGATAGCAACCTCTTGGGCTTTATCCGCCTACCCTGACCGTGGCGTAGCCTCTACTTGCTCCGCCATAGCCACCTTGAGAACATCCTCTGGGGAAGAAACGTTCTCAACCTCTTCAAAAACATTGGCTACCTTGGCCTCCAACTGATTATCAGTGTATGGCTTTCCCCACTCCTCATACTGCTGCTTGAGAGATCCAATGACTCTCTCTCTTTGCGCATCTCATCCCACTTCTGCCATGGGTGTTTGCACCCCATGATCCTGTGCTCGCCCCCACTTACTGCCTCCACCGTCCCGGTTGGCAGAGATGGTGCAATATCCAATGGAAGTGCAGAAGTAGCCACCAATGCTTGCAATCTCCGTTGCTCAGCCATGCACAAGCCAATGACCCATATCAAGCAATTGAGATCCATTGCCTGACCCAACACCTGGCGTCGTGATGTCTCTTACAGAGCTGACACAGCTGTAGTGCCCCTGGCAAATCCCATTGCCCGCTCTCGCTCATCCGCATTGGGCTCCACCAATTGCTATAGCACACTGTCCCAAATCAACCCAGGACCATTGTCTCGAAAAGCATGAGACAAAGGAAAGCTCATGAGCGTAGGCAAGGCTGTACGTGGCTACCCTACTCGATTTACCACTCCCTCTGTGGTTGCCTCCCTTGGTCCAAAATGCCCTCAACTGTGAGATTGGGGGGCCGTTGAATGGAATCGTATGCTCTCTTGAGCAGCTCTGGTGGTGCAAGATTGGTCCACCACAATCGAGGTTGATGCGCTCGTGATCCCACCGCTGCTGCATCCAATAGCACCGCCAATCCAATCCAAGACCGCACCTAATGCACATTGGCCATAACCCTGGCCCGAGAGTCCCCCATAAGAGGAACATTCTCCAAGATATAGGCTAGAGGTTGCACTTGTCTCGTCTGCAAGTCACGCAACACTCTCAACATCTCAAATGCGATCGTGCATCATGCAAGCCATTCCCATGACCTGCGAGAGAGTGTCCTTGGCAAGGCCATCCAGCTATCACCAAGTCAATGGCACCATGTCGGTCCAAATCATCTGCCCCCAGCAAGGTAATGTCTACTAGCAAGGCCTTTTGATACCCTTGAATTGATGAGAGAGACAACAACTCATGATACCGGTGTGTGAGCAAGGCGATGTGGCGCATAGAAATACGTCGAGCTATCTCATCCTTCTCCACATACAAGTACTTGCGTACTTTAATCCCAGCTTGCAACAGTCCTGCAAGCCCAGTGCTCATGCCTCCAAACAGATCTAGCAAACAAATCCTTGAGTCAGATGGTTGCCAGGTAATGGGCACTGTGTCCAAAGGAGCTAACTGAGGAGGTCCAGGTGATGTCACTGAACTCCCCTCACTCATCAATGGAAAGACCTCCTGCCATGCTTGGTGCACACTCTCGCCTGCTACTCGCTGCAAATTCCCAACCGTACCCCACAGTGGAATATGCACAGGCACATGAGGAAGCAACTCAGCCTTGTATGCCAGTTGCTTGTCCTCATCAGGTGGTGGCCTATCATCTGCATGGCTATTGCCCTCCAAGAGCTCACCACCCCAAGCCACCACCCTGAGAATGCAGCCAATGTGGGCATCATGTTCTTATGATCCACCGCTACATTCCCAATAAAACGCACTGGGAGCAGTGCACGTCGGCCATCTCCTGACTGCCACTCCGGCCTGTAAGATGTCGTTTCCTCCCAAAAATCCAAAGTAAATCCCATGGGGTACAACACAGCCCCACCAACAAGCACATCATAGGACATCGCGTCCGTAACAATGGCTTTAGCTTTCATGACTGAGCTGTCCGTATGATGATCCGGCTGCAATCGAATGAAGAGCTCATGGCGTGTAATCCCTCGCGCCTTCTTTGAACCGCCCAGAGATGTTTGAATTTGGAAAGGACAAGGCTCCAAATCCGCCTCTATAAGGCCCAAGCCTGCAATTGCTGCTCTCCCCAACATCAATGGCTGTGCTCCTAAGTCCAACAAGACCCGCAGTGGCCTATATCTCCTCTCGGTTGAGCCACCCAATTGAAACACTCCATCCTGATTGTCCACCAGGACTACCCCAGGAATCACCATGTTGCGCTCAATGGCTGGCCTAGCTGGCAACTCCTGCAACCTTGCAGCTGTCGTTTGCCATGGCGTAGCTGTGGCTGACTTCACCCTCGAATCCAAAGCATCCATAGACTGCACCTTATCTGCTATCTCCGCAGATAGTGCCGATGCATCACCACTCTCACAGAGTCTAGCTACTAGTCTGAACATAGCAGCTGGCCGAATCCCCGACATTGCAATGGTCATTGCAGAAAATAATGGAGCTTGGCAAACCGCCATAGCCGCCCCCAACAATGTACTGGCTGCACCTTGCTTTGCAGCACCACCCATTGGCATTTCCCGAGCCACACCAACTCTCCCCAATGAAACTCGTGGCTCTACCTCTGACACACTTGGGCGAGCGGGTGCCATTGACGGCGTAGGTGGCACTGTATCAGCCAATGTAAAGGATTGTGGAAGCCTTGTCTGACGACTTGTTTCTCCCCTTTGTGGATCAAAATCCACATCCGCTCCTCTTGGCTCAGGAGCACGCGTTGCTGCTCGAGTGACAGCAGCAGTAGAATCCAATACATGCAATGGCCCTGCAAGTGCGGCTCCACACATGAAGCCCATAACAATCCGATCTTCCCTAGGCATGGGAGGTTGCGCAGGTGGGGCTTGAACCTCAAGCCTTGGAGCTGGCGCAACATGAGTAGTGGCCATGGCAACAAGACGTTGCTCTAGCTGGGCAAGTCTATCCACCATGCCTTGGCCATGACCTTGACCCTGACCCTGTGCTCCTTGGTTTTGGTTACGACCTCCACCCCGACCTCTGCCTCATCTACCTCTCTGGACTACATTGCCTCGTCCTCGGCCACCATTGTTCCCCTTGAACTGGCCTGGCCATAGCTTAGGATGCAAGCCATAACAATGGGCCTCGTCATGCCCATACTTTCCACAATGCCCACACTGTAGTTGTGTAGGCTGTGCCTGTGCCGGCCCTTTGTCTCTCTCCGGGCAATCCTTCTTGACATGGGGTCCTCCACAATCCCAACAAGTCACACCCGACTGTTGTTGGCCTGAGAATGAAGAAAGAGACCTCTGCATCTGCGATCCTCTCTGTCCTTCCCTCGGCTTCACTTGAGCCCCCTTGTTGCCTTGAACACGTTGGGATAGTGGTTGTTGTTGGCTAGGAGCCCCACTTCGTTGTGTCTCCTTGCCAAACCCTACCATAACCACTTGCTCCTCTACCATATTGAGCTCTATCCGCTCTACCAGCAAAAACACATTTGCTAAGGTGGGTTGGTCCACTCGTACGAGAGTTACATCCCGCACCCTTCTCCTCAGCTCCTTGTCCAGGATCCCATACCAGAACTGGACTGCCTGAGCTTCTGTAACCCCTTGGGTTACGTTTATCAAGCGCCTCATGCGACTCCTCAACTCCTCGAAGAACTCCACAACTGGGTTAAAGGCAGGCACGGGTGCTGGTGCTGCAGCAGGAGCTTGAGTGGATTTCCCAGCTCCTGTACCACTTGTCCCACTACTAGTGCTTGCAGTTGGAGATGTTTGTGTAGCTGCTGGTGTCACCACTGCCTTTGTGCCTCTAGTGATGGAGACATAGTTAGGTGACCAATACTCTCGCCACTCCTCAATCTCCACCGCATGTCCCCGCCTAAATTCATGGTAATCATCCATGGGCGGCCCCTCAAGGTGCTGGAATAGCCCCTTCCACGCCATAAATGGCGTAAACAATTGTGGATTGTGCATTTGCTGCAAATCACACCAACTGTCAAACTCTTGTATGAAGTCATCAAGCTCAATGGTGCCCACAGCTCTAGAGTACCTACGTGGCCCCTTGGTAGCTCCATACATCTCCTCCATTGTGTCCCACAACAATGGCACGGCAAAGCAGAGTCCTGGCGAGCACAGTATCAGCCAGAACATAGATGTCGTGCTCGAGTAGAGGCTCAGATAAGGTCTTCTGGGCCCAATGCTTTCGATTAAACCGGCGAGAATCCTCCTGACTCCGAGTCTGAACCTTCCTCAGAAGACACTGAAGGTGAAGGTGGCCTAAACCGCACACCTTGTCTTGTGTACCCACTAGTATCGCTGGTGCTCGTATCGGCACTCCCCTCAGCAACTGGTGGCACCACCGTGATGAAAACTCACAACCCAACCGGTTGTCAACCTGTCTCTAAATTTCCCCACTTTCCACAAGGTAACTGCGTAGGCTAGTGGTTCAAGCAGGAATAATAGGTTTCTAACGTAGACCTGTACCTGCACCTGCATCCACCGCAAGCACTCCTATGGTCTGCTGGTCATCAACCCAGCCTCACCATAGAAGAAACACTGGTGGTCTTGCTGGTCATCACTCCAGCCTCACCACCGACAGCATACTCTAGGATTGGCCGGTGATCAAATCCAGACCAATCTCCTATAAAAAGTCCGACGCATCTGTATGAATCTCAAACGGACGGTCGAACTCCGGGATTTTCAAGACTAGAGCTTCCGCCATCCGCTACTTCAACTCGGCAAAAGCTTGGCCACAAAAGGTTTTCCATACCCATACCTTGAATTTACACAGAAGGTCTGACAGCGGCCCCGTGATCTTGGCGAAATTTCTCACATACTTTCGGTAATATGAGGTGAGTCCTAGGAAGGATCGACTCCCGGAACCAAAGTCAGAGGCTCCCAGTCCAAGATCGCCCTCACCTTTCTGTCATCTCCATTGGAAGAGTGAGACGCAATATGGGTGTATGGGTGTGCGAGTGAATGTTGAAAAGGCCTACATACCCTTGGGATAGAGTTGGTGACTTCGTCCTGGGAGAGGAGAGTTTGGAGGACTACCCCACTCAATTTTGGGTGAATGTCCATTCTAAAGTGGAACCCGGCTCGCGAAAAGCACCCGGAGCCAACACATTTCTGTCCAGTATTATGTGTGCACCATCCTCAGTCCTTTTGACGTTTCATTGCATGTCTGTTGTCATTTTTTGTTTCACGAGTTCTCTGATTTTATGCTTCCTCAAGTCGTTGGATATCGATTTTGAATGTTCTGTCCAGGTATCAATGCTGCTACGGTCCTGATGACAAGCGCACCAACAAGGCAATAGTGGAGGATCCAAAACAGAAGCGTGGAGGACCTCTTGTGGGTGCTGGAACATCTTGCCCTCATAAAGGCCCAAAGAGAAAGAAGTCGGAGTATGGAGAGTCTTACAAACGTGGTTGCCAATGCTGTTTCAAGGTCCAGCAATGCTATCTCACCCCTGACATCTGTGTCCTCACGTACTACAACAACATGAAGCATACAGATGCGTATGGGAAGTCCGCAGAGTTCAGGAACACCCGCCACGCCTATGCACCACACATTAGAATTGAAAGCCTGGGTCGTCGAGTGTTTGTGCCGAGGCCTGTCGGTCGCCCAAATCATGATGGAGCATAAAGAGCACGTGATGAACAACACCGCCTTGGGCGATGCATGGACCCGCGATGATTTCTTGTTGGAGCATGATGTTCGCAACCTTGCCGAGAAACGTGCGTGGCAAACCTTCAAAAAGCACGCCGATGATGCAGAGAGTGTGCGCATGTGGAGAGACCAGAATCCTGTGTCCGTTTTTTTCTATCAAGAGGAGAAATTAGAGCCAACATTCGAGCATTTTGATGGAGATTTGACATTCACTATTGGCATACAGACTCCGTGGCAGAAACGACGAATGCTGGAACTAGGACATGACCGTATCGTTGCATGTGATGCAACCTTTGGGAAATCATGACAGGGTACTATTCGAACGATTCCATGGACTTGTACGAGCATGATAGCATAGCACCATGCAACATTCACATAAAATTTGGTGTGCTGACCCTTTCTGTATGTTTTCATGTGTACGTTGCGGAAGACCGAGGGGCAGACCCATTGTGAAACGTTGCAGACCTCATCACTCTTATGAAGTCTTCTCGTGCAGAACTGAGCGGAATTTGCATGCTCTGACCATCTTACATTGTGCATTCCAACAGTTCCCATTGTACACGTTGATGGTCTTCGACAAGTGGTTGAACGGTATACCAGTTGCCTATATCCTATCCGCGAGGAATCGGACAAGAGACCTGGTTCCGTGGATGAGAGCCTTGCGCGATTCACTCCTCGCAGATTTGCCGAGGTGGCGACCCAATGCCTTCATTGTGGACGATGCCGAAGCAGAAATCAACGCTATTCGGTAAATCTGTTGGTCCACAGCACCGGTCCATTGTCAAGGTCCACTGCAGCAGTCCATTGCTACAGTCCACTGCATTACTACAGTCCACTGGCAGACTCCTGTGGCGAAACCCGATGGCAGTTCGCTGGGCAAATCCACTGGTAGTCCGCTGTCAAGTCCGCTCATCAGTCCCTTGGCAAGTCCGCTGGTAGTCCCCGGCAAGTCCGCTCGGCTGTCCGCTGTCAAGTCCGCCGCCAAGTCCACTCAGCAGTCCCTGGGGTCGGCCGTCCGCTGCCAAGTCCACTTGGCAGTCTGCTGTGGCAGTCCAATGGGGCAGTCCGCTGATGCAGTCCGCTGCCCCAGTCCTAGCTAGGGGAAGTCCAATGGGGAAGTCCAATGGGGTTATTCCAGCACATCAACGTCATGGCATTGTACTGTCCATTGGGCGAGTCCAGTGGCTCTGCCCGCTGATACAGGTTGCTGTTACAGTCCACTCCGACAGTCCACCATTGCAGTCCGATCCCAAGACTCTAATGTGTACCATGTGTGTTGTGCAGAATTGTTTTTGAAGGAATACTCATTTTCCTCTGCCTTTGGCATGTCCGCAAGGCATGGGTGAAGCAATCATGCAAGAAAACGAAGGATCCGGTGACCGCTGTAAACTTGTTGAAGGATATGGGAGACCTCATGTGAGGGGGACCACGCAACGAGAAAAGAGCGCTTCGGTGGGTTGCAAGGACAATCCGTCGTATGAGGTCAAAATACCCGAAAGGACATAAATTTCTTGACTATATCGAACAGTACTGGAAGCCCAAAATAGCAATGTGGTGTATAGCAGCCCGCCATGTCCCTCATGCGAGCCAAGACACAAACGCAAGCATTGAGGCATACCATGGAAATCTGAAGGCAAGACTTGCCATGGGGAAAGGCAAGATGAGTGGTCGTAGAGTGGACTGGATTATATGGGAACTCATTGGCCGTGTGCTAACACACTACTGGTATGCAATCCATTTGAAGACCCACGGGTTCATAAGAAATGACAAACACGAAAAGTACATATCCAGTTCTATACTTGCGGCACGAGACATTCCTGCTGAGAGTGTTACTCTTCCCTTGGGTCCTGGTGAACCAGCCTACGTTCTCAGCAACAACCACCCCGGCACAACATACATTGTTTACAATCCTGATTGCGATTGGGGTTGTTGCACGTGCCCATGGGCAATGAAGGGAAACTTATGCAAGCATCAGGTCCGTGTCCTGAAGATGCTTCACCCTGACCTGCAGGATGGCCTCCTTGTGTGCGCTTGTGGCACGGCGCTGGGAACCATTCATGGAGGATTACCTAACTTGCTCTTGGGCAGTGGTGCTGGCGTTTTGCAGAGAACCAGCAAGATGGTGTCTGCACCTGCACCTGCAACACATATATACTCGAAAATTCGCAAGATTTCAGGTCGTGTAGATGTCGCGAAGAAGACAATATAAGTCTGCAATGCCTCGAAAAGAGTCAAGGTTTCACGTCCTGTAGGTGTCACGGAGAAGACAATATAAGTCTGCAATTCCTCGAAAAGAGACAAGGTTTCACGTCGTGTAGGTGTCACGGAGAAGACAATATAAGTCTGCAATTCCTCGAAAAGAGACAAGGTTTCACGTCCTGTAGGTGTCACGAAAAAGACAATATAAGTCTGCAATTCCTCTGGTAGCATTGTCCCTTTCTGAAATACAAGTCCGCAATGGACTAATGCACAGTCTCCCAACGGACTCCTCCACTCTCCCAACTGACTCCCACACAGTCTCCCAAGCATAGTCTCCCAACGGACTCACGCACAGTCTCCCAACAGAGTCACAGTCAACAGACTGCGAGCACCAGTAAGCCAGTCTGCTGGTCAGTCTGTTGCCCACTCCAAAAGTCTGCTCACCACACTTCCACCTCATCCCTGCAACTCTTCCAGCAGACTGCTGGACAGACTAAGTCTCAAGCAGACTCATCCACAATAGCAGACTCAAAATGGACAGGCTCCAGTGGACTACCTCCCTAACGACTCATGCCAATCCTGCGTCCCAGCGGACTCATGGACATGGTGCCTACCAGACTAGGTACCAGACCCACCAGTCCTAGCCTCGGCAGCGTACTGCTCGCACATTCAAGCTCAACAGACTCAGGTGCATAGTGCATGGAAAAATTGACACCATTGTGTCCATTGAGTTTAGTTACAACATTACAAAACATGCCAGCACCCACAGTACACAAAAGTGCTCATCACCACTGGAATAGTAAGCGAAAAGACTCGCATTTTTTATTTCGGTACATAGACTTCATATGACAAGTACATCATACTCATGAGAGCAGTTTCTCTACATTGTCCAACCCCCGCACGATATACTGGGCACACTGCATTCGCTGCCCAAGTGCAAACTTGAAAGTAAACCAGTCCTTCATGAAAGGTGTTCCTCTCTCTGGCTTTGCAGTCTTGGAGACATTTGCTCGTTCTTTTACGCACTCATAAAACACTTGAATGAATGACATTACGTAAAAGCCACACTCCCAGCTGAATAGTTGCTGGGGCACATCAGGCGCGTGGAACTGAAATGCTTGGACAATCTCCAGGCACTCTGGTGAGTCCATCGAGTACCCTAAGCACTCAGCATGAAGCTTCCGAATCCACCCTAGAACAAAGGGACATTTATGCAAGTCCCGCCTAGAGTTAAGGTGAGTGTAACAGCCCTTGCGGAGGTCGATGATACAAACACTCCAGTGCCCCCTGCAATGGTATCAAACAACATGGCGTCATTGCACAATCATGATGGGCAGACTCAGCAGACTGACACTCAGCAGACTCAATCTTCAAACCCAGTCCACTGCACAAATACAGAGGTCAACTTAAGGGGTTCAAAGTCAAGATGACACTGCGAAACCAGACTATGACTCAGGAGACAGTCTCAGCAGACTCGGAAGAGTTCTTACTCGTCCCCAATTGGCACCAAAATGAAATCGCACTCTTTCAAGTCCTTGCCCAGTCGTTCAATGCTGAGGCAACTTTTCAAGACCTCCAGAAGGCTTTCATGTTGCCCCTCCCCCAATGACTTCAACACCATCCACGTCGACGTTGGAAAAACAACAATAGTGTTGGTGAACGCAGCCTCAACCGACTTCTCATAGAATCGACACCACAGCTCCAAGAGTCTATCTGTGCACTCCGACTCAACCTTCTGGAGCGCCTTTATGTGATCCGGCGACACTCCGCATTCAAACCGTTGGTCCCCTTCAAAATACATCAGCATGGAATTACCCGCCGCCACGTGCAGAGCATGTGCTTTGCCAAACCGAGCACCCATCCTGCACAAAGCAGACCATCCTTCGGGAAGCCTCATGTACTGAACAGACTGACGTCAACATGGTACCAAACACTCTATAGGCTGAACAATTCATCCGACTGACAAGACTAACCACAACAGACAATGATGAAACCAACAGCAGACTGACCACAACAGAGCGCAAAGCACTTAACGACAAAGACAGACGAGGAGACTGAGCACAGCACTCACTTGTGCTGCTCCAGGAAACGACCCACATCTTTGTCCATGTCCAAGGCCAGCTTGCGGTTCTTGTTCATAAAGACGCTAGACTTTTTCTTTGCCAGTCTGTTGGTACTCGGACCCTCCTCGACCTCCTCAGCATGATCCACGACAGTCCGCTTCTTGGCTTTGTCTCTCCCCTGGGAAGCAGGGACAGCTGTAGGTGGGCTGGATGGAGCAGACAAACGCAGCGCTACCGCCCTACTTCGTAACAGAGGCTGGTCAGCAGGTTTGTTTACACTTGCTGGACCTGTCTTTGCAGCTTCGTGGGTCGCATGCGTAGAACTGACCCGCGCATCGGGGGGCGTGCTCACCCCACACCTTTGTTGGTTGTCGATCCCACGTTTGCAGCATGGGCGGAAGATGTCATGTCCTCAGAAGTAGACTGTCTGCCGACGGAGGGACGAACATCCTGTGAGGATACCGAGCAAAATGTCGAATTAGCCCAATTTCACAATGTGCTAAAACATAAACAACAGTGCTGAAAGAGGAAATGGCACAACCTGCCCAAGGGGTGAGGGAGCAGACTCCATGTAATCCAGCGCTATACCACACCACATCTGCGCCGCATGTGGTTCATTGTCAGTGTGCCTGCCACCATGTTCAGTCTGTTGCTCAATGTGGGCAGTCTGCTCGGCCGCCGGTTCTTCGTCAGAGCTGAGCTGTGCAGTCTGCCGCTCCGAGCCATCCTGGTCAGTCCTTCCATGTTCAGTCTGCGGTTCAGTCTACTCATCAATGAAGACAGTCCGCTGCCCCGCCACAGGTTGCTCGGAAGTCCTTCCATGTGTCCACTGTTCAGTATGCTGGTCAGTGTGGTGGACAGCCAGCTGAGTGTTCGGATCTCCATGGACTTGGCACTACAAGAGATGAGCGTTTTTAGGACTACGGGTTTGGTGGAGTTATAAAAACTACACTAGGTACATGACTACAGAGCCCTGAAATGCATTACAGTTTTAGTTTTATGACTTTGTAGTAATGGATATCACTACATGACTCCGGAAAGTTAGGGAGCATCGGTCAAACATTATTGACCATGATGACAGGGATGGTTTATATAACTAGTGTGATATGTTTGACTACACGTGGACGACGTTTCATGGAATCTTATGACTCCATGACTGAAGATGGTTTTAGAGCTCTATTTATACGACTACATCACTACACGTGTCATTTTGAAGACACATATAATGCAAATAAGGTTGCCCATTAGGTTTAAAAAAGTTAAATTTTTTGCTAATAAGGTTGCCCATTAGTGTAATCGTGAACAGAAAGGAGGGCTGGGACTTGGCGTCTTTTTGTCTCCTGTGCCACACCACATAGCTGAGGGATGGAACGCGATGATAGCAGGATATGCAGGGGCGTGGGATGGAGGCGTTGAGCAAATGATGCACGAAGGAGAAGAGGAGGAGGAGACAAGACAAGGACAAGCGAGCTCGCCGTTCTTGGGAGAGTCAGCTTGGTCTTAGCAAACGTGTTTCAATCTCTAACTACTCATCTACGCCGTAGTGTTTCGATCTGACAGACCAATCCGACATTACCTGACTACAGACACAAGCAGCACACACAAGAGGTCATCGGTCAAATCCTCCATGGGTCAGGACAGGTCAAGGACAATGTGGTAGAGCACCTTATTCTTCAACCTATTTCAGCCTGTGTTGCCCTCTCATCAGACTCGGCCGCAAGATGCATATTGAATTCTGTAAGTTAGGTCGTTGGGTACATCTGTGGTGGTTTGGAGTGACTTTGGCAAGTTACTGCCAGTGTGGCAGCAGGGAAGTATCCAAAAACATATAATAGAGGTGAGGAGAAGCTTTGGGGTGAACACTTTCCGACCCCAATGGTGGGACAATGGAGACAAAAAGGCGAATGCATGTTGGACTACAGAGAGAAGCAGATGCATTTCAGATTGTGATAAGTAGGGTTGGGGTGTTTTGGGGAAGAACTCCACACCAGTATGGTTGGGGTGTTTGCTGGTAGAATTGTAGGCTGTCATAGGCATGGATAGCTGAAGGAGCAGGGATAGAGTGTGGGTCCACATTCATCCAAGAGGGCTGGATTTCAAGCTCCACATTACCTATGATTCCCTGTGGAAGGATAGGTACAAGAAACCTACATGGGTAGATGGTCAACTGGAAACGGCATGCTGTACTATATGTCATTACTGTACTATATGTCATTCCAGAGACTGTCATTGTTGGTCCATGTGTTTTACAACAATGCTATCAATATAAGACTCCTGGTTCGCATTGGAAGCTCAATCCCTGCAAGTTCATTGTGTGTGAAGCTCAAACTTGCGATTTGAAGGATCTTGTAGCCAAGTTCATTCAACCGGAAAGGAGAAATTCTGAAAGCTCCCAAATTTGATGTGGGCAAGCTTATGGAGGTAAGACTTAGATTCCCTCCTCTAATGTAAGTGTTGGATAAGTTTCATTTAGTGTCGACCTTCACTGCATATATTGGCTCTTTTCTTGGCTGGTTTCATATTTTCTTGGCTGGTATGCTGTTGGTTGGCTTCTTTCATTTCACGTGTGTAGTGGAAGGGGAGAAGTACTTTCCTAAGTTCTGCTGCAACAATGTCTTTTTCCAGCCTAGATGTTTTCGATGGATACAAATTGAAGTGCTTTGAATGTTGCTGCAATACTATAATAAAGTGGAGGGTGCTGAATGCAGTTGGCCTTGCTTCGTGCAGGCATAATCCAGGGAAATGTGGACATAGCTGAAACCCCATGATAGCATTTCCGGAGGACGGTGTGGATGGCCTCACAATCCAGCATGCAAAATCCATGACAATGTGGAGCTGGCTGAATGGGCAAACAGGTTAAGTGGCGAACAAGCCACGTCACTGGTACATAGTTGCATGCTTACATAGTACATGAAAACGTACTATATGTCATTCCCGAAATTGACCATGTTGGTCCATGTATTTTACAACAATGCTATCAATAAAAGACCAATGGTTCGCATTGGAAACTCTATCCCCGTAAGTGGCTTGTGCGTGATGCTCAAACTTGTGATTTGAAGGATCTTATACCCCAGTTCATTGCAGAGGTCATTGGAAAAGACATTGAGAAGGCAACAGCCGTTATCTATAATCTACAGATCCCCTTCAATTTGATGTGGGAAAGCCGGCTGGCTGGAGGTCTAGTCTCACTTTCACTCATCTAATGTCAGTGTTGTATCCATTGCAATGTGGAGATGTTTGAAACAACATTGGAGCATTTCCAGAGGATGGTCTGGAAGGCCTTTCGTGGCGTGTGCCGAATCCATGGCAAGAAAACATTGCAGGCAGAACCCATAGCAATGGTACCAGCACGGGTTGGTCCAAAGCCAATTGCAACAACAAATGAATAAAGGGTGCTGAAAGGAAAGCACTCCATAATTGATCATAAAATCCAGTGTCCAAGCATGATATCTTAATGGGAATGCGAAGGGAGTGTTACCACCTTAAACTATCATGCATGGTCTATAACTGGAGTGCACAAATCGCGCATATCTAATCTTCATCATCCTCATCTATGTCTGGGTCACTACATGTATCACTGTCTTCATCACAGACTTCATCTTCTCCAAGGGTTGGCTGAACATCATCACCACGTATACGGGGTGCTCGGAGGTACAAGGAGGCCACCTGCTCTGGAGTAACCGGTACCGCTCGGCTGCATGTTGGGCCATCAGTAACCACAGTCTCCTCTAGTCTTTGTGGGGCTAACAATCCTTCCACTTCCGCCACATCATCATTATCAATTGATATGTCGCAGACCACTCTACGTGCTCGGGGGCTCTTCTCCAGGACGACTTTCCACCCCGGCTCCTTCACACAATCAGAAAAAAACACTTGATCAACCTGGCCAGGAAACACAAAAGGTTGCTCAGAAGGTGGAAGCATACGGTTAAAATTGACAAGTGTGAAGCCAGCATCATCCTGCTTCATTAACATAGGTTGACGACCCACGCGACTCGCCCGTACCCACGAACACAAAAACACTATAGGCTGTGTTTGGCCATAGTCAATTTGCAAAATCTCCCTTATAAGACCCACATATCTTGTAGGTTCATCCATGTCATTGCCTGAATTGTTGGTAATGGGCTGGTGCTGGAAAACAGATGAGACTCCACAATCAAAAGACACCATACTTGTTGTGTTCATGCCGGGGGATATAACCCTGTAATGGTTACCATACGCTGTCATACTCTTGAATGACAGGGCAGTAAATGATGGAGGCCTTGAAAGATCCAGTAATTCCTCACGTGTTGTAGGATCAAGCCCATCTGATTGAATTGAGAGATGATCCCGTACACCTTGAGGGAGCCAAACAGCAAATGGAGGACAAGGATGCAAATCAGGAGGGTACTGAATTGTCGTGGGATTGCTCATGCCTTCCAGCCCTTGCTCCTCACGAAACAAGCGTCGTCTGGCTTCTATCCGTGTGGACTCTGCTTCATATATCCTGTCACAATCCGAGGGTCAGCCAGGAGATTGACAAAGGTGGCGTGGGAGATTTGAAAAGACGCCATATGCCAACTAATGATAAATGACTAAAACTTGGAAATCTGAATGTCAATGAAGTAGATTTCTTACCCCAACATGACTGATAGACGAGGATGGTTCTGAATGATGTACTCATGTACAATCTCACACAGGTCATTCAATTTTCGGGCTTTAGAACTTCCTTCCACAACTTCACGTTCCACAGATTCTGCCTCATCTGCATCCCACACCCTTCGTACACTTCCATCAAATCCTGCCATATACTCTGTGCAAAACCCCAATGCTTCTTCAAATTGGTATCCTTCTGCCATGCTCCCCTTGGGCCTTGCCATGTTTCTTACGTAGCCCTTCATATCTTTCATTGCCCGCTCCATGGGGTACATCCAACGAGATGCTACGGGCCCGCATAAGTACAACTCATCCACTAGGTGAACAACCAGATGTGTCATCACATCAAAAAATGATGGTGGGAACCTTCTCTATAAGACACAGAGTGAGAACTGCTTCAGTTCTCAATTCCTCATACTCTACAGGATTCACCACTTTTGCACACAACTTCTTAAATACACGACATACTCGCAAAATGGCCCTTCGAGGACCACTTGGCATGAGCCCACGGATAGCAAGCGGTATAATTTGCTGCATGAGCACATGATAGTCATGTGATTTCATGCCTGACAACTTCTTCTTCACCACATGCTTTTTGAAAGCTGATGCGTAGCCTGTTGGCACTTTCAAGTTCTGCACAATCTCCAGAAAGACTTGTAACTCAGCCTCAGTGAGGACATAAGGGGCAGGAGGCATAATTAACGTATCTGCTCTGTCAGGATCACGTTGTAGCCACAATTCCGGGCGCATCCCAAGTAGCTCCAAATCACGGCGAACTTTCAATGTGTCTTTCTCACCAAAGATAGTTTTAATAATATTTTCAGCCAAGTTCTTCTCGCAATGCATTGCGTCAAACGTGTGGCGGATGAGGAGACCCTACAAAATGAACACATAAGCAATTGAGCATTTACTCATCACAATTTAAATAGAAAACGCAAAAATGTACACAGCCAATTTAAAGGCCATGAAGGAATTACCTCCCAATAAGGTAAGACATATAAAATTGACAATCGCTTAACTCCATGAGTTTTTACTGGGTCTGTCCTGCTATCTGGCGTCCCTCCGTTTTCCACCCATGCAGTGCGAGCTGTTGCAAGGTCCTTGATTTGTGTTCCAGTCTGCGTTTTTGGAGGAGTTCCATGCTCAGTAGCGCCATTGAACATTCTTGACCTTCTATATGGATGATTGCGGGCCAAAAATCTTCGGTGGCCTAGGAAAACAATTTTTCCACATGTGTGTAACTGCTGTGAAGTCACCCCGGGTCCACAAGCTGGACAACCAGCATAACCTTTCGTCACTTGACCTGAGAGCAAGCCATATGCAGGGTAGTCATGGATTGACCACATCAACATTGTCCTCAGTGTGAATTCGCGTTGACCACGAGGACGGGAAACATCATGAGCTGCAATCCCTCTCCATAGTTCCAATAGCTCTTCCACTAGGGGCATCAGGTAAACATCTACGTTGTCCGAGGTAACAGACTCCTTACCAGGAATCAGTAGCGCTAACATGACAAAGAACTTTTTGGTCATTAACCACGGAGGCAGATTGTAATTGACCAAGAGAACGGGCCATGTGCTCCAACTTGTGGATTGAGCTCCGTAGGGATTTACACCGTCTAAGGCCAATCCAAATCGCAGAGATCGTGGCTCTGTAGCAAAATCCGCAAATGTGGTGTCAATGTGTCTCCATGCTTTGCTATCAGCTGGATATCGAACCAACCCATCCTGGCTCTTATGTCTGTCGTGCCATGTCATGAGGTTAGCGATCGATTTACATCGGTATATACGTTTCAACCTTGGAATGACAGGGAAGTGTCGCAATACTTTCTTGGGCACACTTCCACGACCTGGAATGTAACGGGAACTGCGGCACACTGGGCAAATGTCTACATTCTCATACTCCCCACGGAAGAGTACACAACCACGCTCACAGGCATGAATCATCGTGTACTGCAATCCCATCTTGGCAATCATGGTTTTTGCTTCATAGTGAGTTTTCGGCAATGAATTCTCTTTAGGCAAAAAACTCTTACGCAACAATCCCAGAAGCTCATCCACAAATGCATTGGTGCACTTGTGGATAGTGCATGCGTTCAGCAACGTCAAAGTTGCTTGCAGCCGGCTGATGGAGCACCCTTCAAAAAGTGGACATTGCGACGCTCGGAAGAGTTTATCATACTCGGGATCAACGTACAGGTGAGCATTCTCAGTTTGTTTTGCCTGAATTCAAGGATTTGCTGCTTGCTGCCTATATGTATGTGTAATCACCCACATTGTACTGGGGGAATTTCTTTTCAGGGCAAGCACAAGCGCACTGGATCCACGATCCCTGCTGCTAGCAATGGAGATGGCGCCCACAAGAACGCAGGAGGTGGCCCTAACTCTCCCAACATTGTGGGTTCTGTGCCACCAGTACCCCCACCTTATTATGGTATGCCTCAGTACCCACAGTCTCGCACTCAGTATGGTCAGGGTCAATATGGTGCTCCTCCATATGGGCAGTATGGCGAGTATCCTCCTCCACCATATTTGCCACCCCCTAATAGCTATGGGGGTGGCAGGCCACCGGAATATCCTCCTGCTTATGGACAGTATGGCCAGTATGGTCCTCGGCCTTCTGGCCAACAACCATGGCCACCAGTCCCTACTTGGGAGGATCCTGCTTTGAATTCTCCTGAGCGCACGGAGGTCTCTGAAGGAGGGGAGGGTGCCGTTTCAAAGAATGATAGAACCAATGCTTTAAGGAGGGCTAATAGCTCAGCCAAAATTGAAGCTGCTAAGGTCAAAGAAGAGAGAATAGCTGCAGGTCTTCCTCCCACGGTGATTTTGACGAACCTCAAAGGAGCCCCGTATGGTCAGACCCGGAATGTATGGCACGCTGCCCTTAAAGGACAGGCTTATCGCAAGCTAGATTGTTCCCTTGCCATCAACAACCAACCTGATGAAGTTGTATACAAAATCAGAGATCACCTGGCTAAGCTATTTTCATATACGCCGCACGAGTTAAAAGACTTCCACCTAAAACAAACAATTGGCAGAATAATGAAGAGCCAGCGTTATGAAGCACACATTGCGTGGTTGGGTGGTAAGGGGAAACCCATTACTGTATCTGATGAGGTATGGAACAAGCTTGTAAGTTACTGGCAGACAGAGGTGTTCCACAAAGTGTCGGGCAACATGAAGAAGGCAAATGGTGCAATTCTGAATCCTACCAAGACTGGCCGTGGTGGGAAGGCAATGGTGGAAGCACGCTTGGTAAGTGGCATCATCACGACTCTGTATTTTGTTCCTCATTGAATTGCTATGTGTATATAGTCAGCCCTCACATTGCTTACTGACTTGTGGCATGGGTTTGTTTGTGGCATGGATTAATTTGTAGGAAACACTATCAGGGTGCCCTCCTACATTATATGAAATTCAAGAGGGTTCAGTGTCGCGGTTGTCAGCTGGGAGTGACAGGTGGGTAAGTGTGTTTTCCACGTTTGCTAGAGTGGTTGCTGCATCATAGGTTGCTAGGGTTTTTTTCACGGCTTTTGGCCTGGGTTTTCTTTCCAATGGTTGTTCATGCTAGGTTTTTTTGGTTTGATTCATACTTGGGCAAGTTTTCATGGATTGGTAGGAGGGAAGTCTCGCATATTCTACAGTAGTTGGCAGGATGGATGGCTTGGACAGACTGGTGGAATCACAAGGACGTGACATGGCAGAATTAAAATTACAGATGCAGAGTATGATTGAGTACCAGAAAGCCATTGTGACCAGATTGGGGATTAATCTACCAGGCGTAGGACCAGTGATATCTACGATGGATACGTCTGCTGTGACAGTATCAAAATGTTTGGAATCCCAATTTTAGACGGTAACCGGTGCTCACTCTAAGCCCTTATGTCTTCCTATCACTGATGATCTTTTGAATTTGACCGAGCAGCAACAGGATACAGGGAAGGCCAACTGTGAGGTACAAGTGGAAATTTAGCCCTTGCCACGTACAAAGGCAGTAGCAGTCCAGGGGGCAATGGTGACAGAGCCGCCGGGCACACCGGATTCTGGTATGCAGGTATGTGGGAGTTTAGATGGGGAGGAAGATGCAGACGGGGACAAAACAAACAAGCAAGTTGCTTTAATTTCTCCTGCTCACATGTTGAAGCCAAATGTCAGTTTACTTCCTGGACCAACGAGGAAGCATTTACTAATTCTGGACTTAAATGGTCTGTTATGTGAATCTTTTCATTCTGCTAATGGGCCTGCATCCCTTCCCAAAGGTTTTGTGGGGAAGATGTGTGGCAAGAAGATGGTAGTTTTGAGACCACGCTGTTATGACTTTTTGCAAAAGTGTTTTGAACACTTTGAGGTGGCGGTGTGGTCTTGTTGCCAAGCTCGCAACTTCTTCCCAATGGTGGACTATATTTTTGCAGCCCACACTAACCTGGTTTTCCAGTGGGATGCCTTCACTGTGACGAGGATCCAGTCCTCCCATGCCGTAAGGGGTCTGATTCAAAGCCATTATATTTCAAGAACTTGTCTACAGTGTGGGCAGACTGGCCAGAATGGACTTATGAGGACACTGTTTTTGTTGACGACACACCAAGAAAGGCGGCAAACAATCCTCCCTTCAGTGGGATTTTTCCAGAGCCATGGAAGGTGCAACCAGATTCACCAACTGATGAGTATCTAACAGAGGTGTTGTGGCATTTCTTGTGGAAGGCATCGAAAGCTGCTAGTATTCCCAAGTTTTTGGAGTCTCAGCCTGTTTTCGGACAACAACCATACAACACTGCTATTGTGAAGGTACAAACATTCTGACAGTGCTTCAGAGGCTACATTTTTGTGGGTTCATTCATTGCATTGCTTTCCTGGATGCTTCTCCTCGGTTGCTTGATTAATGCTAGGTTTTCTTTGCAGCTTTTCATGTTGGTTTTTTTTGTTTGATTCATACTTGGATTTTGTTTCTATTCACTATTCATGTTTGCTCATTGCTTTCCTGGTTGATCTCTGGTCTGTGACACAGGAACTTGTGACAAACCAAGGTGATATTGTCGACAAGCCGGTACAGACGAGGGGCAAGAGTGTCGACCCGACGAGTAGCCCCCCAAAAGAGGTCTCACCACCACTGGAGACTGCAAATGGAGTAAGTCCAGGCCGTTGTCTTGTCTGTTATATTTTTTCCAACCTTGGGGCTCTCTTTAACTCGCAAATGTTGAGTGTCCTAGTCGTGTGTATGTCATGGGTTTTCACATCGTGTTCTTTTTAGTGTGGAGTTGGGATCACAGTTCAGGGTGGGTGACGAGGTTCGGCTGTTGGATGTGAACTCCAAACGCAAGAAATGTGGAGTAGGGCTGATTGTTGCTCTTCAAGGTGCTGTGGTGGGTTACGGGTACCCTGCTGTGCCCCTTGATTATGCCTGTGTGTACATCAAAGAGGCATGTGTCAGTAACACCCCTCTACCATATGTGAATGGTGTTAGGAAACAGACCGAGTTGGGGCAGGTGGTTGGCCAGACAACACTTTGGAGTCTAAAGTTACTGAAACTTATGGAGCTGCGGAAGGGATAGTCAGTATTGCACTGTTTAACAGACTTCTTGATTCTAATAGCACTAGAACATACTAGCTACAACAATTCAGCCCATGTGTGGGCTTGCTTGTTTTTGGCTGGGCCTTTTGAGGCATGGATTTTTTGACCTTGTGGCTTTTGAGGTGTCCATTGGGATATTGGTCTCATTTGGATTTTTGTAATGTGATTTATAGGGCTTGTATTGCCCTGTAGTTGACTATTTTCATTCTCCTTGTGGTTGATAGTATGCAGGAGGGATCCGTTCTGTTTTCATGTTGGAATTTCACCATGTAATGAAGATTTTAAATCATTTAATTCACTTTCATTTTAAATAATAATATTAAAAATAATACCATTAAAAAAAAATCCAAGGCTGCAATCTCCCTGTTCTTTTAAATATTAAATGAAAACTAAAAATTAAAATATGAACATTAAAAATATAAACTATTTCGGAAAACAATCTTGATGACACGTGACATCACTCTTGCTCAAACCAGAACCCGTGGCAGTATATGACACGACATTCTTTATCCATATTTTCACCACGTGTAAAGATCCGTAGTCATATATGCTAGTCATATATTTTGTCTGTGTGCCACATGTCACATCTCAAGTGCAACAGGTGTCCCGCTAATATCTCTCCATGTAGACATCCCTGTAGTCATATGAGCGAGTCATGTAGTTACCACGTGTGAAATCTGCCATAGCACACGTGTCTCGGTAGTGCCTCTCCATGTAGGCATCACTGTGCAGACATGTAGTCATATGATCATGGCAAGAAGTCATGATGATGATGAAGCGTGTGCTTGAACATGAGAGGACTGTCTCGGCACTACAGCCACCATCGTGCATATGCTTCCACTATTTTTGCCTTCTTGTTGTGCTTTCGGGAACCTTCGTTTTATGGTTTGGTTCTATGTCATAAATATGGAAAATGCGGACATCTGTCGTCAATAACGTCCTCTACTTGTGATCCGTCATGATACGTTTAGCCCCTTCGTACTGCATCCCTCATGAGAGCCTTCACAAGTTTAGTTCGTTAAAAGAACCCATGGGTAACATGGGCACGAAAATGGTGGAAGCGTATGCACATGGGGGCGTGTATTGTAGATTTCGTATCGGACGATGGGACTGTTTATGCGACCAAGTATAGCGGCTTGCATCCGTCGTGCATAAGTTGTGGAAAATGGTGGAGAATCTGAAGAAACCCAGCTTTGGCAGCACAAAAAAGCAATTCAAGTCGTCACGAAACACCATCCAGTCGTAAGATCCTCAAACATCCACACGCACCTGCTGAATGCAAATGTCTGAGCCACGACGGGAGTAGGTGCAGAATCGGTACATTGTCGCATTTGCCAGGAGACAGACCAGGCTGAGACAATTGCATCTGCAAATGCGCGTCGATGTTTGAGTCCGTTGTGTCGCGAGTCTGTTCATAGTGGGTCCGCTGGCCCGTCAGTGCTCCGAATATTCTCCTTATCGCGTGCATAACAGTCAATTTGGAGGCGGTATGCTGGAAGTCCGTCTGTTGGGATATCAGTCTGTCGTACTTGTGAATTTGTCAGTCTGTTGTGTCGGAAGTCTGTTGCACTAAGTCTGTTTGACTTCTTATTTTCCCTCCGGTTAGTCTTTTGGCTTGTTCTCCCGCCAATCTGGCGAAACGTCCGTCTGTTGGACAGTTCTCCTCTATGGATATCAGTCTGTTGGACTGTGCATGCATCAGTCTGTTGTGCCGCGAGTCTGTTCGCAATGGGTGTGTTCGACTTTCCTGTTCTCCCCTTACTCTCTTTTGTCTTCATTCCGCTGGCAGGGAAGTGCCTCCAATATGAAGCCGCTTCGCCTCAGCAAAGCGAATAGTCCGCTGGACTGGCGGTCCGGTGGACTCTCGGCCCGATGGGAAATGAGTCTGCTACACTTGCGAGGACCGTGGATGAATTTAGTACGATGCGTTCGTTCGGTGGACGTATACAATGCGACAAGGCGGATAGTTAGCGCCTGTGAAATCGCGCCACGTTGGCAGTGCCATGCCCGCTTTCCCCCTTCTACTTCTATTTTCTTCTCATGTTCCCTGTGCGATCGACTCCATTCTCTTCGCGCCTGTTTCTTCGCACTGTTTTGCACTGTTTTGTTTTCCTCTTTGCGTTTCCATCACCGTAACAAAAGACGACCGTTCTTAACCAGGTGTGGAGAGTCGCGGTGAGCTGCGAAGCGTCGCAAACACGCTCGCCTTCGTAACAACTCGAAGTTCATCAGCTCGGTGAGGTTCTCACTTGCTGCGGTGTTTCCATTCCATTCTGTGTCATCTTCTTTCTTAGGGTGAGTCTTTTCATAGGACTTCTATCTGTCGCTCATTGTCCTTGCACCTTCGTTTCATTCTGCAGCGATGGAGGATGCTTGTGAAAAGGGTGGAGCGGACTGGGTGGATTTTGTGCACCAAACCAGACTGAAGAAGGAGCGAAGGTACTGGTACTCACCAGACGAGTTTGATCATAAAATAGTGGAAGCATTTGTAGACCTCCGCGCCCGGAAGCCCAAAAACTCGAATTGGCAAAAGAACAGGCTCTTCTGTCCCTTCTGTGAAGAGGTTATCAAGGACAAAATCCAACTAAATCGGCATTGTGTTGACACGGGTTGCAAGGAGACTGTTGCAATGATTCCACTGGATTTCAAGCCTTGGCCGATACTGAAAGACATATCGATTGTCAAAGAGGCCACAAAGCGCTTGCGCGGATCAGTGCTGGACCCCCGCACTTTGGAATTAGACGAAGTGCGCGCACGGTATAGCGTCCATTGTGGTGGCCCGTCAATGGAGGATTCGCAAGTGCAGGGAACGCCGGACGCTCCCAGAAAACGTAAACTGAGTGATGGGGCCCAAAAAAAGGAGAGGCAAAAAAAGGAGAAGGCTGCAAGGTCTGCTCGCGAGGCAAGGGCAAAATCCATGCAACAGACTGAACCCCGTCCTGGGCGGCAGACCCACACCATCAGTACTGATATTGAAAGTGAATCTGCTCAGGGCCTGGAAGGGGTGACAAGTCCAGTGGACATTGACTTGCCTGACCAGACTCGGCAGCAGACTCACACAAATATCCCGACCCATGCCATCGATTTAGGGTCTAAACCAAAAACTCAACAGAGCACTGAAGGGCCAGTCTGCCCTGGCACATTGCGCCTCGTTGACTTTGGGCTTTTCCCACCAGAGTGCCCACCAATTGGGGATCCAGACTTCTTCCGTTATTTCTACAGAGTTGCCCAATCAGGTCTGCTACGCACACTCATCCGACAGGCGGAACAGAACTGGTTGAACAGCTTTGAAGATGAAGATGACGATGATGAAGTAGAGGAGGTAATGCTCAGTCTGACCGCCCAGTCTGTTCTCTGTGCTGTTTGAGTCCATCATCCGGGGGTCGCGTTGCCTATTCAGTTTGGTCAGTCCGCTGCGTTCTCTCCTCACTCTGTTGCCTCACTCCGCTCGTCAGTTAGTCTGTTTTATATGGCTGCATTACTTACTGAGTCCGTTTGTCAGTCCGCTGGTCCAGTCCACTGGTATAGTCTACTAGTTGCCTCCACCCTACGTACGCACGTTACTGTCTGCTGGTCTGTGAGTCCAGTCTGCTGCATGAGGTGAATATAGAGTCCACGTCCATGTTCCTGACGTCCAAGTTCTCTGCCGTGTACCGGGATGAACGTATTCGTAGGGCCATTCAGGCTTGGCGGATACCTAGCAATGATGCGAGTTTACAAGCGACTGCAGTGCGTGCGGAAGTGGACCGCGTGCGAGAGTACATATTATTGAAGTATCCTGGGTCATCTGCTGCTATAGCGGCATTACTTTCTCTCACATAGCACGACGCTTTTTCCAGTTTGGCGATCGCCATCACCGGTAATTCGACCCGGAGCTAAAGACCTCACACTTCCCCGGCTTAGGGTGGGAGAAATTAATCCCCATTTGGATTGGCATAATGAGCTCCACCGGATTGTTGCGGATTGTCGGTGGTCATGTGTACCCTTTCATTATTCCATGGAGTTTTCTATTGAGGAAGCCAACCATGTTCTAGAAGCCGCCTCTGCTGTTGCCATTGAAGCCACAAACGACCAAAATGCGCCGCCTCTACTTGTGCAGCTGATTCTCATGAATGACCCACGGCCTGAAGACCTCAGACATATGCCTATGGCACATCCAACCTTTGGGGTGCGAAGAAAGCACTTGTTCGGATTGACTGAGGAGGACTTTGAGCGCATGGCAGCTTCCTTCCTACAACACAGATGGATGCAATTTGGGAATTTCCGCTCATACAACAAGTTGATGAAGGATCTGCATAGTTTGAGGATGGACTTACTCCATGGAACAGACCATTTGCAGAAGTTTGTGGTGGATGACGCATTGCACTGGTTTGCATTGGTGATGGAGCGAGCAGTATTCGACATTGTTTTGCAGAATCCCGATGTCTTCCAAGTCCTGTGGTGTGGGATCCCAACTGAAGACCGCATCGGCGCCATTGCTCATCTCGATGGAGCATGCCTGTGCCGGCAAATCAAGGACATTGGCCTCATCGGAAATCTCTTGGAAGGTAAAATGTTATGGGCAACTTTCGTGTTTCAGCTCAATTTCCTTTGCCAATTTTTTTAGAAGTTCACATTCGCATAAACATGTGTTGCAGGGCGAGTTGATCTGGGAGACAAGCAAATTCAGGCTGCTTTCGACTCTTTTGCCAAAGGTGCAAGGGACCTTGTCCTGGCTTTACAAGGAGTTCGGGAGACTGTCCAGCAGACTGGCCACAAGAATGTCGAACAACATATTCCCCACGATACATGTGGGCAGACTGCCCAAGTGCTGGAGACCGAGCATGTGCACCAGACCGGAGCGGGTAATAGGCCGGATCACTCCCAGCAGACTGCCCCGCACACACATACTCAGTATGTGCAAACAGTACTGAGCGGGCAGCGAACTTTGCAGATTTTGCAGCAGACAGGAGAACAGACCGGCCAACGGACTGCCCATTAGCCGACTGTGCAGCAGACCACCGAACATGGCCACCAGACTGCCCCTCAGCAGACCGTGCAGCAGACCGACGAATCCAGCCAACAGATTGCCCCTCAGCAAAACCGTATCATAGATCTTACAGAAGAGTCTGAGGAAGCAATTGTCGGTGGGTCTTCCATACATGTTCTTGATGTTTCCCACACTACAACAGATGAGCGTTTTTATGACTTCACATATGACTATTTTTTCAGTCTTATATGCGTTCATGACTACATCACTTTGTAGTGAAAAAAGCCCTGTCATAGCGACTAGTCTTTAGGACTGCGTTTTGCAAGTCATATCCATGAGTGCTTGCGTGGCACCTGGAGTCCTACTGCAGAGAGGGTTGCAGTCACAACTATATGACTAATATATGACTACATTGTCTGTTGAGCGCTGCCTACATGGAGAGGCTTCAGCGGGACACGTGCGCCACTGCGCAAGCGACACGTCATGCATTCGTCAGGGGATCATATGACTATATGTCTGCAAAGTGATGCCTACATGGAGAGGTGACGGATGGACACGTGCGCCACTGCGAATTTGACATGTCACGACATCGCGCGCAAAAGAGGAACAGCCGCGTGCATGGAAACGCCTACCGCAACATCGGACAACAAACAGCCGACAAAAGAGAGCGGCCCGGATTTGGTGGGAAGATAATTTCTTGAATTGCAGCCCTAAAAATGGAGGGCTCGGATGGGTTATGGGAATGGACGGTGGCAATCCTGCGCCGTCAACGGACTGGATGGCAGGGAACTGGCCAGCGGACTGGCGGGCAGACTGACAGACTGCTGGGCAGCAGACTGGCGAGCAGACTGCTGGGCTGCCGACTGGCCAACAGCGGACTGGCAGACTGGAGCGCAGCGGACTCGTGGGCGGGGGGGGGGGGGGGGCACGGGCGCGGTTGCTGCAGCCGCGCTCGCGGTTGGGCGACCGCGCGTAGCGGCGGGTGAGGAGGGCGGGGTGCTGGGGAGCCGGGCGTCCGTGCGCGGGGCCCACCAGCCACATCGCACGTGCCCATTGAAGACCCTATTATCTTAAAATGAGAGGCCTCAAACCTCATGTTCAATTTTTCTAGTAAATGAACCTATGTATTAAACTCTGATTTCTCGAGAGATTTCAGTTTATAGACAAACTAAATCAAGACCTCCATCCTGAGCTTGTTTTGCCATCCATCTAAACTCCTCCAAGACCAACGATAACATATCTTCCTCCCTGAGGTTAAGAGCAACACTTCCATCTTCACATCGTCCAGAAAACAAAGTTGTGGATACCACATCAGCTTTGCACACTAACTATGAGGTCTCAAAGCTGGTTCTGCAAGAAAGTCCCTAGGGCGCTAATCCAGGCCCTGGATGACACAAGATTCTATTGGACTCCAAAAGTATGATTGCAGAGAACGCAAGAAGGCCCACTAGAGTAAGCACAAGAGCAAAGTAGGTCTTGAGGGGGGGTCCATCCTTCTTCAGTTTCTTGTCACCTGCATGCTCAACAAAATCAAATCGCTTTCCGAAAGCCTTCAATGCGTCAATCTGATCGCTCAACACCTGGAAGTCCATACATAGTTCTTGGTTATGAAAATGCTAGGCATGTGATCAGAGTCAATTAGGACAAATCTCATAAGCACATCTATCATTCATTTGCCCAACAAGATTTTTCTACAATACCAAAGCTTGCCTAGTCAGGTTGAGTAAAGAACGGGCCATCATCCGCAATAAATTAAGAGGATATGCTCTATATGCTCCAACGATCACAGGGGAAGGGATGAGTTGATGGTGTGAGCTTGAAGTTCATGTTCTGTCAACATCATAAATGACTTCCCTTCCCTCCTTATGACAAAGTATCTCTAGGATCCCCATGTCAACTTTTAATGGTAACTGGACCTTCATACATGAATTAAACTATAATTCCTCAAGATTTCAACAGACGGACTAAGGGAGGGCCACCAACGTGATCCCTCCGAAAATCTTACTATCCCAATAGCCAACGCGTTGCTTTCCCAAGCATCTCAACCCCCTCTCAAAGGCCGACAAGGATTAGACACTTTCATCTTTAGGAACCAAATATGTTGACACTACATAGCTTTGTAGACTAACTACCAGGTCTCCAAGTCAAAAAGCTGGTTGGGCAACCAAGAACATCAACTTTCTATGTTTTTCCACTACAAACCATTAGGACCAGCTAAAGACAGCAGCTGCGATGCTAAGGACCTAACTACACCAGAATACCATTGGATTGAGAGTGCACCTTGGCATATTCCTCTTCTTTCTCAGCACCTTCCTTCCACCTCATGAAATCCAAAAACTTTAGAACGACGCCACCGACGGTTGCAATGCACGCCAAGAGGGAGAGTGTGAAGGGGCCAAGCCAGTTGTGGCAACGGAGTGCGCTCGACTGTGCAAAAGCTGTGAGCACAACACCTTGAAACACAATGAAATAGCCGATCAACTGATATATTTCGTTCTTCACGTTGTTCCTTAGGGCCTCCTTACGATCAATCTTGGAACGCGACAGATTAAACCTCTTTTCCCAGTCCTCCAGTATCAACTTGAGTTCCGGGTCGTCAGCAATTTGCGCTAGGCTTCTAGCCTGACTTGCACTGGTTGGAGGACTCTGCCCTTCAATTGCAAGAGCTTTACAAACCGCATTAGCTTCCACAGCACCACATTTCTCTATTCGGATGCGAATGTCAAACTTATTGAACGCTGCACTATCGCTCAAATACTCACACAAGCCTCCAAACGCAGAACTGTGGCCAGGCCTTTGCTCGTTCACCGCGGCGTTATGGTCTTCACGAGCACTTTGAAGACTGCTTGCAGAAGTCTCCGCACGCACAGACGACGAAGTACTATCGTCGACGTTGGCCGATACGCAGACCGTGCCTGCTATACATCGATCATCTGCGTGTCCACTGCCGGACAGTTTGAATTCTTGCATTCTTCCCCTGGAATTCTGCGTGCTTTGCATCTCTATCGTCACTTGAATCTTTAACTTCCTCCCCTTCCACCCCCCCTCCTTATTTGTGACAACTACTGTTACTGTGATGGTTTGTCCAGTTTCTGTATTTTAATGGGTGCGTACGAGCCCCCTCGTGGACATCCAGCGGGGCTAAGTTAGTAATGAGGCAGCAGCTGCAGCATCCGCACCCCACTGCTGTTAGTTTATACAGGCTCAGGCTGGCCCTGCGCATTCAGGCAGCGGTAGATATCTTCAAGCCCGCACACATGTCTTCACCTCTATACGGACGCTGTCGCAGATGTGATGGAAACCTGTCCCTGTCTTCAGCCCATGGCTGTCCTAAGTCGCTCTACTAAGCTTACACCCCGGCCCTGCCTCCCGAGTGACCTCTCCCACCTCCTCCATTTGACCTTCAGCTTTTCCCACAACTGTTCCTCTGTACAGCATCAACCCAATCGCCTGAAACAAAGAACAAGGGAATCCGATTTTCCACAGATATTTCCCAAGCATACAGTTTTCAAGTACGTGGATGTTAGATTTTATTGTTTTGACCCTGATAGATGAAGCTGCTTGGAGACTGTAGTGTCCAGAGCCATGCCACTTGCCCGTATGATTAGAAAGAAACTAAGGCAAGGACGCTAGCAATCCACGGCCAAGAAATGCAGAGACGTCCCCTCCCGCGGTCCTTTGCAGCCCCGCCAGTGTCCAACTACGCCATCCTGTCCAGTCCATCCCATCACTCCAGCTTGCTACCATGCATTGCCGCCCGTCTCTCTAATCCAACTTGCTGCCATCCTCTCCTTCCGCTCGCTATGTGCAGCCTGGCGCCATCGCCCACTCACGTCTTCGCAGGGAGCACGGTCCGTATATAGCTGAGGAATAGTCTAGTTTAGTATCATTCCGAGCCTGTCCACGCGACAACTCACCCCTACCCCCTCCGTTCGTCATCCATCCATTCCCGTTTCTGGGCAATAGCCACCTCCCTGCTACTGGCGTCCTCTTTGCACCCTTGCCATTGTCATCCATTCTGCACCTCTGACATGATTTGCCACTTGAGAACAACTCGTTCTCACGTGTTAAAACATTGAAATCGTCAAAATGGGAGGTTTGTGGACGGTTTGCACTTTCTGCATTTCACAGCATTTTATCTCCACCCCTTGTTTTTCTATCTGCCAGTGCCCTCTGACCCGTGGCCGTTATAAGCAGGTGTGGCGGATTGTGCCACTTTTTCGGCCTAATTCTCAGGCGGAATCGGCCACCCAGGGCAGTATCGGCAGGGATGGCCGATTCCGCACAGAGGACAGCATACTTTCCGCCACAGTGGCCTTCGTTATCGGCCATCAACCCAGCCTCAGTCCTCTGAGGCTCGCCCCGTTTATATCCTCTCCGGAGCTCTGAATTTGGGCAATCAATATGGGATAATCGAAACTCAATCATATTGCGCCACGTAGCGGAGAGATCCGCCACACCTGCATTCAACGCCAGTGAACGGGCCGCGTTGGCCGACTCTGTCCTGTGCACGGCTATAGGGCTCGCCCAAAGGCCGCTTACAGGACAGAATCGGCCAAACACGGCCCGTTCTCTAGTACTATATGTATGTCATCGCATGTCATCACATGCCGGCATGGAACGTTGCCGGGAAAGGCGTCCGGCAGGTCCCCGGAAGTGACTAAAACCGGCCGGTTAGGGGCGCTACTGCCGGGAAACTCTCCTGCACGTCCCCAGCCGGAAACCGGAACAAGGCAACCCCTGATTCATTGGGTGATGTCATTAAAATGAATAAGGTGCAAATGGGCCACTAGGACTGCCGAGCACCGTTGGCCCTCTTTCACTAACTTGGCACGTGTTAGAGGTGCAGAATGGACGTTTTCACCGCAGGTGCAAAGAGGCCACCATACCTCCTTTAAGTTAAGTACGCAGAGCGCAGGTGGGTAGTCGGCACCACCATGCGCTCCCTGCTGCTCTCCGCTGTTTCAGACAGGCCCTCCAATGTCCATTCCTGGAGTCTCACACACCCGCATCTGGACCTATACACTGATACAACTGTGAAGCACTTGGGTGGCCCGGCCCATGCGTGCACTATCCAGCTAAAAGCTACCAGTTGCTGTGAAACCTTAAAAAAGGGGAGAGTGTGGGCCCGGGTATTCCCAAGTGTGACTATTCAACTTGATGATTCGGTGTCAGCGGTAGTCGGCAAAAGGCACAGTATGTGGTATCTAGTTGCTAGTCTTGCGCTAATGTGTGATGGAGCTCGTAGGAGATCTGGAGGCCCTGGGATGCGTCTGGTGTGACCACCTAGTGCTTAGTATTAGGCTGGTTTTAAAATATGTATTCTGGAAACTTGGGCCCTCGCAGCTCGTTTACGATTTGGGGATACTTGTGTACTAATCCCCGTATCACTTAAGAGGAGAAGAGGCAGAACCCCTGTAGGAGGAATCTTGCATTTCTGGAGGAAGCCCTGTAAATCGTTAGAAAAGGAATCGGTCATACTCACCACCTCTCTGGTTTTGGCTCGTCAGTTGTATGGTTTTCGGTAAGCAATTCAGGCCCCCAAACCCACCTCTCCCAGACAGATCTAGTTCTCTGCTTCCTTGCAGGCAAGGAAGTCGGTGTGGTATAGGCAACCTTAAATGTCACTCATCAGACATTCACGGGTTAATTAAGGTACATCCAAAATGGGTTAAAAGCTCCATCTGTGTTTCAGCAGCCTGACTCATTTGATCACAAGAACTGGCAGGCTGCAGATTTGGGTTCCCAAGCTGTTTTATTCATTCAAAAGATTGGTAACTGCCTCTTTTACGCTAAAACTCCGGTTGGCTTCTATCATTTCATTTGCTAACCCGCCCGTTGCCCAGCTGAAGCTGCCCGAACCTAGAAGTAGGGGTGAACCCTAGCTAGTAGTAGGAGACATGATCGTGGGCAGAGCTCAGTACAATGTCCCGGCTCAGCACTTACAATTCACTCACTTGGCACGTGTCGCCCCATGTGCCCATTTGAGGAACTGGTGCGCATTGTGACCTAGCTAAGTAGTAAATGCTCAGTCAACGACGCGCGTCGAGGTCATGAGGTCACGTCGAGGCATGATTGCATTAGGGCCCAGTGCTGTGCCCACTGTGCTGCCGACACAGTAAATACGAGATGATGACAAGTGTGTGGCTTCCTTGACTACGCTAGTTATTAGCACGTTACTAGGGGTTGAAAGGAGGCCACATGGGCTGCTACGTGCACAGCGCGGGTCAGATTCGGGATGCGCGTGTGGGCCTCGTGCGTGCGGTAGGGCTGTGCGGCTCATAAATGAAAGGGGCTTACTTTTCCCCCTCTTGCAAGGGCCTGAATTGTGGGCAGCGACTCCCGGTTTCCCTTGTTTTACAAACATTTAAGCTTGGAAAATAATATAGGTATACCGCAACGTCAACGAAAAAGAATCATGCAATGGCCAATGGACATGCGCTGGACGGCCTGAAAGTGCCGGGTAGACATGCGCGATGCCTGCATTGGAATGACGTGGCTATTGTCGGGGCTAACAGGTGGCTAATGAACTTTCTAGATGCTTCATAGAAAAAGAGCGTGGCTATCGCCCCAGAGCCTAGAGGGCTAAGCAAGGTGGAGGGACGCCCGTGTGTAGATACTAGTAGTGTTTGTAGCACGTACCTGAGTATGCATCAAGTAAGAGAGGAGGTGGCAAGAAGAGCGAGTGGTGGAATTGAAGCGTGTAGCAAGAGACTCGGTAGGGGGCGACCCAGAAAAGTGGAGGGACGGGACAAAAATGTGCATCACGCACAGGCGGAGGTTGAACTCTTTGGATCATTGGAATTTCTGTAGAGGACAGATGTCTCGTTGGTTCTTTTTGTGCAATGGATTGTTCAAACGGTCTTCTAAAGAACATTAGAAGAACACTAACCACAACTGTCATTCAAATCACTAACCCATATGTATCTAGGATGGGATAGATGTCCACCACCCGGACACACTATGTGCAAAATTTAGGACAAGTGTAGCAGTACAGAGATGGACACATACATGGATAGGTATGTTAGAATAATGCCCAAAGGATTGCATGATTGACCACTGTTCAAGTTTTTTAGTCCATGATATGGAAAGAAGTTTTTTAGTCATAACGCGAGGGCATGATATGAAGAAGGCAAAAAATGTGTGCATTATATGGTAGACGGAGCTAAGAAAGGTGTGTTTGACACTGTCCAATTATATTTCTAAAAATTCTTTTATCTATCACCTTCACCAACGCTCCAACAAACAACTAACACTTACATTCATGATGGGCTTCCTCTTGCCAATGTTGAAATCAACTAAAATTTATGTTTCAGGCATATTTTTGTGGAAGGAAATGCTTCTACGGAAGGCGTGAAGCTCTTTGACAGACGGCTCTTTGGCGGACAGACCAAATCAACCAAATTGTGAGCCTCCATAGAGGCAGTTCGGGTTATCAGGGAATGCTCCAAAACGTCCCTAACACTGGATCTAAATTCTCAACTCTGGGCACCGCCACTGCAGCCCTGGAGAGACTGGGTCACCTGCACATCCTCACCCAACCTGGTCATATATTTACCATCTAACTTACCCAACCTGGCCAAATCCGGAGGGCTGCCAGTATCTGCAATCTCTGGTGGACAATTTACCCCCGTCAGGATTTGCCAGCGGTCCTCAACAAACAAGTGTATGAAGTATGAACCCAATGGCGGCCGTTGATCAAGCTCTGGAAGCCTGGCTCTCATTCCACCTTGCCCTCTGGGTTGAGGGGCAGTCCCTTAATGAGCTTTCAGTGGACCCAGAGGATCCTTGCGACTTTTCCTCAACGATTGCAGGTGCAATTGGTGACCCTGAATTCAAAACCCCCTCAGATGTCGTCACCAATTTCTCTCTGAAAGTGCCGAAAAGAGCTCCACACCGGCGTCCTGCGCCACCATTCGAATATTTCAAAGCTATGGTGCTCTCTGTCCAAAGCATGAGCTATTAGCGGTCTTGCCCCCACAAGGGACGATTTTCTGTGAATTATGGAGGTGGGAGTTCTGGGATCGGATATCCCCACAAAACAATAGAAAAAAAGCAACCCTGCAAAACACACGGGACCAACCTTTCTTGTGATAACCGAATTGGGCGAGCACAAACCCTCATTCAATACCCACCAATCATTTTGACGCACACACACAAAGCGAGCGAGCGAGCGAGAGCGAGAGAGAGAGTCAGAGAGTCATGAATCTGGGATGAGCTATCTCGCGCAGCTACCACACTAGGCACGGCAGCCACTGTAGCAACTCAGGCCAAGGACCGTGACTACAACGATCGTCATCTCACCGACACATTTCTTCCACTGGCGGTCGAGATATTTGGCTCATTGCACCGGCACTTCGACGATTTCCTACGGACATGTGCACATCATGCAGCCAAGAGCGGGTCCACTGGCATCCCACATACCTCCGTCCTTGTCGCCTACTATCGACAACGTGTTTCAGTTGCTTTGCAAAGAGCACAAGCCATATCCATTTTGCATCGGGCTGATGTGGCTAGCTCCGCATCATCTCATCTTCCGCCTCTGCCTGACACTTTGCCTATCTCCTTGCCTGATCTCCTCCAGGCTGTTGGCTGGGAGGGTCGCTCTGCTTGAATAGCTTACTATAGCTTCTATTTTCGTCGCTGGTTGAGTAGCTTATTATAGCTTTTGTTTTCTTCTCTTGTTTCTCGTTCCTCTCCCCCTCCCCTGCCGGGAACTTCTCATCATATGCCCGTTTACCCATTGTACATGTTGTAAATAAAGTCTTACATGGTTTCACCATCTGGGATGGAACTTAATAGTTAAGTATTAAGTGGGGAAGGTACATCAGGAAAAAACAATGGTGGCCTGCTCTCTCCTGAGGGAGGAGCCAATAGTAAAATGAATTTACGTACCTATACCGAGTTCCATTTGCCACATAATTCCAATCATACATTTTGGGCCGTCGGGACCTAGTCGGGGGGCGGGGGCGAGCTTTAGGGACCCTACCTCAATGGCTGTCCCATAGTGTTACAGTACTAGACTAGGTGGAGCTCCCAGCCTCCAGGAGAGTTTAGGGTTTTGAGTATTTGACAAGCTACCCTGCCTGCCGTACTACCGTTACAGTAAAGCTGGACGTTCGAGTTGAGAAATCCGAGCTACTGAAGCTGCCACGGTGCGTAATGCTCTACAAGTAGAAAGAAGAATTTTATAGGAGTGCAGTAGAAGCTAGCGTTCTAAGGTAGAGCTCTAATTGATGTTGGAATCAGGTTCCAGCGGTTTCGCACCAGGACAAAGAGAAATAGGCTCTCAGTGACAACGTGAGTATGAAATTTATCAGGTGATAGGGGTTCTATGTTGTGTTTCAAGGAGTTGTGTTCATCGCTCGCGCGCAAGCAAGCACTCTTTTGGTGGGTCCTTCGTACTTTCTCACTTGGCCTTCATTGTGACCATCGACGGCATCGTTCTAAACATCTTGGATTGCATCAGATGGAAGAACGGCGTTAAGAGTGACCGACAAGCTTCGAAGGTGCACTCTCCTGTTTCGAGGTAAAAAGGATTCAAGTTTATTTCGGTTTCGAACGTTAATTCGCTGGACTCCTTGTTAAGCTATGTAAATGGTCATCGGTTGTTGGGGAGAAACGTAGAAAGCCAGTTTTCTGACCATCCTTGGACACTCGAGTATGAGAACCGACTGTAGAACTCACATGTGCAATGTCCACGCCCGTCGCTTTCATGACTGAGAAAGTGGATTGTGAAGCGGTCATACTGTCTCCAATGGCTCCCTAGAGCCCACCCCCGAAAGGAAGGCGTATCCGCAAGGGAAGGAGGGCTCTAACTTCGGTTGGCGGCATCGCATCTGTCTCTCTCTCTCTCTCTCTCTCTCCAATGGCTACTTGTGTGGAGCTTTGCTATTCGTTGCACTGTCTGCCAGTAGAAGTGCCTGGCACGTACGTTCACTAACTTTCAGATTTTTAGTCGTGAATTGTGGAAGGTAAACACGATACTGGATTCTCATATAAATCTCTGATCTGAAGGTATTTGTTATTTGTGGGTCTTAATCGTGCTGGCCACTATACTTCCGTTTGTTTGTAACGGGAGAAGAAAAGTGTGTAGGCTATCTTTCAGGTGTTGAAGAAACGCATTGAGGCGCTGAAGAGTTGACGGAATTTCGCCGAACAAGGATAAACCCAAGCGAGCGTAAGGACATTTTTTCCCAACTCATGCAGAAGAGAGCACGAGTATTCAACTACTGTATTTATCTCTCCACGCGCTTCATTACATTGATAATCTTGCTCTTCACATATTGAGAAAATGTCTGCCAAGGTGCTTTTCTATAACATTTCCACAAGATGCATACCATAACTACATTTGTTTGGTCCAGAATACTGAGTGTCGAGTTCCTATTTACAACCTCCGGAGTATCTTTCCTGTGGTGAAGAGAAGAAAGAGGGGATATTGAGGTATGGAAGGGACCAAAATTGTCAACAAGACTGGCCGTCCTATGGCGTTGATAGCCTACTTCCTCCAGTTTTGGAAGAATCCTCAGATGGTTTAGACAAGGCAAAAGGGGAGGCAGCAACTTCATGCTTGACCACACTGAAAGATGGTGATACCTATGACATCTGCTACAACAAGGACTACAAGTATGGTCTATACGACAATTTACATCTTGTTCTTGAAGTTGATGGTGATGACATAGCCGGGAATGAAAGTGTCACCATAAAAGGTTACTAAAAATCATATGACCCGTGGCCTTCCCTCGGAAGTCGGTAAGCTGGTCTATTCACCACTGTTGCTGGCACTCGCACTTTGAGGTTGTTTTACTGATTGACTGGTTCTTGTGCCGATATTTGAAGACATCTAAGTGATTTTCTTTATGAGCTAACATGTTTATATGGATGGGCTTCAGTTACAGCCTCGGGCGAGTATTCGCGAGTGTGGAGTCAACAGACATTATCAACAAGACTGGCCATCCCTTTACTGTGAAAGGAGGCCTCTCTGGCGTGATAGAGAAAACGGTAGGTTCTGGCGAGCAATATACTATCACCAGAAACAAACATGACACCTTCATGAAGTATTTTTTATATTCGAATACAGATCCTATCGTACAAGTTACTGGTGATGAGATGTCGGATTATGAAAAAATCACCATCAATGCGTACTCGAAAGTGAAAGTGCCTCGGAGGAACTCTAAACAATGAGTTACTCTATTCTCCAATTCCTATAGTAGAGCTGATATTATGACGCATGGAATTCACTTTTATGCCATGTGGATGGATTGTGATTGTAGGTTGGATAATGCCTCAGGGAGCTCTTCAGATCATCCAAGAAATCTTCCAACTGCTAAGCCCCGAATTGCCGGTGGGCCATGAATGTGGGAGTGGAGGCAAGCTCACTTACTGACCAAGCGCATGGAGAATGGGGCCTGAGGTGTGGGGTTCGCTGCAGGTGACCCGGCCAGGGCTGCTGTAGTGGTCTAGCCCTTCTTGGAACTGGGTGTGTGGTAATTTATGTATCTCATATACAATTAGACATTCATAAGTAAAATTTATGCAGCGGAAAAGCTGTGTTCTACACTGCTTCTGCCTCGAGTTGACGATGCCCGAGGAAGGAACCTCCCAAGCAAATAATGCTGCAAAGACTAGTGCAGTGTAGCTACTACCACTGGGGTGTGAGCAGATTATGTAGTTACTACGCTCATTGGGTGGTTCTCACTTTCGCAATTTCCAGTGAGTAGCTTCTCGGCACTTGCAAGGTTAATTCTTCCTCGCTCAGCACTAGATAATAAATCGATGGACGATTCGTAGAACACATGGAGCATCCGGCACTTCATTACTGCCATTGCACAGTGTCCTCTCATAAATCTCCCGAACCCGGTTCTTATGTGTAAAGAAGATTCGGGAAAGAGCCTTGTATAAACGGCAAAGTAATGCATGTGGCCCACGAGGATAGCGTTGCATGCCGCGGCAGACCGGGTGAGGCCCACCCTCACAACCAGAGCACATGTCTTGGCTACCCGTTTTCAGCTTCAGAATGGCTCCATCTTTTTGGAGAAAGAGGTGTACGATTTGAAAGGGAAGTTGTTGAAATACTCTTTCCAAAACCGTGATGAGACGGCTCATGTCAGCCAGTGGAGAGTGCGCCCTGGTCGATACAGAGTACTTGGAGAGCCTCGGCGAAAGTCCCTTGGGTCATATGTGACGCCCGGGACTGCTGCTTCGGTTGTTGAAGACAAGAGGGAGGTGGTGGTGAAAAAATAACAGACGTCCTCCACTCCAATCTTTGAGCTTTCGGATTCGTCCGATGATGACATAAGTGAAATTCCAAATCCAGTCCTTCCTACTGTGGTTGGAGAAGCTGACGAAGAAGAGATTTGTAGTGTCATTCCAAAACTACGGGCGATGGGAGGAATGGCTGGATTCAAAAGTGAGTTGCGAGGAATTGATTGGGAATCTTTGAAGCAGGTGCCTGTGAAGTTCTTGCCAGAGACTTTTGATGGCGATATCCTATTCGAGCTGCCTCCTGCTCCGCGAGTTGGAGGTGTAAGAATCATGATGCATGGAATGGACAAGAAACACGATGGGCACCCGTGATGCAGAACAAAAACATCCAATATTCAGAATGATGACAAGCTTGTTTTCAGGAGAACAGTTTGCAATGGACACCTTAGGTGTGATAATTTGAATTGCAGATACTTTCTTCAGTCTGGGGTTCATAATCAAAGCGAATGGGAGGGTCTGGCAGAAAATCCATTCAGCCCGGGACTGCCCCACCACCGGCAAACACTTTCGTCTGCAAATTCTGCAAACTTGTGCCATCCTGCTTAGCGCTCTGCGGAGCAAAAATGTACTATGTTGTCCACCGTTTGAAAACAATGACAAGAGTTTGTGTGCATTTCGGATTCCATAACCATCCTGTCTCGAAGGGGGATTACAGGAAGAGTGTTGAGACAGTATCGAGGTTGATTAAACAGGAGTTGAGGAGAAACCCATCCGCAACAACATCTGTAATTGCTCTTGGCGCAAACAAGTCCTTCTTGGAAAGCCATATTTTGAGTGAAGGGGATTCTGTGGGGACTAAACTTGACGATGCAGCATTGGACCTGGTCATGGATCATTTCTCCACTTTGAGTTCACCTAACATTCGGCATCAGATCAATGCATTAAGAATGGGCTCTGGTATCAGAGGCTACATAGACAACATTTTGGAATTGAAACGAGTGAGCAAGTACGATTACATCTAGGACAATGTATTCCCAGGTCAAGGTGCCATCAAAGTTTTTCTTTTCAAAATGTCGACTGTTGGGGAGGGCAGTGGGGTTAGCCTCGTGAAGTGGGTGCAGAAGACTGGGGACTTGCAGAACTGTTTTCTTATGTTTGATCATGTGAAACGAGTGAAGGATTGGACGACAATGGCTTGTCATATCTACGATCCAGTGTACCAACGAGTTATGACAATTGCAGTTTGTGACATGCAATCCGAGGATACGGAATCCCAGAAGCTCATGTGGAATTCCCTGATACGTGTCATGGGCTGCCATCTCCAAATTTTGCAGGTTTCATGGCGGATAGTGCTCAAGCAAATTTCAATGCTGTTCGTATTGTCTTCGGATCGGGCGACCCAAAAGTGCCAATGCGAGGAAGAGAGCGTACATGTCTATTCCATTGGACACAATCTCTGGAAAAACATACAAAGTCGGACATCAAACCAGAGATGCAGACTCAGCACCGTAAATTGTGCAAAGAGTACAAAGATGCTAGAACAATGAAGGAGGCGGACACTTTGTTCCAGACAATTCGTGCATGGTGGTTCTCTTCTGGAGCTGCATCACTTGAGAGTATGAGAGCATTGGAAGATTGGCTGACGTTTTGGCACTTACGGTATAGACAGTGGGGAGCAGCCATGGCAGTGGTACGAGGCTTATATTTCTTGCTTTATTCATACATTTATTTTCCATTTTATTGTCTTCTCGCTTTCTTTATGTTGTTTTCTGTTCACTGTTTTGAAGTGTGGTTCTCCACTTTGCAGAACATGTCCATGAGGAAATGGCGGACATGCCATCTTGCAATTTGGCAGAAACTGTGCACAACGCATGGATGCAGCAGTCTGGGAAACGAGGTTGGGATTTGTATGTGGCAACAACAGATGATTTGATACGTGCCTTGCAACAACAAACCCGATACCGTGATTTCTTGCGAGGTGGGGTTGGTGACAAGGGTCCGGACAAATGGGAGTTGATGTTGCGTGCTGCAAACAGATCTGGGGATCCAATCAAGATAGCACGGGCGGTGAGCATGTATGCCCAGGGAACGTCACTTGTTTCTAGAGTTCCACATCTTGAAGGGGAGGAGAGATTCGGCTCCTGTAAGAAGAAATTGAACACTCCACCTGGTTCGGATTCAGATTCGCACAGGGCAGACCGTGATAACTTCTCGAAGCCTCGTGTTCCCCTGCATGACAGCTCCATGTCCGGAACCTCCATTGTGGAGGAACCTCCAACACGACGGCAAGCTCCAGCATCAAACAGTGCCACTAAAATGGTGCAGGAGAGAAACAACCCCCTTGATGTGTTTGAGTCCGCATGCCCCGACCACGTTTGGTACATAGAACGCACAAGTGTAGGGTCTCGTGTGAAATGTACAGCGATCAGGGCAACTAATTTCGAGAAGTGCACTTCATCTATATCCAGAGGTGGTGCCCGAACTCCTGCTCCGACTTTCACGGGTTTGATGCGTCCATACGGTCAACCAGAAGCCAAGAACGACAAGTTATGGTTCTGCGCAGATGATAGTGCCAGATGTGTGCATGGAACTGTGCGTCCTTCCGTAGTGATGAAGCCATCTCCTCCAACCGTTTGGCCCGTGAAGGTGGGAACACATCTCAGATTTCAGGAGATTGAAATGCTGGAGGAGGCAGGCTTTTCCCTTGCGAGACAACCCCAACTCCATGCATGTGCTACTACTTCTGCATCCTCCCGGGTCCCCTCGGCAAATCCTGACTTGTGGCCAACCAAACGAGATGGAAAGCTCGTTCGGCGTGCCCCTCCAACCACTAAACACTTTGGCAAAGTGGAGTCCGCAAGAATGCTCCAAGCTGGTGTTGGAAGCACCACGGAAGTACCCGATCCAGGATATGGTCGGGTATTCACAATCATCATTTCCACATCTGCTGTTCATGACAGGACCTACGACATCACGGTTTCCAATTTCCCCAATTGCACATGTCCTGATTTTGTGAATATGCTATCAACCAGTTTAGGCAAGAGAGGTAAATTCATACCTTGCAAACATTTGTATTTCATATTTTTGAAGAGGATGGTTTGTGATCCCAAACGTGACAACTTCATTCACCAGGCCACTATGAGTTTCAACGAGGTCGATACTCTATTGCAGCGGGATACAACACATGGGTAGCATCAACTATGCAATGTGGTATGTGGACGACCATGATTTGAAATGTGTAATTCACATCAATTCGTCGGCGGTGCAATGATATGGCCTCCAACTATACGGAGTGAGCTCTGAGTGACAACTTTTAAAAACATATTTGTCATTGCACCGTTCGAAGTCTACATGTCTTGCTGTCGCTATGCACTACAATCATCTTTTGAAGATGATCCTAACTCTCATTGTTATTTGAGGAGGGAGGAAGGTCTTCCCGTGGCAGCCTCTATGGCGCACACTTTGTAAGGATATTTTCTCGTCCTCGTAATTGTAAAAGTGAAACAAGCATTTGTAATTGCACAATGTTGGATGCTACAATTGTAGGCCTCATGGTAGTCTTGATTCTATTTAGGCAAGATTCCCTGCATTAATTCCACAGTCATAGGACCATCCTCGGTTATAGGCGGCGCATGTTAATGCTGACGTGGCAGATGACGGACAATGCCACGTCATCATTTGCCGCCACATCAGCATGCTGACATGACGTTCACGCCACGTCAGCGTGGGTGCAGGCTCACGCCACGTCACTCCTGCGTGAGCGTATGCTCGCGCGCTCACGCCATCGCGCCGTTGTATGTGCAGCATGGGTATGGGATTAAGGCTTTGGAAACCTAGGAGCAAATGATGTGGGAAGGGATGAAGCGAGACTAGGTCATGTTCATTTGTGTTTCACTTGTGTTTGTAATATGCATATGTGAGCCTAGCAGCCCTGGGAAGGGGCAAAGAGGTTCATGGTGACATTATCAAAGCTGGAATTGTACCAGATGTCATTCTGAACATTCCCCTGGCGTACCCCGGTTATCAGCGTCACGTCCGTCCGTCAGTGTCAGGTCACGTCAAACCTGACGCTGACGGGATCTCCGTCACGTCAGGTTCGGGAATATTTTGGTAAAAATAGTACCAGGTAAAATACTGCCACTTAAGCAGCCACGTCGCCGACACGGTGGCGGTGGCAAATACATTTTGAAAATTAACAAAATGAACGCGATCGCCAATTATGGCGGTCACTTTGTTAAAAAAGAAATAGCGACCGTTATAATTGGCGGTCGCTTCAATTTTTATTTTTTTTAAAGCAAGATTGGCGGTCGCACTGGCAGTCGCTTTATTTTTCGAATTAAAAAAAAATAGTGACCGCTATCTTGGCGGTCGCTTCAATTTATTTTTAAGAAAAAAACAAGATTGGTGGTCGCATTGGCAGTCACCTAATTTATAAAAGAAAACAAGCGACTGCCGTATTGGCGGTCTCACAATTTTGTAAATATGTACAGAACAAGCGACCACCATATTGCGGTCGGATAATTTCAAAAATATAAAAAAAAAAACAAGCGACCGCCACACCGGTGGTCGCTTGTTTTAAGACAATACAACATTTGCGACCGCCGGTGCGACCGCCGTACCGGCGGTCGCGTTAATTTAATAATATATAAAATAAAAGCGAGCGCCAGCCTGGAGGTCGCTTAAACTTGAAAAAATAAAGATTAGAAGCGACCGCCTTACTGGCGGTTGCGTTTTTTTTTAAATAAAAAAATAAAAACAACCACCATATTGGCGGTCGCTTTATTTTAAATATATTAATAAATGAGGCGACCGCCATACGAGCGGTCGCTTAAATTTAAAAATATACAAAATAGAAGTGACCGCAATATTGCACAAAATGAAAGGGAATAAAAGCGACCGCAATAAGGGCGGTCGCTTGTTTTTCATAAAAAATAAAAATAGCGACCGTAGTATTAGCGGTCGCTTAATTTTAAAATTATAATAAATATGGTTATACCACTTTTTTCGGGTGGGCGCTATTGGTTTGTCATTTATTCATTTCACTTTTATTTCACTTTCGTCTTTCTTGGATCATATATAAGGGACGAACGTCACCAAGCTCCTCACTTCTTTTGGCGGAAGCACTTGAGGTTGTTTTGGATGTTCTCTTCCATTGAACGAGAGTGTAGCCCAAGAGGAAGGTGCGCACCTTTTGCCATTGTGGCTTCCACCCAAAGCCACTTCAGCAGATTGTGTATAAGCTCAACACTACAACTCACATCGACCCACGTGGGTTGCTGACAGGTATAGAAGTGTTGGGCTATCGCATTGCACTCTACATTCACAACACATTCATTTATAGGTGACTATTTTTTGTTATTTACATCGGTAGGGCCCAGGGGAGTGGATATTGGGTGAAGATGAGGGATGAATGGAGCCCTTGGTATACGGCAATCCTGAACACTGTCAGTGCCACTGGTAGTGTTGAGTGCAACCTATGTGGATTAAAGCTTTATTATCGTAAGGATCGGTTGCTCGCTCATCTCGGCTATAGGGGTGTGAAGAGCGTTGGGGTGGGTTTATGCCCTAAAGCATCTATGCGGGTAAAAAGCCACTTTGCCCAGTGTGGAGGCAATATTCCAATGTCTCTGGATCTGGAGATGACTTCTGAGCAGAACACTCCATCTTCCCGTCAGGATGCCCCGATTAGTACCCAATGCGACTCTTGTGAGGCTTCATGTGTCCTTGGACAAGTGGGTTGTGCCGGAGCAACACCTCTTTGTTTCCCTATACTTCAACGGAATAGAGGATTACGGCAGCAATCCATGCAGGAAGATCTTAACTTGTTTGCGAAAAGACAGTTGGATAAAAAATAGGCGTAGTTTTTCTTCGAGGCCAACATACCATTTAATGTGGCAAGGCTTCCGACATTTGTTTCTGCCATTAGAGCAATCTCGGAGTCCAGATCCACGTACGTACCTCCAACTTATCACAATATCCGCACATGATTGCTAGAAGACGCCATGACCGAGCTTACCCAAAAGGTCAACGATAGGACGGACGAGTGCATTAGAAAATATGGAAGCACTATATGTGCCGATGGTTGGAGGTCTGTTATAAACAGACCGTTGTTCAATGTCATGCTCATATGTCCAGCTGGGGAACAATTCTTGGGATCGGTCGACACTAGCAGCGAGAAAAAATATGGACGTTATCAATGCCCACTATTGACGGACTTCATCGAACAGGTCGGAAGTGATAGAATCGTGCAAATATGCACAGACAATGCCGCTAATATGAGAAACACTGCAGACATGTTGTTGGCATGTTATCCCCATATGTACTATCAAGGTTGTGTTGCTCAAATCCTTGACCTCCTTTTGGAAAATTGGGGAAAAGAATAGTGGGTGAAACAACCTGTCAAGCGAGCGAAGACTGTTGTGTCGTTCATCCGCACACACAATTCTCTTTCTCTGCTCCTTTCCATAACTTGGTGGGCACTGACCATGAGCAAGGTAGTATCTGATTGGCCACCACATCCTTTTGGCAGTATATAGGAGACACGAACCCAAATACAACCTCCGCAATTCAGGCGAAACTCATTTTTCCACTAACTTCTTGATGGTGGATCGGTTGGTGACGGTGAAGAGCAGTCTGGAGCACACCATCATCGATCCTCAATGGGATGCGTATACACGGTCATTGCGGGACTGTAGAAAAGCCAAAATCATTGGGCAAAAGTCGAAAAGTTCGAAATAGCATTCGCAACGATGATTTCGAGAAGAAATGTGAAAACTTTGTTTATATGGTAGAGCCGGTGTTAATCGTCTTGCGGGAGTTTGAAGGAAAGCAACCAATAATGGGCAAGGCATGGTTACTAATGCAAAATCTTGAGAAACATGTCCAATCCTTGAGGCATCCCTTCTCCTTAGAACTTGAACTTGCGGACAGTGTTGAGGATGCATTTTACGACCGTTGTTCAATGGTTCGAACGGATACGGGGGCTTTGCTCAATCCATTCTTGCTCGACAATACCATGTTCCGATACGACGCTGATGCCAAGGCCGGCCTCGTGCGAGTGCTCATGTGACTGGCTCCGCCGAACATGGCAGAGAGAGCTATATCCGAGTATCAATGCTTCTCAGATCACTGCGACCCTTTTGAGGACATGCCGGATCCAAAGAGCTCAATATGTTGCCACATGAATGGTGGGATCTGATTGGAGCTGGAGCAAGAACATTGGCTCCCATTGCGAAGCATATTCTTGCTCAAGTGTGCTCTGCCTCATCTTGCGAACACAATTGGAGCAGTTACTCATTTGTTCACAACAAGATTCGCAACAGATTGAATCCCGCGAGGGCTGACAAATTGGTGTAGTGTATACCAATTGCCGACTGCTACGTGAGAGGGCATCGAATGATGCTGCAGCATGATATGAGAGGAATTTGCATTCGGAAGACTCTGCTTCTGAGGTAGATCCGATGAGTGACGATACTAAGCCTCAGAGGGAATTATCTCAGAGGGATCATCTGCCTTCGATAGTGAAGATAAATCCGATGATACTCCCGAAAATACGTATGATCCGTTTACATTCACAGAGGATGATGCTTATATCCAGCCGACCTTTGATGACCTTCTTGAAGAAGTGCGTATCGCAGATGACGGTGAAGCTGCAATTGTGTCATCCCCAGATTATGGTCCTCAAAACGAAGTTGGGATCGACCCTCGCCCCCCACTACACGCTGAAGCCACCGGTAGTGCCCCAATGGAGCTTATGGGTGATGAACTTCCAGGACCAAGCGACGTACGCAACCCTGTTCATACAAACAATGTGTCGAACCCATTGTACAGTCAACGGGAGGGGATCATGCCTCACTGATACGACCAACTCCACCACAATGCCAAAACCGATCCAGCTCCCCAACAACACAGCGGGCATTAAAGAACAACAAGGTTGATCTGTTTTTCACACGCACGCATTATTCTGCTGCATTGGACCGGGCAGAAGTTGAAGCCTCGGATGATGACAACCTGCCCCTACAATTCCACCTTAACTGACGTGTTCCGCAGCAGACTCATGGTTCCTCACATGCCGGACCATCTAATGCCGGTCCATCTCGGGCAGACCCCCCTCCGGTATCTCATTTGAGACCATCTTCGATTGCGTCCCAGGTCCATAAACGACAAAGAACAGTCCAACCTTTTGTGGGCGATCGGCCCACAAACACACTGGGACCATTTTGCAAAACCGACAAGCAAACATCTTCCCGCTGGGAGGGGCACATCTTATTTTGAAAGGGTTGTCTGAGATCCCCTCCCATTCCTTTTCATTTGGTGAACCCGACATCCTCAAATGCTGGCAATCTGCATTTTCAAGCAAATGTCCAACACAAGCATATCTGCGAAATTTCAACCCATGAGAATTGCATATATTCGAAGTCTTTGTTCGGACCAAGGATGCCCATCATGCTTCTTGTCCATGCCTTGCATGAGTCCTGCCAATCCTCCAGAAGAGGTCGGAGGTGGCAATTCAAAAAGGATATGACCATCGAATTTTGCTGGAAGAAACTTCGCTCTTTCAATCTTTAGTGTTTCCCAGACAATGCCTCTCACATCAGTTCTAGTACCTGTTATCCCTCTAAGAGACCGCAACATCGGAATGACACTAGCAATCTCCTGAACATCTGGGTCGACTGAGTGTGGCTGGTTTGGAGGAGGAGGAATTTCGGAGATGTCGTCTCCATAACTATCAGACAACTCCACAAATGTGGTGGAGGTGGTGGGTTCTTCTGTTTTGATGGCAACAAGTTTTGGGCCTTGAGTCACCGAAGCAGCTATTCCGGGAGTCACAATAGAGTTTCCTGAGAGATGTCTTTGATCCCCATGAACTCAAAACTTTGTAGGTGGAACTCTCCACTCTCGCCGACCTTCAGATATATGTGGTTTATGAACCGTTGTGCCCTCGACCTTGCCCGTAACATTGTACAATTCTCTCACCACATGAATAGTCCCTGGTTCGTAGCGGAAGGTTACGCATATCAAGTCCTCTTCCATAGTTCAGCCAGCCCATTGTCATCCGCCACGGCGCTAAGGTACTCCGCCTGTGCGTTGGAGTAGAAAATTGCGACATCCGAGGTGCCAGACATTGCGCACATGACGAGGTATTGTGGGTCAGTGGAGAACACGGGCAAAGTGCTAATCAGGATTCCAAACCCGAGACTCCCCTTCAGTGATGGCACATGCCGAAGGTGTTCCTGATCCGTCTCCACGTGCGTGTCATTGAGTGGCAACCATGCACTCCCTATACACTGCCAGTCTAATCTTCCGTTAGTTGCAGAATCCCCAGAAGCCCCAAACCATTATGTCGGAAATGGATTTGCAGCGGATAATGGCGGAGCACCCAAAAGATGGAATCCAATGTCTAACGAATGCCAGTGACAGTCAGGATCCACATGTCAGGGCCGCCATTTTGAATCCTACATACGCGAATCTGACAGTGGATGTACAGAGGTGGGGACAAATGTCCAATCCGACGCCATGCAGGCACGCCACCAATACGCCCCCCTTACTGCTCCGCTGCAAAACATAAACGCACATGGAACGCACCAAAAATCCGTTAAGTCACCGGCAATTCCAGCCATTGATACGCAGAAAGAAACCCTAAGAGAAGTGCAATCGCGTCATCCACTGACGGGATGTCTTCCTAACCGCTTGCCCCGCCACTTCCTTTCTCTCACTCGTCACACTGGAGCCTCTCAAGAACGACAACGTTTCTGCAAAGAAGAGAGCCAGGCAAAAATCCCTATACTTCACGTCTGCGAGACAGAGGCAAAAAGCGAGAGAGAGGATGAAGAACGCGAGAAGGGCCCTACATCTTGGAGAGGGAGAGAGCGAGGGTGAAGTTGAGTTTTGTGAGAGCACGCATGGGTAGGGGCTCATTTCAGACACAGTACTTGAAGAGCTTCTTCAGAGGCCACTATTGCGTGAGTTACCCACACTGGTAGAGGGTTTGGGGTTGAGTATGCAAGCCATGCAGGAGGGTTCAGACGTTTCGCCTGCGGAGGTGCAGTCAAGTGAGCATGGTGCGCCGAGGGTTCTCAAAACTGTGGGAGGGGCACCAAGCGTAGAGGCTTCTTTGCACTCGTTGAAGGACAAGAGTCGAGCGCAAGGGAGCATGCGCGGAGGAGATTTTGGCACATCCAGCGGAGGCCAGAAGCCAGCACATGTGAGTTGCACGGTACGGTGCATTCTTTGTTTTGTGGAACATTACAGAATCGGAAATGGGGAGGCAGTTTTAAGGTGTCATTGGCGACACCGTAATAAGAGCTCTCATCTTCCCCACCATTACGTTGTTGATGGTGCCCATCAAATGCACATGATGTGTCCCGACATGTAAGTAGTCTTCAAGCAATTTCTTAGTGTAGCAGTTGAAGTTGTTTGGGATTCTAAGCATGGTGGTGAGTGGGGCCACAGAGGCCAAAATTAAGGTGGCATCAACGCCACCTTAATCTGCCTCCTCAGAAGGACATGTGACAATGATGCAAGAGTTTCAACGGAGGCACGAACTGGCCCGGACTGCAGAAAATTCAGTCTGAGGAGAGCTAGATTAAGATGTCGTTGATGACATCTTAAATTGATCCAGAAACTTATGCTGAAGGGTATGACATTTTGTAGAGAAAACACAAAAAGACGGGGGAGAGGGAGTTCCCCAGTGAGCAAGAGGGAGGCGAGAGGATGGAAACGATACAGGAGGAGGAGGTTGCCGTGCAAGAGGAGGAGGTGCGGATTCAGGACAAGAATCAGCTGGATGTGGCTATTGTAGACATTCCAGCAAACCCAGAGGTTCCTTTGCGAACCATTCAGGAGAAGAAACAAACACAATGAAGCATGCGAGCAGCACAGACGGGGTCTTCAAGCGGTGCAAAAAAGCCCCCACAGGCAAGTTCAAGTGCCATAGTTTTTTGTTTTTGCACTGGAATGCATGATGAGAGGCCCTACATTAAGGTATCGTCAACGACCTCTTAATCACCAACTCTTGGCATCCCTTACATCCCTTACATGTCCTACGATGGTTCTTTACAGTAGGAAAAGACATTTTGTTGCGGATTGTGTTCATGGAAGCCTAGCAAGATTAAGGTGTCGTCAACGACACCTTAATGTGGCCCTGAATCTTATGCACTTGGAGTTGGATCTGTCTAGAGAAAGAGGAAGAAGGCTGGGGAAAACCAACCTCCAGAGCAAACAGTTGACCAGGAAGGGGGGCCTCAAGACGTGGATGAGAACTATGAAGATAAAGTTCATTCCATGATGCACACATCAAAGGTGAACTCCAGAAAGGTCATCAACTCCATGGAAGTTCCATAGGGTACTCTTTCCATTCCGCTGTGCGGGATGATTTCGATGCCTGCAGTTCGCCCTGCCCTCCATCATGATACTAAGAAGCTGTAAGGAGATTTTATCCACGGCTACTTGAAGGTTTTGGCGGTTTTCTACATATCTATCACATACATTAAGGGAGAAAAGCAGTTGGTGGATGACACTGTGGTTGCGGGATGCGGCCCATGCTGGAGAGAAGTGAACACAGAGTTTGAGGCAGATCTTGCCAGAAACCCAAGTCACCTTCAGTAAAAAAATGATACTTGGTACACCCTAACGAGGGGGGCATCCCTGGACTACTTATACGCGATAAGTGCACCTCCTGGTTAGATCTCCATGGTTTTCAATACTCACTGTCAATGTACACATCCATCTAATGCTAATATGAATGGATTGTTTTCTTGTGGCAGCAAGAAATTGCCGAAGCTGGTGAGCGAGCCAAACAGAGTATTATGCAACTACTGATGAAGAAGAAAGGACAGCCAAAGGGGTGGAGACCAAAATCAAGGCAGAGATGACCAGCTGCAGGAGCTCCTCAAGAGTGGGTTCGACAAACAAATAAGGATTGCTGACCCTGGACTGGGAAAGGGGTTTTTGGTGCAGGTGAGAATCCATTGGAACAAGCCCACCAAACCAGGGATGACGCAGGAAAAGCTCCATCATCTCTCCATCTCTATGGTAGATCTAGCCCAAGAACTGAGGTGGCTGGAGATTTGGAATTCCAATCCCATTATCCGGGACACAAACAACTTTCCCAAGGCAGAACAGGATCCCGTTACAGGGGTGGTGAAACCAGTGAGCGACCAGGCTTTCGATACTTGGTTGCACAAAGCGACATTCTGGAGCCAGGTAATATTGTCTTGTATTTTCGCAATTGTGAAGTATGAGGCCATGTTAGTTTCCAATCCGACACTGAGTATGTAATGGCTTTTTTGCAGCTAGAGAAGCAGACAATAGATACATTTGAGAAGTCCCTCTTGGACTACAAGATCACAACACTACAACAGATCCCAGCTTTTACGTCTGCTATTTTTCAGTCGTATCAGCCTTTATGACGGGGGTTGCTACACCGTGAGCTTGGAGGCGTGAGCCTGTGAGCCCAGCATAGGCTCACGCCACGTCATTTATGAATTCCGAACTTACAGGGCGTATTTCCGCGGGAGGCGTCTATAGCCGCGGATTGACTTACCCTTTTCAGTCATTGCAGATAACGTCTTTTACATCCATCCCACCCCCGGCCCTCGTGTCATAAACAACGATTTGATTAGTGTTCAATTGCCGAAGTGAGAGAGAATGAGGGTGCTGGTTACATGAAGCTTTCTTACCAGTCCAAACGTAGTAGCAGCTTACAGTGCAGATCCCCAGACCCAAAAGCTAGTGGAGTGGAGTTGAGGCTTGGACACGTGAAAATCGCCCACATGGAATAGTGTAATTTCTACGAGATGGCTAGGATGAATCAATGTATGCGGTTTGACTTGACACAAGCGAATGCACTTTTGGCAGGTTCCCCGCAGATGCCTGAAAAGTAGTTTGTGGCACCCACACACGTTTTTTTTTTTTTGTTTTGTTCCCACGAAGATGCCCTGAAAGTAGTGTGCGGCACAGCACAATCCTTTCGGGGCATCTGCGGTGCACGTTTTCTCTGCAACTGCCCACCCCACACACTTTTTCTTTTTCTTTTTCGTTCCCATGCAGATGCCCTGAAAACAGTGTGCGGCACCGCACACTGTTTCCAAGGCTTCTACGGAGCACGTTTACTGTGCAGATGGTCATCCCACAAGAGTTTTTTTTTTCGTTTTTTTTCGTTTTTTTGGAAAACAATGTGCAGCACCGCACACTTAATGTAGAGGATAAAGGCACAGCTTGATAATCTGTGCAGCAGGGAAAGCGGTGCCACCATCTTCTTGGTAATGATCGATTTCTGGAGGATATGCTTACAGGGAGATCGGCGTGGCATACGATGGAGCAATCAGTTAATAGGCGGTGCCGTCGCTGCTATGGTGAATGGGTAGCTTAGGGCTTGCTGGAGGATAATCGTGTAGGGAACAACTAGGTAATTTGTGTTCAAGCCAGGTGAAGGGAGGCGTGAAGTGCCATTGCTTCGGCATAAACAGGAAGCAGAAAATTGGAAAGGGGGCTGTCAAAAACAGACTCGCCACAAATGACCGTATCTCATGAAGATCCACCGCTGCCTTTCCTGAAAGACAGCCTGAAAAAGTTATTACTATAACTTTGATGTTATTGAGAATTGAGTATGGCTCCCAAAGAGGGTTTAGCACTTACTCACATGAAAAGTCGTTGTCGACCTGCTTATCTTCGGGATCGTCATCATTTCGAATTTGAATCCGATCAGTCTGTGTGCCTGAAGTGGAGCCAGACAAAAGGGGGAGGAGCACTGTGTTGTAGAGGTCAGAATCACCCTCCATGCCAAAAAGGCTTCTTCCGCCTGCCTTGCATGCATGGTAAGTTGCTCCTGCACCAGACAGGAGGACATGAACAGTTTGGTGGGGGGGATTTAAGCAGATGAAACTGTTGAAAGAAAACCAATTCGGAAGGGAAAGAACGAACCTGTGGACACAGAAAGATCGACCACCCGTGCAGAGCGGTGGCTGCATGACTCCAGCAGTATTTGCATGAACGCTGGGGACTTTTCCTTTGCACCTCTCCAGGGAGTGCCATCTGGTCTCTTTAGAGTCTGACTGGACTGCATGAAGTTGTACAAAATGTCATCGACATGGGCTCATAGGGGGGGTTGACGAAACAACCCTGGTCAGAAATCTCAAAGCTGCGGATGGAGGATGGTATCTTTGAGGTGCGAATCCTCCGCAGGCAGATCGCCTCGAACATCCTCGTCTGCCAAAGATAGCAGGTTAGTGTGGTAAACACAATCTATAGTGGAAGTGTGTACATCGGCTATTCAGAACTCAGACACAAAAAAATCATTTTTATCACGAATCGGTGATAATCGGTGTCGATCATAACAGATTCTACTAGAGTGGAGCTGCAGAGAACATTGAAACTCATCATGAAAGCACAAGCAGAAGGGAGACGGCATACCAGCTGACCAGGGAAACCCCTTTCACAAGGTAGAGGCTGTTCACACAATTCCATGTGCGCAAAACTTCAAACCCTGAAGACTTGAGGTATGATGCCAATGCTCGACGACTATCATTGTCACATGACTGAAAAAGCAGAAGTGTCCCTGCATTAGAGAGGAAGTTATTACAAAACCCGAACACCCAACTCCAGTAGTTGTCCTCAAATTTGTTCCAGCCTGGCGTCTTGCCCTTTGGAAGAACTTATGGCACAGTCTGGCCATCCGGGATGTCGAGAATGACAATGTCGGCCGCATAAGTTTTCTGCACACCGCACACGAAGGTGGGACCTGTGCTCACCTGCAACAGACATGTTTTTTATAAGAACGATGGCAAGAATGTTTTCAAAGAACGAGACTGAAATACTGCCAACGAAACTTTCAGAGAAAAAGGAAAGAAACTGGAATTCTCACCAGATTGAGGAATGAGATTATATTGTCCCAGGTAGGCGAAGGCACCCCAGTGTATCCTCTTTTTCGACTCTACATCATCGCCAGCCAACCCTCATTAACAATTTTCATCTCTCCTGCCGAATCAGAACGGGAAGGGTGTGGCTTGGCATCGAACACGCACTGAACAGTGCAGGTATATCTTCCAGCAGTAAAGTCCTGCCCACTCTCCATCTCCTTTTCTTTCTCCTTCCCCTTGTCCTTTTCCTTCTCTTTGGACTTGTCTTTGTCCTTTGGCTTTGCTGGTGAGATGGCTATGACATCAACAGCCTTGTCTTTTGGTTTGCGGCCCGCCTTCTTTCCCTTCTGCGGCGTTCCCTGAGCATCAGGCTCCTTGGCAGCCAATGTTGCTATGTTTCGTTGGTACTCTTTGTCAGTCAAAGGCGCCAGCATCTCAGCGTTATTGTTCAAGTATTTCATATGCTGTTCTTGAAAGGTCGTGTGCTCCGGTGGGCAGTCAAGGTACCACCCACAGTCTCTGAAGTGAGAAGGACTCCAGTCCTTCAATATCCCTGCAGTATACATGGTTGGATCGTTTGCAGGGTCCGACCACATGTCAAGATAGTCTGGAATTCCGCTCAGGTGATTTCCTTCCATAAGCACATATTTCGTGTACCTGGAAAAAAGGAGATAAATCCCAACCCACAAAAGCGCTCAGTGAGTAAGATGCAAGTAGAACAGAATGAAAAAAAACATAGATTGAAATGGCTCTGAGAACTGCTCCAAGGACCTTTCAGGACACAGACATAGAAGTGAATGTCGTCAACGACATTCACTTTGGATTTGTGAATACACTCCTAATCAAGCCTAATTATTCCTCAAATGAAGCAACATCAAAGGATGGAAATCATAAACTCGAGTAAGGAACCCTCCCGGAAAACTCAATGCACATTTATAACGAACATATCACTGAGGACCTCACAACAACACTGTATGTGAATGACGTCAACGCCATTCACAAAAATACCAACAAGGAACCAATTACTTAGCTCCCAATCCATGTAAATTCAAATTGTCGCTGGTGAATAATACAGACACAGAAGTGAATGTCGTCAACGACATTCACTTTGGATTTCTCATAACAGAGCTTATCAAGCCTCCAGATTCTTCGCAAGAGGCAAAAACAATGCAGAACAACTAAATGTCTGCATTGACATTCAGCAAAATGAAGTGAGGAACCCTCACTGTAACCTCTATGGACATTACAAAAATTTACATAACTCTGAGGACCTCTCAACAACTCCGGATGTGAATGTCGTCAACGCCATTCAAGGACATTATCAATTCTAATCAGGGACACTATAATTACACCCTTAGATCCTAACCAGGTGAATTCATATACTCGCTTAAGAATGACTCAGACAAAGAAGTGAATGTCGTCAACGACATTCAATCTGGATCTATGATTGCAATCCTTATGAAGCCACATTTTTTCCCAAAAAAAGCAGTAGAGTTTCAAGTATGACATTGCACCTGTACACAACTCGCATCATGGCCCACTCTCCTCCAACCTGACTGTCAAAGTCGTTGGACCGTAAAATGTTACCATCTTTGGAGAACTCCCGGAAAAAACAGTATCTCTAGGTGAGACCTCTCCACTTCCTTATGTATGCCTCCAATAACATTTGGGGAGGGGAAACAATCGAAATGTTCAGGTCCTTCAAAGTCTGATACAGCACAATGACGGCGCGCTTTTCGAGCTGCAAATTGTATATTTGTCAGAATTGCAAATAAGATACTCATCACATACTTGAAGAGAAGAAACAGCATGTTTGAATACACACCTGACTCCAAAATGTAGCCTTGTGGAGCCAGTTATCAAACACCAAATCACTGATTCCTTCCACCTTTGTGTCAGGCTGTATGGTGCTCTTTGGGAACTGATTCAAGTCCTTTACTGTTTGATCTGAGTTCCATATCTCCAGCCACCTTATTTTTGTTTGTGGGTCGACCATCGATATGGCCAGCTGGTGCAATTTCTCTTGCTGCATCTCCGGATGCACATGCTTGTCATAATGTGTTTTGATTTGCTGAAGGAACTCAGAACCAAGTCCAGGATCTACTATTCTAAGCTGCTTTCCGAAGGCGGACATCAATTTGGTTCTTCGCATTTCAAACTCATTCTTTATTGCAGCTTCCACACCCTTTGATGTCCTTAGTTCCTCTGGTGTAGTGCGGTAATATTCGGATTTTCCCTTCTCAGCTGCCTCTGCCAGTTCTTGCTGCATTGATTCAAGTAGTGATTAACACCGAAGGGACTACAAACATGTATTCGAAAAGTAAATTGAGTACAGACTCGGGCTTACCGCATACATGTACTCCAGAAACGCCTCTCGTGTCAAAGAATACCAAGTGCCTGCAGCTCTTCCTGTTTCGCGATATTGGGTGGGAGTACTGTCCAAAAATCATCCAGCTTCATCAGACCAATCCTCTGAATTCGGAATAGTGTGTGGACCAAGCTTGTTGTCACATGCGATTTCTCTGTCGATCTGCAAAAACATTGGAAACATTGCATTCCTTAAACACTGTTTTTTGGGGATTAATAAGACACTACAGAGGGAATGAAATCTCCTGGATGACTTACTTGTTCACGTCGTGCATAGCTGTAAGAAGCCTAGCGATGTCGTTTCCAGGATCCAAAACCATTGCCTCCACAGCAACATGCTTGTCTTTGTCTTTCGCATGGTGTTTCTGAATGTATCCCATCCATGCCAGCAATCGGTGGTTGCTGTCCCAGACGTAGAACATGTGGTTGCAGAATTGCTGGGTGTTCTTTCCCATCATGAGGCCCAGCTCGAACTCCTCATTGGCATCTTTCCAGCACTCATCCCAGTTATCACTGATCTCTGGAGACACTAATGTGCTTTTCCCATTTATATCCGTCAGTGACACATAAAAAACTTGTGCACCAAGTCTATATCCATGCACAAAATCACTCACCAATTTTGTTATGAAACTCTATTTTCTGTTTATATTTTTCCGCCCATAGGAGATCACAGAACGGGAGACCTCCCGTGATCCATTAGTGTTATTTGCATCTGTGGTGTGCATAGATTATATTTTGCACAATCCAAAATGTTTTGCGGATTCTCACTTAAGGGTGAGGCGACTATAAGGGGAGATCTCCCGTCATCCTGCGGAGTGTTGACGCATTTGATATATTCATCTTTTCTACTTTTTTTGCTTCCCATTTTTTACTCGAGGGCATAACAGGGGAGATCTCCCGTGGTTGAAGATGGTTACCACCTGTGGACAGTTGTCTGTCAGAGAAGCCGTGAATTTAATCCAACTTGTCGGCTCTCCAGTTCCCAGAAATTTCACTGAGAGTACATGTGTGAATACGACTGGAGAGGGATTTTGTTATGGCAGACGTCTCTCTAGTAGTTTAGTGAGCTTCATATTGAAAATCGTGATACATGGAGTGGAGTCAATTAGCTTGCCGTATTCACATCCAGACGCGGAGACTCTTGGAGAAGCCCTGGGGACACCGATTGTTTGGAAAGTTAGTGAAGTTGAGAAACTTATGCGAATGGAGGGTGAGGTATGCTTGTCCGATGCTGGAGCGAGCACGAATGTTTTGGAGGATACAATACAGAAGGACAATACAGATGGTGTTGAAGGCGCAAGAACAAAAGTTTCACAAGAGACAACAAAAAAGAAGCGTGCCGAGTGTCAGAAAGACGCACATCATATATTCAGAAGAGATACTTGGCGTAATCAGATGTGCAATCTTCTCAATGACGAGATGGACGTCATCGCTGAGGGACGGGTTGTGGCGTGTCTACCTGACGAAGTTATTCTCGGTGAAAACCTTGGGGATGAGCATGTCGGTGTAATTGTTACAGCTGTCTCTGGGTCAGCTCAGGATATGCTAATGACCATTACGAAATGGCGGCTTACACATACAAAACTTCGAGACGGCCGAAAACTATCAAAGTTGCTCACAAAGTTTTATGAAGAGCACGAGTCAGACACGGAGGATGACCACCTCAAAGGAGTTAAGAAATCGCAGTATAAATGTTTGAAACGAGTTCGAAAGGGAGATGAGAACTCCAGGGGGAAGAAAATGATCCGACTCTTAAATTCGGAGTCAATTCAAGCAGTAAGCTCTGTGAGCTGTTGTGCTCGAAACTGTTGTCAACACTTCAGCTGGGAAAAAACTAAGGCTATCCGGAGTAAGTTCTTGGCATCTTCTTTTGATGCAAAGAGAGAGTTAGGGTTTGACATCCCACAACGACTACACCGACTACCAGGTTGTGGTCGTCATGCCTACCTTACAATGGAAGGAGTTGAGGTCTGTGAGAAGGCGTGGTGGACAATCCATGGGATCGGAAGATCAACGTACCATGGATACAAGAGGAAGAGTAATGATGGATACATCTCGTCAATGCATGGAAACAGAGGAATGAAGAAACCCCGAGCAAAAACCCTGCACGCCAAGGCGAATTTGTTATCGTTGATTTCCAGAAATAGTGACCTCATGCCTCATAAAATGAGAGGTATCGGCGAAGGAAGGCAAAATGTTCTGAAGTTGCTGCCGGTGGAGATGAATTGGAAGGTACTTAACCGACTGTCCAATGAGGTTGGATACTGCTTTCCAACCCAATCCAATTCTGCCTATATAAATATTATTCTACTTTCAAGGAGCGTATGTCACAGGAGACCTCCCGTAATCATTTTGCTACGTGTGCTAATAGTTGATATCAAATCGTCAGCATAATAACCGATAGTCCATAGATAATCGTTCGGAGCGATTTTGTCCATCTATTTAAGAACGAAATTTTGTGTCTGTCGTTCTTTTTGCATCTATCAAATTTTCATATCTCTTGGATGTAGATGTTGGAATATTCGATCTCAATTTCAATCTTCACGGGAGGTCTCCCGTCCCTAATAGAATACCAACTCTATATATTGTTGACAATTGGATCAGACGAACAAACGAATGGGCTTGAAGGAATTGTCGAAGTCTGGAATTAGCCGAATTCGAACGAAACTTTTTGGGAATGTTGAGGTTCAGAAACCTGGTGGAAAATTCGCGAAATGCACAGATTGTGAGATGTTCAAATATCTTATCCAGAAATCAGTCAGCGGAACTGAGGAGCAGAGAAAGCACAAAAGGAAATTTGAGAGACATTTGAAGCATCAGGAGTCATGTCGCAGGCTTTATCATAGTTGGCGAAATGAATGAACGATGATGGGTGAGGAGTTTCTGTGTATTATACATGATAAGATGGATCACTTGAAGACTGCGTTGCCCTGGCTCCTCGTAACAAACAAGATGACATTTGGTCTCGGTCAACTACCTATATCCTTAACAGGTATGGTGACTCATGGCCATGGTGACGGTGCTTATGCTCAGTTCACGAACGAGTTTTGGCCAAGTGATCATAACTTGACAATCAGCTCCTTGGCTCGTTGTCTTCGTGCTCTTGAGAAGCCCACATGTCGAGACTCAAGAGAAATTTTTGATCATCCAATGCAGAACTCCTTTTTCGAAACTATAATGAGGGGAAAGTCTTGATGTGAGAAAGCACTGAAGCCTAGGGTATCCCAAGGCCTTGTTCGAGCCAAGCCATTACCCCGTCGACTATACTTGCAAATGGACAATTCTTCAAGAGAGAACAAAAATCATTGGATGCTTGTTTTTTTATCACTCTTGACGTGTTTTTGAAGAGATCCAGCTTGGATTCCTGATGGTTGGTCACACCCATGAGGATATTGATGCATACTTTAGTTATCTGTCAAAGAAGTTGAAACAGAAGAGCACATATATCCTTCCGGATCTCATGCGCCTCTTTATGGAGTCTTAAAACCTCATTTATCCCTCAACTGATACAGGAGGTCGCATACTTCAAGAAGTTTGTGGATGGATATATTATTGGTGGGAGCGATGTGCTAATCGGCACATCTGAAATGCACATCTTGAAGTTCTATGTGGATTGTGACGGTTGGCCTGTAATGAAGTATAAGAAATCGGCAACCAACGCTGACTGGCTTCCGAAGCAAGGTGCAATCAAAATGTGGAAGGTTGCTGAGGACGGGAGATCTCCCTTGCTACCCCAGGGGGTCTCGGAACCTGTTCCACTGCAGCCTATTTGGGGAATAAAGCCAGATGCCTGGGAAAAAAATGCCAGTATTGTAAATGGCCTTTCGAAGTACCACGAATTCTGGAGATTTGGGATGGAAATATCATGAAGAACTACGATGAGTATTAAAAGGATGTTTTTATTGAACTTGGTAAGCCATTGCCTGAGCCAAAGGACAAGATGGAGGAGGGGTTTTGGCCTTCGACTCTGTGGAAAGATAACCATGACAGAGATGGGATTAGGGTTGAAGGAGTCAGAGGAGGAAGATCGCAACCAGTTGGATCTCTATTGTGGGCCAAAGAGTCAGAGACCTAAAGAGCTGATGAACCCATTCAAAGATATTGAAATTGGAAACTTCGTACTTGTTTGACCACCAGACACAGAGACATATCTAGTTTGGATGGGTGTGGCAATCTCTGATGTTGTTTGAATGGTTGTACATTTTATTTGTTTCCGTCTAACGGTTCCACGCATTTCGTATGTCGGACTGCCGATTTCCCATGGTGGTTGATGGTTTTCTCCCTTACACATAGTGCTCGGGAGATGTCTCATGCTACAGTGACTTGACTATTTCTGATCACGATTATTATATTTTTCTTAGAGCTCATTGTCGAATATAGTAAGGATCCGCAAATATTTTCATTTTGTGAAGATGATGAGGATTTTGTCTGGTCCAAAACCTTCATATCTTCCTTTGCGGAATGTCATTCACTACTCCGATTTTAACGGTGACGCCTTATGACACCAACGTTCTAAATTGTATTTTTGCGATTGTGCTATTGATTTCAGTTGTAGCACGGGAGGTCTCCCCTTCTATGTCTCGACGTCTGTTCGGCATTTCCTGGATTCTTATTTGGTATTCGGAGGTGACAAATAATTGTTGTCTTACCTTACAGTTTTAAATTCTGGATGACCAGTTCATGTGAATGTTTCTAGATCTTATTTTCTTTTGATTTGACGGCTCGACGCTTCTCGTATTGAGCACGGGAGATCTCCCCTGGTGGGGGGAGGTCTCAAATCACCTGTAGCAAGCTGACATTGTACTTGAAATTGTATTTGACATGGTATCTAACATTGTATTTGTCGGTTCAATGCATTTCGTTTGTTATTTCTTGTCCTCAATGTGACACAGATTTTTCTATCCCTTAAGTTTCAATAATTCAAAAACATTATTCCAATGTTTCCACCAATAATTTTGAATCACGACCCATTGTGGTTTTAAAGCTCTTACTTTGTTTCATATATGATATTGACATGCATTTGTTACGTTTTCACTGGAAAGCTCATCTCATCATCTCTCACCATTGACATGTAGTAATCAAATGATTTGTTTCGCGTAAGATGCGAGAAACTACCTATCGAGTGCACGGGAGATCTCCCCTCTGTGATTATACTCACAAGCGATTAGATTCTCCTCAAATTCAACATAGGTGTCTTGCTTGTCATTTATTTTGCAAAGGACGATGCTACTTTTCGGACCAATCCGGGAAAATCCAAAATTGTAAGCTTTAATGCATTGTTAATACTGAATATAGTATTTTTTTTCTATATTTATTAATTATTTACAATTATTTAACAGATGTCCAGATTTCATCCTTTTGTCCATATTTACTTAAATGGTGTTCTATATAGCTTTATGAAAAGACCTGGCAAGTGGGGTGATTGTGCAAATGGGTAAAACTGTCCCCAAGAGGAAAAAACAAAAGCTCGTAGAGCTAGATATATTGACACAAAGAAAGAAATCAAACTATTCTAGTATCACCTACAGCCTGAAGAAGGTCAAACAACAGTAAAGAGAAAGGATCAGAGAGTGCCGGGAGGCGAGATGAAGCCGACCTGACAACCTCTGCCCGACGTAAAATAGATAGAGCTTGAGCTTTTTGCAGAACTACAGAAACTCGTTGTCTAAAGAAAGCTACAAGCACAGAGGCGTTTGGGCTTCCAAGGCTTTTGTTTTCCGCAGTACAATGGGCACATGTGCGAAGGAAGTCGTTGAACTGATGATGCAAACAACCGAAGATCTCGACAACCAAAGGGAGGAATTTGTTTGTGGAGTGACGTGCTCGATAGTCGCGCTCCTTCCCCTGCGCAGCTACTAAAGCAACAACTTCCTGTGATGAGGCTGTGCGGGGAAGAAGATCCGACCTAGTAGGATCAGTGATAACAACGTCCGCCAATGTACGCAGTCCGTCGTGAGAGAGAACAATGTAACCCGTTGTCGAGTGGAATGGTAATCGTGGGTCGATGAGAGTACGTGCACATGCTCTCGAAGGACATGGACCCCAACATCGCGAGCAACCGCAGTTGCTGCATCCCGGACGAGGTCATGGGTCACAGTGCGTTCTCCACCGCAGGGGCAACGAAGAAGATGTACGCCGAGTGAATCGATAGGATGGCGACAAACACACTGTTGTAGTCCTAACACAGAGGGATGCGGAAGACCTAGTCAAACTCGTAGGGAGGTGGTAAATACAGCAGAGGACATACGGAAGGGTGCAATGGTTGGTCGTACCATGAGCCACGCGCCTACTCCAGGCCCGGCGCATGAGAGAAGCCTAGTCCGTTGTGTATCTGAAGGAGCGTCGGAAAGCATGATGGAAAAGGAGTGTCGGCGCACGCGTTCCATGATTGTATCGTGTAAGTGTTCCAGACCTTGAGTGACCAACTGTTCAAAAGGTGATAGACAAGCTTGTGCTTGTGTTGGGAGGAGATCCCGCACTGAACGGAGATGTTGCTGGAAGGACAAAGAGCCATCGTCGATGTGGGCAACCATCTCCAAAGCTCGAGCGATTAAAGCCCAACTACCTAGGAATGCAGCAGGGGAAGTGATGACTGTGGATAGTAAACCCACTCCTCCATAAAAGATTGGGAGGGTACCTGACAACATGCCAAGGGGCCCTTCTCACTATCAAATGCACCTGGGCTTAATAGACGACCAAAAATCCCCCTAACAGTCATATCAAAATAAGATAGAAGCTCCAAAAACTGGGGAGTGAGGAAGAAACAACGCAAGAGATAAGAAGGTCGTTATAAAAAATATTTAATGAGCATGCCGTGGGCTACCTGCATATCCCTTAGTCTGGGAAGAAGCTCTATATGGCTTGTATCCTGTAGTAAAGCGTCTTGGAGGAAAGATGTTGTGTTGTGTAAGGGGTAGTACCAAAGGGAACACCTAACACTCAAATACCCTTAGATGGTGCTAGAAAGTCGGTAGGGGCAGGTGACTAAACTGTGGATTTGTGAGGTTGAACAGTGAGCCCTAGAGAGTGGAGTTGGTAGCAAAGTGATGGAAAGCCAAGAGGATATCGCTAGGAGGGCCGGTGATGTGGGTATCACCAGCAATAGAATGAAATATACAAGATTGGAAGGGTTGCGAAGATGAGTGAAGGATTGGGAAGTGAGCAAAAGCAAAAAGAGGTCCCCCTAATGGATCACCCTAACGCGTTCCTACTTCGGACTGGATTACAGTAAGATCTCCGATACGGGCGTGATGACTGTAAAACAAAAGGGTGGAGGAAGCATAAAACAATCTCACAAAGGAAATGAGTTGATGGTATGCGTTGCCGGCTAATCGCAATTCCTGAAATATTGCTGTTCTGGACACCGTGTTGAAGGCGTTGGTCACATCCACCTGAAGGACGGCCCAGTCTGGATGAAGGTCAAGGGAAGCCCGAATCCCATGCACCACCGCTTCACAACCTCCCGGGGTAGCGAGCCAAACTGATGTGGAGAGAAGTGAGAAGTAAAGATCTCCCGAAACCAAGCGATAGAGAACCTCCCCCACTGCAATAGAACGAATCCCTCCCGTGTTCTTGGACATGGCTAAGAGCCGTGCTGCTTCAAACAAATGTGCTATTGGGGTAGATATATATCCAATCGCAATGAAAGAACAAACTTGGAACAGCTCGGAAAAGCCACTAGCAGAATCATGTGGATTGAGACACTCACGGAGGTGTTCATACACCAATCCAGACAGACCGACTGGACATATTTTGGAGCAACTCCTTGCAGTTGTTCTGTAACATCAGTAGAACTCCACCATGCACATTGCATTTTGAAAGCATGCTCAAGAGATTTCTGAGGGAAAAACATATGGTGATTGTAGCTTGCTGGTTAGTACAAAAGGTTGCAGGCACAAAAACACTGCAAGGTGTCTCCTTGGATTTATGGACAGACACCAGTAAGCAAGAAGCCATAAGTTATCATCTTCTGATTGGAGCAAAGGCCCAAAATGCCTGTTTTTTTTCTGTTTTTTTTTTCACAGCAATAAGCTGAGACCAATAAATAATACACAAATTCTTGCCGGTCAAGTGAAAAAATGCAGCAACAGCCTTTCCTCATTGGCTGGAAGGGCATATTTCGAAGATGAGTTGTAATTGGAGCAAATTGCCGCTAAACAAGCTCAACTTCGCTGCTATCAACCTCATTTCAAGCTGGTGTGACGGAATGTGAATTTACTAGCTAAGGCTCAACATACTTAGAAGGTCACCAACCTGCAATAATTTAAGTAGAGTTGGGGACTTCCAACTGTTACATTATGAGTCATTCAACAACTCTACCCAATTAATACATATTTGACTTGGACCACATGGCTAAACAAAATGAAAAGAGCAGCAGATCAGCTTGTGAGGAAGAGGGGCAGCAGCACAAACCAGAATTAAAAAAAATTCAAAATTCAATCAGGTTGTAGGTACCTGCCACAAAGCATTTCCCATTGGACATTAGCTCGCACAAATGGCCTCATCTCCACATGGCAGGAGATGGAACTGTTGGTTACTGCGGGCAATTGCCCTGGGCAGCAACCGGGAACCACTGGTACAGGTTATTGCCATGGGGAAGAGATTAAATGAGAATGATGTAAGAGAAAATATCAGCTGGTTTCTGTGGTGGTGTCAAAAGCATCTGCCCTCGAGGAGACTCCAAAATTTACAGACCTGGGCCCTCAAATTGTGGAATCTCCTTGTGATAATATACCAGTGTCCAGTGAGCATCAGTTTGAAGCTGCATCCACACTTAGGCTTGTTAGCGGCTACTGGTAGGACCTGAAACTATCATGGAAGAAGTCCTGGTGCAAAGGGTGAGAGGGCACAAGATCACTGACAAATACGGAACCAAATCAGCCTAGAGGTGGCTTGCAGATTGTCACATCTAAGAAAACAGGGGCTAGTGCATATTGGGGACTACATATCTCATCACCTGCTTCTTCTCTCCCATCTAAGTCATTCTACCCTTGTCTCGTTGAAGATGTGCCTACATAGCTACCTTTACAGACTGAGGAAGTCAGTGACATTAGAAAGAATCCTGATGCCAACGGCGAAAAAGTAAGAAGCCCAAGCTGCCACTGCCTCCTGTGCTGAGCAGACTTTGTTCAGAGGCATGGTCATCATCAAGAAGCAGACTGCTAATCCCCAGTCCAGTAAGCCATTGCAGGACAATGACTGCTGCCTAAACCCTGTGGTCCGGCGATCGAGACCGTCGTCGAATGTGATGCCGGACAGGTGAACCCACTCGGAGAGGTGGCGAATGTGATTGAGACCACTGATGGTCACGTTCCCTATCTCTTCCCTTTTCCCAGTCCCTCTCACGATCTCTCTCCCAGTCTCTGTCCTTGTCCCTGTCTCGTCCAATGCGGCCCCGCTCACGGTTGCGATAGATGTCGCCCCTCTCTCTCTCCCGGTATCTTTCGCGCTGGGAATCTCTCTCCTCCCTATCCTTCTCACGGTCCTCCCTCTCTCGCACTCCCTTCTCTTTCTCCTTTTCTCTCTCCTTGTCTCGTCCATTCTCTTTTGTGGACTTCTCGAGTTCTAGTTCCTTCTCCCTCTGCTTGCGCTTTTCTTCCGACTCTTGCTCTCTTGCTGTTTTTTCTTCCTCCCTTTGTTTGTCCTTCCGTTCCTGACCAAGGGTCATTCATTTTTACTATTATTAGTCATACCCAAATACATAAGATTTCCTTAGAATCATCTGCCCAATTCCAGATTGCCACGAAGCTTAAACAAAATCTTCCAAAGGTCCAGACGTTACTATGGAAGAATTTTTGGAACATTAACTCATGCCCCAAGACTATTCCACACCGTTTCTCCCATTCTCTTTACAGTATCATCACTTTACAGGATTAATGGATAGGCATGACAACAGTAGCACATCCAACTCAAGAATCTTTGCAAAAAGTTTCCATTGGAGGGTTATTAAGGCCAGCACTGTTTGGACAGTAGCGGTTTTGATCCAGACCTGCTGTAGAAAGCTCTTAACTTCACACAGTTTGCTGTAAACTTTCACCTCAAAACTAGGCCCAAGGAAGGCCACAGCTTCTTGATTTCTCTTGATCTTCCCTCACTGTGCAAAAGTAGGTCGCATTGATCCAGAAGTTTATGGCCTCTACTGCTGAAGTGTATATGAGACCAAATGAGAGTCCCAAAATTTATCTACTCAAAATACACTGACAGACTCGATAAGTTCCAGTGGGGTAAGAGAATGAAAGAAAAAGAAAGAAAGAAATCAGTTTTATAAAAGAGAGACGAAAAGAGAGGGGAGGACTGACCAAAAGAACGTACTTGTATGACTTTGCGTGTAGTATCCTTGCTGCCATGGGGGAGACAGAACAAAGAGAGAGAGAGAGAGAGAGAGAGAGAGAGAGAGAGAGAGCACCCTACCTTGACTTCAACCAAATAATCACGAACCAAGCCAAAACCAACATGCTGCTTCCCAGTCATATGTGATTGTGTTCGTTCTGTTGCGTCATTGGCTACTAAAAAAGATCCACAGATTTCACACAGGGCCATCTTCTTCTCTTGGGAGAGAATCAACCCTCGCTCACTGGATACTTGTTGCATCACCACCATCTTTTCAGCATTGAGAAGATCTACCTGAACTCAAAGGCAGATACATTAAAAAAAGGCCCCTTCCTTGTCACAGTATCTTTCAACGTTAAGATCTGTCTGAACAAAACATTCAAGAAGGCATCTTCCTTATCAGACATGTCCCCCCCTGGTTGGAAATCTGAGTCCTGCAGGGGAGCCAAAGCTCATTTCCAGCAGACAGGTCAAATTCGTGGGAAATAGCTACAGTGCAGGGTCAACCAGGCGAGCATCTAACATCAAACCTGTGACAAGCCAACTTCAACCCATGCCACATGCTGAAATAACGCGCTAGCAGAAAGAATATTGCAATTCAGTTGTCCACTTGCTGCTTGGGACATGGAAACCCTCACGGCTGATCCAAAAAAATCAACGAGGGAGGAAGATGTCCCCTGATTTAAGCCTGTACACATTCAAGTACCTTTTTCATGAGAGCCTGAGCTTCATCAACCTTGCCCTCCTCACCAAGATTCTCACTCTGCTCCAAAAGCTTTTTAATCTTCTCCTCAATTGCTGACAATTGATCAGTCTTCTCAGTGGACAACGGAACCAAGGATGAAAGATCAACATCCTGTGCAAGCCGTTCGCGCCCTCGTCTTACCTTCCGATCTAAGTCTTGAACCTGCCAGCCAAGCAACTCCATTTGTGCTTCTAAAGCAAAGAATACAAGTGGTTGACCTACATAACTTGAGGCTAGGAATACCCAGAAAATATAAATGATACAATGTTACTTGCAAAATGGGTATATAGTGAAGTGAGGCTACTGAGACAAAACATGTGTCACAAATTCAGTTGAATCAATAAACAATGGTTTGTGAACTCACCAGCTTCTCACAAAATTGTACAAGCTCAACTTCAAACCGAGGAACATATAAATCATGCCGTGTTGATTGCTCATAACTGCATCAGCAAGCAAAACAGATAAGATGGAGATTCTGACTCATCAGTTCACTCCAAATAAACATGAACATGAAGGGCTGAGAAACCCATTTGCATATTCAAAATAGAGAATTACCCAGCATGAAACTGTTCTGTCAGAGAGTTGCCAAAGACAAAGGCCACCACAGCACCTTTCTTTCATACAAAACAGAAACAAGCAAAAAGATCTTATCAGTCCATCCTCTTCATACTTATGAATGAAAAGAAGTTAGACGGCTTGCAATATAAGCGGATAAACTATTTTATGCAACACACAGAAGTTCCAACACATCCCTTAAAAAATAATCTGGATATGTGATAAGGAGCATGTGATGTGTTGAATGCAAAGCAACATTGCAAGCTTCAAGCTAAGTGAGCAATATGAAGCACCAGAGTTCACAAAACACCCTCACCCATTGCCAAACAAACATGAGTTATCGCTTTTTAAAATCTATCAAATAATGATAAGGAGCAAGTCCTACTACATGCAGCATCTTAAGCCATTAGAGGTTTGCCTTTACTTCCAAGAGCACATGTCATTTGTTTCGCAGAGATAGCTGAGCAAAGCATCCTATGTGTATCCCAGTGACACTGGATTTCAATACCAGTCAACACACTTGATGGGTCAGTAACAAAACTCTGACAGGATAAAGGGAGCACTGCGTATTTAGAAAGTGCTACTTGTTCAAATGGGACTTGGAACCAGAAGAGGGTTGTCTTGCTGGGAGGGTTGCTGGTCGGCATCTCCAAAAGGCTACAACAAAGCTGAGCTCAATGCAACAATTTGTCCTATTGAGATTCCTCCCTTCGAAAGGATGGATCATCTGATGGGACAGTGCAGGCCATATAAAGAGGTTGCCATAGGGTTCCAACTGGGAAGTTCCATATCTACAGATATATACTGGTAGATGGATCACTCTCGCCCGGTTTGAATGTCAGCAGGCAAGAAATGTGGCCTTCATTATCACAGGTAGTCACCTTTCCTTGAGTTTTGGATCATGAATCTTGGAACACGGCCCTGCCATAAGAACAAATTCCCGAACTCGTCACTTGCCTCATTTGACAAAAGACATCCTCAAACCACAGGATATTACCTTGCATCTAGCCCTAGAGAGGCCCAGCAACAACTATGGGACTCAAAGGTCAAAATCTCTTGTTTCCTATCTCTTCCACCATGCACACAAATATGGGGTCTTCTGTCCATAGATATTGATATCTGAAATGACCTTGATACTAAATGCATTTCAAAACAAAGAGATTTAAGTGAGAGAGAGGAAGCATACCAAGGTCACTCTTGGTATTGACAAACAACTCATGGGGGCAAAAGCGGACCAAATAGCAGCCACACACCTCCTTATCATCCCATCGTACTTCCCTGTGCGCTTTCTTTTCCTCAGCAGTCAGATTACGGGCTGTTACATTCTCCCAAACAACAACTACCTTATCAGAAGATGAGGAATAAATGTCTTGATGTTTACAAGGTCAAAATGTCTCTCAGTGACTGTAATTTCCAGCGACTACAACTGATGTCCCTTGGCAAACACCTTCCCCGTTTTCTAAATATAGTTATGAAAAAATCCTAACAAATTGTACACAATTGTAGTTAGAATTGGAAGGAAAAAACAAACGGCGACCAGTTGAGTACAAACAGGGACCAGTCAGCCTTAATGACTTATATTCTGCTAGGAGAAATTAAAGTGGAGGAAGAATGCATGTTGCAGATTAAGTATTCAGAGGCCCTACACGCAAAGAAGACCACCGTCCCTACTTGAAGCATCAAACCCTGACCAGAACACCTTTGACAACATTGATATATGATAATTTCTCAGGCCTACCCTCTATAGCAGACTTAGCTTGCAGATTAATTTAGAGCATGGGCCTCATGAACACAAATAAGTGTCATGTGGTACCCATACATGTTTCCCTTAGCATCTCCACTCATCTGTCCTCTCTTATTGATCACACGTTTCTGTCATCCTGCATTCCCTTCTACGTTTATCAGAAGTTCGAATGCTTCAACTTTTTGAGCAGGATTTTCAAATTAACAGAGTCCAGCAAGTGTCATGGTTTTAGGCCATGCAGAGAAGAAAGAGAAGGTCTAATTAAGGAGCTGGTGTAGCAGCTGAACTGCAACTCCACCATCCACGTAGTTCATCATTACTGCTTGAAGACTAGATAATAGAAACAGAAAAGAAGATTGCGATGAGCACCAGTTCCCATGAGTTCATCCAGCAATGCTCGCTGAGCTTCCACCATCGTAACTCTTGTACTTCACCGCGGTGGAAACACAAACTCGTAGGAGTCTACTCTTGCAATATTACAAAACAAATTATCCGTAGTAGACGTGTATAAATCTCTGCTGCTCCTCGCAAAGTCGCACCGCCCCTCAACTCTTCACACGACACAGCGGCCAAAGTAAGTCCACCTCGTCGATCAACAATGCGCACCAAACGAAAAGTTATCTCGAAAATCTTGGTGCTACGTGAAGGCCAACAACCTTGCATCTAGTATGTACGAGCAGAGTACCACGACAGACGATGATTCCATCCCGTGCTTGGAGCCTTCCAGCCCTCCAAAATGCCAAGCAAACCAGATTCAGAATCCTCCAAAACTCATCCCTAACTACCACCCCCACGAACTACGACAGAAGCGTCGAGTCTTCCGCATAAAAAACCCTAGTTCCATCCACGCACATTGTGGCTCTCAACCGTCTCAGCCTAGAAGCCCTCCCATCCCAGATGATCCATCACAGAGCCTCGTCCATACGGTGACCAACACTCCACCTTGATTGCAAATGCTTTCAGTTTATTCTCTCGACTACACCATTCCAGCAATGAGTTTCGCTCTCCATTTCCTCCACTAATGCAGCAATTTCTCCAATGCAAGATGCACACTCAAAGGTTGGAATGAACAGCATGCGCGCAATCTGTCCCTCACTCGCGCACTCCAACCATCATCTCCACATTCTCAAACACAGAAACACAGAAACACTCAACGCAGCGCGGCAACAGACAAGAATGGTTGCCATCGGAGTGGCCCTCTACCCCCCATCTCGACCGCTTATCGTTAATTTATGGACGGTGGAGAGATATATATATAATGAGGGAAACAACTGGGAGCGACAGCTCACAAATCAGGCCTCTTAATAGTGAGAGGAGAAAATAACCTCTTTCAGAGTAACCCCGCCATGGAGGCTGAGAAATGGGACACCTGCGCAGGAAAGGGGAGGAGAATATAATACCACACCCTCAAGTAGCAGGTTTTGACCCCAAAATCATCTGGGTGGCACTCAGTGCGCTAACCAACTGAGCTACTCTTATATACGTTGACGGTTTATAATTACCTGAAGAGTAGTAAATCGATTTATGAAATATCCTTGTCTATCCGAACCGTCCATGTAATTTTAATGGACGGTAGATTTCGTATAGATGTTCAGATCGCAACCGCATATCTTGAAATAGTTGACGGCGTATGAAAATTTTCGTGTAGTCAATCGCAAGTAATTTATGGGATGGATTCTGACCAAGGTTTCAGAGTCGAGGTAACCGTGGTGACACGTGAGGGGCTGTGTGTGTAGTGAGGAGAGGAAGAAGAAGCAGAGTTCGAGCAAGCATGGAGGGAAATCTGCAATAGGCACGGCAGGAAAGAAGAAAGGATTAGGGTTTCTTCTGGATCCTGTTGGTTGGGAGAATAGAGGGAGGGAAGAAGGAGGGCGGGACGGTTTGCGTAAGGAGTGGTAGCCATGGATGGCTTTTTGGGGGATGATAGCAGGGCAGAAGCTAGCCCGGTTATGAAATGGAGAGACAACGTGGGTCGGCGGTTCCAGTACTATCTGGACAAATCAACACCCCATCCGGTGGCTCGTTGGGCAGGTTCTCTAGTGGTAGCCGCGATCTTTTGCTTACGGGTTTACTATATCAAGGGTTTCTACATTGTCACATATGGGCTCGGCATATACATTCTCAACCTTCTAATTGGATTTTTGTCGCCGCAAGTGGATCCTGATAGTGAGGGTCCCGCTCTCCCCAGCAAGGGCAGCGATGAATTCAAGCCGTTTATACGACGGCTTCCGGAGTTCAAATTCTGGTGCATTTCTTCGAGGCCCCCTTTAATCTCAAGGACTTTTCACGCATGTGCTCTTTCTTGCAAATCCTGAGGTCCTGGGCGACTAACAATCTCTCTCTCTATCTCTCTCTGTTGTGTCTCTCTCTCTGTCACACACACAAACGCACACTTAGATGCCTGGTTCTGCAGGGGAAAATCCCAAAGCATACTCATCTCATGTGGAAGTGGAAGTGGGATATTAATCTGTGAGTTGCGATCGGGGAATATAACATCGGCGTGGGAACCACCCGAGTGTAAGACCATCTCTTACTGATGGACTATCTCTGCCAGTTTATGGATCAAGTAGGGAAACATGAATACACAGTGCCCTCTATCACCAATGTGAACTCCAGAGTAACTGGCTGCTCGTTCAACAGGAAGGGACTGCTATATAGTGTCAGTTGGATGTGGAAGGAATGAGGCAAAAAAACTTATTTCACCACAAAATGGGACATTATTGGAGCCAGGTCTGAAGTACAAGGGTATTGATACTCGGTTTTCTGGCTGTGTATAGAAAAGGCCAAAATTTCAATATAGCTGCAGCCTCTTGCAACCACCTCTGGGACAACCTCTCTTATGATTAACTTGTTTTGGGTCATGCATTTGCAACGGAGTTGGACTCTAAACAGGCTGACAGTTGCCTCATGGAAGGCCAAGCACCTGAATGTATCCATTTTGAAGAGTATGGTTTACTGACCATTTGCATGGTCGCAGATCTAGTATTAAGTTTCACATGTCAGGAACTCTTGTAGGTAGTGGACACTGAAACTTTCTTAATGGAGTGTTTCTGGTGGTGGTCGACTAATGAAATGCTTTCCATGTTTGTTCTAAAAAGAATGAACCTTGAAATGTTGTGGGTAATGGAGATGAACCTGATTGTAGTTCTTCATTTGCTCCATCAAATGTGATGATCTGATGAGGCCCGAGGGTGACTTCTGTTTCTTGGGAACACACCATTTATTTGTTTGTTTTGAAGCCTGTCAGACCTTTTGAGAAGTTGAGTGATCCAGACCACGTTCTTACGCAATATGCATCTTATCAATCAGACTAAGACATGTCTTTGTATATATGAGTCTGAGCTCCAGTCAACTTTCTTGTTGGTTCCCCAAGGTGCTGAGGAGTGTGGTCCATGGGGTAGTTTGGTAGCCTGCCTGGGTCCAGGATACCTATTTTGGACCATTGTCATTCTGTGATGTAATTGTACCCCATACATGTCTTCCACACATTTGCTCCCCAAGATTCAACATATTGTGCACTGGTTTCCTAACTGGTCATGGACACGGGCTGTGGATATGGTGGGGAAACAGGTATGCACTAACAAAGGCATTTATTGTTGCCTTCAGCCTGACTTTCTTCAGCATCTTTGATGTGCCAGTGTTTTGGCCCATTCTCCTACTGTACTGGATTGTGCTATTTGTGCTCACAATGAAGCGCCAAATCAGACACATGATTAAATATCGATATGTTCCTTTCTCTGTCGGCAAACAGGTACCTCCTTACCCCTCTCACCCTAGTTGTGTAAATGGTGAGCAGCTCTGGGTGGGTCCTGTCTGTTCAGAATGCAAGGGGATGGGTTCAGCGTTAGCTGCTTGGGAGTAATGGGAAAGGGGCAAGAGAGGAAAAATACTCATTGACAGCTCGCTCTGTAACACTGGCTTAGGCATACCCTTGTTTCCCTTGGACTACATGTCCCCTTGGAGATGGCCATGGATTCCCAACAAACCAGGGTAATTGAGGTAAGCCCAAAATTGCTATAATGGCTGCACACAGCCGATGAGACTTGAGTTACAGAATTCTAGTGTTAATTTCAGGGCTCACATGGAGAAAACACACTACGTATTGCAGCATTAGCTGTGATGTAGGGTATATATCGTACACAGATGTGACATGTGGCTGAGAGTGGCACTGCCAGGGACACTGCACTATCTGTGTGTGTGTGCTAGAGAGGGACAGTGGAAGACATGTGATCATTCATGTTCACCCAATGGGCAGCTTTGGAGGCCCTTCCTTCGTTTCTTTACCCTGGTTGAATAGGATGACTCCTGGTTTAGTTCTCCGGTCACTTGCCTGGGAAGTTCACAGAACTCATTAGGTTGCACCCAGTGTTGGGAACTTCTGAAGTTGGAAGTCATAGCGGCTGGCCACTAATCAAGAAGGGGTTGAAATGTCTTAAAAACTCTGCAATTGACTCTCTAAGAACAAGGCTGCAGCCAAGATTTTTCAGTTTCTTTGTTTGCTTATGTGCTGTTCTCTGAAAAGTCCTCTGGATCTGTTGTCAGAGTTCTCTTGCGTTGGAGATGGTCTCATCCCTCTGTTCTATTTTGTTACAGTCTGAATGTAAGCTCTGCACTTAGATGGATACTAAGCCTTTAAATTCTTCTACCAAGTACACAAAAGAATGCTGCTATAGCTTAATACTGGTGACAAGATCCTTGATTTGAATAACGTCAAAAATGATCTGGAAAACATGTGTACTCGACTGTTATGAACCTGTAAGGTATCCTAGAAGACAGGACACTGCCAAGATAGCGGTCGCAGGTAGTGAAACTTGGCAGCTTCCCTGACCTGGCAGACTGCCATCCCACAATCTCCAGTAGAAGGTGTATGTAATAGTTGCCTTTTAGGTACAACCAACTTAAGACCCATGATTCTCGTCTTCAGCCTTAGGCTTTACTCTTGTTCCCCCTCCACTTAGTGAGTTTCTGAACTTGCCTGTGTTTGGATTCTGTACTTGTTGCATCAGAAAAGCTAGTGGTGCTGGCTGTAATTTTGGATCTCATCCTGTAGATAAAATCACATGCAGTCTACCAATTCTGTGGGGAAATTTATGCATCTCAAAGAGATGCAAATTTGTTATGGATAGGTTATACTCAGGAGAGTGGGTTGTGGGGATGCAGCGTTACCAGGGGAAGAGACCAGCTTCATCTGACAAGGCAAGCACTTCCAAAGACTAGCTGGGCACTATGGCTGCCAGGTTGATGGACGTCCCTCCTTTGACTCTCAGACCCTCTAGTGGCCTGCTGGTTGGGACTCTCAGAGAGAGAACGCGGCGTTTCTCTGGAGGTCAAAAGGGGCAACGTTGGTCGTTCTGGGCTTCTTTCTTGTTGCCTTTCTTGCCTTCCCGTTCTGTTCAGTTTCACTTCTTTTGGGCCATGTATGTTTGTGTCCTGTCACAATCTGCCCTGGCTGTTTCTTTGGCAGCAGCTCATTGGATATGGCACTTTTATAGAGCATATTTCATTCTTTGCGCTTTCCAAAGCGATTATCCAAGCTTGTCTTGGTTTGTTGCCAATGGCAATTGTGGCTATTGGATCCAGGCCATTGAGATAGATGAGTGACGGTGCTCCATCCTAGCTGGTTGGGAGGCTGGGAACAGTCTCTACTAAGTGGGGATAATTCTGTCTTGAGGTTGTATTTACGTTTTTTTCATACAAACTGGACCTGGGAGAGGGTTTGGCGAGATCTACCTTCAATATGGTGCCATTATGGAAAAGGCATGCGGCGAACTTGTGGCCTTCGGGTTTTTTGTTTGGTATTGTCTTTCCATAGCAGTGTATTTTCAAATTTCAGTCAGCAGTAAGCAGACCTTACAAGTGGAAGATTAGGCACAATTGTGGGTACCCCAAGGAACCCCTTGGTTTGGGTTGGTGCCACTTTACCTTTCTTAGAAGCAGCAGACCTGCCCCAGAAGTGTTAATTGCAACCACAAGCCAGGCTGCAATCTATCTATTGTGCCACTCATTAGGCTTACTTTTCACAGATCTTTGGTGAGTTAAGCGATCTTCACACCGCCACTACTACTAGTTTTATGTCTGTCATGCTCTGGCCAGCTTGTTAGAGCTCCTGCCACTGCTGATGGGTTTTTCAGTATCCATGGAATGGCTCTGGGCAAAGTAAGCTAAGGTTGGAACAGTGAACTGTTCCAGTGCCCATCTTTTTGTGTACAGAATTCTTAATTGACAATTTTTTTGTAGTTTCTCATTCCGCCCGCAATGGTGCTCAAATCATATTACCTTTGATTGAGCTGTGTGCAATGAAATCAAGTCTTAACCTTAGTTCCCAGGGTCTTGTGGGGGATTTTGACATGTGAGGAATTTTGTTTCTGGAGCAGGTCATACCTGATGTGCCCGGTGAGCCGTCGGATGCCGCTGTGACCCTGCAGGCCTCCTCTGCAAGTGAGGAGGGAGAGGAGGTGTAACTGACTCCCAGTCTACCAATTGCTCCTATTACAACATTGAAGTATTGGATGGTCCAAGCTTTTTCAGAGGGCATTTATGGGTGCTTGTCTACACACTCAGACATCTTGTCATTAGCTGCAATGCCCCAGAGATATCTCTGCCCTTGTGGGCTCAGATGTAGTGAGAACTTGTTCCACTAGTATCCTGTGGAGGGGTCAATTCAGCAGTATACCTGTAATTAGGCTCATCTAGGTGCATCCAGATGTTGTGATGTGGAACTTCATCCTCAAAAGTTGAAAACTACAGTTGCAACTCTTCGCAGGCTGCACGGAGGATAGAATTTCTATGCCTGCTGGTCCAAGGTCCTTGCACTGTGCTTGTTTGCTAGCAGTAGCCTTTGGAAACACAGCTTGCTTTGTCACTCAGGTGCTGCATTTGTCATTCTGTGTGTGCCTTTCTGGACCAAATGTAGCGTCGTGTTCTGAGTCCTGTCAATATCTGTGGAAGATGATAAGGGTAGGAGTTTAGTTTAGCTGAAGACCTGTGACATAAATGGTTACAAAGTGCAATTGGATTCAAGCAACTTGGATTGTGGATTATCAGAGGATACCGAGGTAGCATTGTGATTTTTAGTTTGCACTATAATTGACATTTGGAACTTGAACCAACCCATGGTGTCATATGCTCAGGCATTGAGGCAAGTTGATAAGTTGAATTCCCTAGAAAACCGGACACATCACAGAATTTTCTAGGGTGCCTCACATCCTTATGGTGGAGAGGCCATGACCTCTAAACATGTCTGCATGAGCCTCTAACAGTCAGTGTGGTAGCAATGAAATGTGACACTTCCAGGCCTTGTTGGACGTCCTTGTGATTTCTCAAGCTCATAAAGCAGGTCGTGGCTCACAAATGGGCGCATCAACATATCACTTCGCAGATCTTTCTCTAGTCTGCCGCTTACCTTACAGAATGGCGCCCTTATTTCCTAACGACACTCATACAGACTCCATGGCAATCTCTTACAATCACATCACAAACTGTCTGGACACACAGAGCACAAGAAATTTCAGAAGGACCTTTGTTACCAGAACATAGTGAACCAGCAATTGCACTGTCGAGGATTTTGCACAGACAAGAAGAGAGAGCCCTTGACAGGAGACAGCCCGGGCCATGTTAGCTATCTGGCCCTCAAAGTGATAGCACCTTAAACGTAGCTGTGACAGTGAGCTCAAACAGCTTCAAAACACAGCTTCCAAAAGTCAGATGGTCCCCTTGACACTGACCCTGGAATTACAATGCAATTCCAGACACTCATCCTGCTGCAAGCAACGGACGATGCTTCCAAAAACCAGTCAAGGGCCAGCGGCCTGCAAAACTGACTGCCATGAGTAACTTGCCCACATGCACTGCACTCACTGAATCCTAGACTTTTGTGCCTAAACTGAGATTGCCAACATGCCACTCAATGTCGTCTATGAGCCAAGGAATCCATTCCCAGAGACCAGTCTCTATGTGGTAAACCAATTGTTCCGACGAGTCTAACTGCGTTATGAATATGCGATCACCATGTCCGAAAGCCGTCCAACCAAACTCATCCACCTCGTTGTCCTCGGGCTCCGGTATTCGTCCAACCTCTTGCCACCCGAGTCCCGAGACCGTCTGTTTCCACACACAAAAACTCAGTGCCTCACCAGTATTGTCATCTTCAATAAGCCCAACCAAAAACAGGTGCCCCTTATTCTGTACAAGATTTAAGCCATAACTGGCACTATAATTGGGCTTCTGCAAACGAACGCCTCCACCCCACACTCCACGGGACACGACCAATGCCAGCATTGTCCAGGGTGCCTGGCGATCGATCGTGTCGCGGCCATTCAGTAGGACATACAGATCATCGCCACACATCACATGTGTTAGCTCTGAGGGAGGCACCTCATCTCCCGTATACTCAATCTGCTGCCATGTTGGGATCTCAATCCAACAACTCGAGATAGAATCATACAACTGAGTGATATAAACACCTCGAGCACCAATATATTGGCCCACTACAATGAACTTGTAGCTCTTAGTGGATTTGTCCACCACTAATTTCTGTACCTCTGGAAAAGAGATTGTATGAGAGAGGTCAGGCAGTATTTTGAAGCTGCTTGACAGAGGATTACACACTATGTACATAGTGTGCAGTCTGTTCTTGTGATGGGCAGAAATTTGGATGACTAGCAGACCTCCATCTGCATCACACAGCATGGTATTGATCCTCCCCTCCTGAATGTTCCACTCCTTCGTAGCATGCAGTATCACGTCATTCACAAAATACAAGTCCATCGCCCTAAACGTGTGGCTTGCGGGCTCATAAAGCTCGAGCTCATTGGTGTCCTGACAAATGTTCATCAGGAAGTATGGCTCTTTCGCCAGAGGGACTTGCTGGAAAAGTTCCAAAAAATGGGGTGTAGACGGCAGCGAGTTCCAGCGCTTGCACACTACCCTCAAGCGGAAAAGGGTTGCACATGGCAAGCGAGCCAACACCATATCCAGTAAGTCGGAAGGAAGCCTCCTCCACACCATCTGGTCGAGCTCCACCCTCTCTCCATCTGCAATATCCATGGCTGCTGCACCTAGACCACCACTACACTCATCAAAGGAATCCAACACGCCCCATGGATATTGTGCTGGGGGCCTCGAGGCTAGGTTACTTTGAAAGAGGGAGACGACCCAAGTTCGGGTAAGTTAGCGGGCCTTGCCCCGTTGCAAAAAAATTAAAAAAAAAAGAGTTAGCGTGTTTTGGCGGGAGAATAGGTACTAGGAACTTATACTGTAAGTACTTAATGACAGTACGCTGGTTTCCGGCATGTCAAATCTTTCCCACCCTCTCTTGAGAGTGACATGGAACTGAATGGAGTGTAACTCCAGATGGGGTGACAGTATGTTACATAGGAATGAGTGTAAACTTCACGGGTTACACCAGATTACACGGCGGGGAGTGTAACTCCACTTGGGGTTACACCAGATTACACATTGGCTGGGAGTGTAATTCCACTCGGGGTTACACTTGGTTACATGGAAAGGAGTATAACTCTCTGTAACTCACATTTGGTCTTGAAATTTGACTAAGAGGAGTTACACAAGACACAATGTGACACTACACAGGGTTACTCCAACATTGGATGCACATCGGACCTGACACCTTGTTCTATATGTCTGTAGTCTGTACCAGTTGGACTCGAAATTTCCTCTATGTCATGCTCCTCGACTTCTTCAACTGGACCAACCATGTCCCAAATCCACAAATTAACAAACTACACCACAAACACAAACGCTAATTATCAACCCAAACAAAAGTCAGCCCGTGCTACCACTTTGCCAGGTCTTATAATCAACAATCCCGTTTCTTTCTACCCATAGCACTTGGCAACCATTCATACCACAGGTCTTTGGCTTCACTAAACTCCTTTCATATTCTACAGAGATTGACAGGAACCAGAAGTTGACTGTGCATTTTGTCCAGAAAGGCTAGAGTGCAACCTGCAAAGAGTTGTAACCAAAGTTTTCAACTCTTCCGCATGAAGTCGCACATCAGCCTAGTTACAGGTATATGACAAGATATCTGGGTGTGTAGACAAGTGCCCTCTGAAGAAGCTTGGGAAATGCAAAACTTCAATGTTGTAACAGGAGCAATTGGTAGACTGGAGTCACTTACACCTAGCTCCCTCCTCACTGCAGATCAGAGGGCCTGCAAGGTCACAGCCGCAAATTTAAGGTCAATTTACATGTGAAGAAATCTGTACACAAAAGGATGGGCGCTGGAACAGTCCAATGCTTCAACCTTGGCTTATTTCACCCATAGACAGTATATTGTGAATACTGAAAAACCCAGTAGCAGTGCAGGAGCTCTAATAACCTGCCACAGCATGACCTCTAGAGGTGGGAGAAAGAGAGAAATGAGAATATGTAGACAATTTGGGAAACGACACTCCACAATCATTTATTTCAGTCTGAAAGTTCAATGGAGACCTGGAGGACACATCTAACGTTTCTGAGTCTCTAGCTTTGGGTCCAAAAGACAAGGTCAAACTTGTTCAAATTCGACAGCTTAGACTAAGCTCAAGGGACCATGCAAGTCACAATTTGTAGGTTTTCGGACAAATGTCCAACTGCTCCAAGAATCTTCGCAGAGGTTGTAGACCACCACGTTGCCTCCCAGTGCCACAAAAATGCGATGACCCCGTGCTCCACACTTGAAGTTAGAGGTTGAAGTTAGAGGTCTTTATCAGCTGCTTGGTGCTAGATCCCTGCAAAGTCCTTTGCTCCAGTACGTGTACAAACTACAACTTTGTAGTCTGTAGACCTGGGGATCGCACGGTACCTATGCAAACACAGCAAAGAGTCTACCCATGCCAACCACAAGCTCAGGAGTAGTTACACAGCTTGGAAGAGGGTAGAAGACATCCTCCATCAATTGTCGTTTCTCAACGTCGTACGCCCTCACAACCTTGGTGACATTCGGGTTGAAACCTGAGTAAAAACGAGCATCCTGTGTCAAGCAGTAGATGATGTCCTTGAGTTGGACACGGGTGGGGTAAACTCTACGCACCGTGGCAGGTAAGGGTGCAGTCATAGTCCATGCTTTAGTAGCCGAATCGTATTCCCATAGTTTCCATCCTATCGTGTGTTGGTCGAATGTGCCCAATACTTCAAATATTTTGTAAGCTTAACGTCCCGGTACATTAGTATTCCTCACAAGATGTAGATGCGACATCACGGATATTTCCTCGATGGTGCAGTGGTTGGTGATAATAGGAGGAGAGAGCCGGACCCAATCCTTGGTCAAAGGGTTACAAACCAGCAGGCTGTGATGATGCACGTCAGAGTGATCAAGGTGCATCACGTCATGATGAGGCTCCCTCATGAAGAAAACTCCACCAGCTGCAGAGAGAAGAGTTACTCGCTCCACGGTTACGTCTGTAGGAATAAACGTTAGAGGCGGCATCCTGTGAAATTTCCCTGACCCATTTACCTCACTGTATGCAAAGTAGGGCTTGGTCAGGACGTTCTTTGCAGATTCAAAATAGGTGGAAAAGAACCAATCTCCCAATGAGAGCTCTTGTTCTCTTGACCGGAGGTTTAGGAGAAACGGAGAAAATACATTCTCATGGTTCCACTCTTTACACACTGCCTGACTCCTGAAAAGAGCTGCAACGGGAAGCTTGCTCTGCACAATATCCCTCACATCATGTGGAAGTGAAATCCAGACGGGTGTCTCACTTGTCGGGTCTCCCATGGATGTGCCTTCAGATGGCCCTCCCTTCCCAGCCTCGATAGATGTAATTCCACTGTCTTTGTTCGAGTTAGGGTCGTTCTTCCTCGTTTATGACCTCCTACAAGAATAGATTTAACAATTTTAGGTCCTTGCAATGTTACGAACCTAGATGTGCTGTAGAAAGATGATCACAATAGGGCTATAACCTTCTCAGAGGACTGAGATCATGGATAGTGCAATTGTCTACTTTTCCAAGAACCATCACATGTCATTAGTCAAGAGATAGTTTATTGAGCCTCAAGGAACATGACAACAATGTCACTTGAGGTGGAAATAAGTAGGTACTGATCACGACAATCTACTAAAGGTGAATATTTAAATTGATCATGTGCATGCATGTGAGAGAGGAGTACTCTGAGAGGCCAAACCTGGAGTAGACGTTGATTAAAATCACTCTCTAGAGGAGAATGTCCAAGATGACTTCAGAGAACGTTATTGCCTGCAGCCAAGAGTACTTGAATCTAGAAGTCCAGGATGAACTCTAGAAACCTATAGATCAGGACTAGAAGCTGCTGGTCGTCTACTTGAGCATTATATACAATTCTGAGAACTTGTAGGAAGCTGCAATATATATTTCTCTCAGTAAGATCAAAAGAGACCTGAAATTTCTCTAACAAATGTGGTTAGGATTTAAGATCTAGTAAGCGCACAACCCCCTCCCCCCTCAAAACTAAAACAGACTGTGGCACTAGGAGGGAGAGCATGGCAGAACCCCTAGCTTTTATACAAATCTACCCTCGAGGAAATCTGTCTCCCCGAGGCCTCGTATCTATATCTGCTCCCCAGATCTATCTCCCCGAGCTTCCTACTACATAAATCTGTCTCGGGAGGAGGCTCCACTTGAGTACTTACGCTAACTTCGGTTTGCGTCTTCTCACTCTAGATCTGTCTACCCGAGCTTCATAGATAGATCTGTCTGCCCGAGATCGACGCCGCGATGAACACGCCTTGAATATCGCCATATTGTCCTTATTTTCATTATCACTATCAATTTTATTAAAAGTATTTGTTTCATTAGAGTATTTTAGCTTTTGTGTGTACAATACAATATACGTAGCGAAGACATTTGAGATTTGAGCATCATCCAGACCATCTAGACGTCATCTAGATGTCATCCATCCATAATCCAGGAAAGGAAGGCTGGTTTACCCCTCCTTATTCCCCCGGCCTTTGTTCGTAAAGACAACCAGGTGGGGCGGAAGGGAAGAAGAGGCGCGAAGCGAAAAAAAATATCTATTGGCTGCTGTATCCCCAAATTTTTTTTTTTCTGGCGCGTACTGGGTCCAGCCTCCCCCCACAACGTCTCTCCTTGTGTGTCGAAGATCTAAAGCGAGTGCACCGAGAAGTAACCCTGGATGAAATCAGATGGATGATCTGCTCTGGAGAGTTGCGTGCTTTGAGACAAGACGGTGTCAAGACTGCGCTGGCCAGCCATGTTGCGCTCGAGGCAGAGTGGTTTGTCATCTACTTAGACTCAGATCATTGATCATAGTTCAAAACATTTCTCGGATACCTTGAGTTGTTATCCACATTTTTTTCAGTTCAACGTTTTTCGCAAATGGAGATCGACAAGCAGAGGTGAGATAGATATAGTGTCACTTCCCTTGAGCAGCTTCAAAGCGTAGCTTCCAAAAGGCAGATGATCACCATGACATTAACCGCAGCTTGATCGACTTCAATACCCGTTGAAAAGGTAAAGGCCAGCCCCGACTATGTGAACATGTGAGTGGGCCATGTTGGCGCTACATTTGGCAAGTGACCAAGGTTCAGCTCATATCATCCTTCCCTTCCTTGCCTCTGTGCATTTTGTGCAGGTCATACTATTGGAGAGCATTTGCAACGACCAATCGGTGATCAGCACCAACATTCAACTGAAGATTCAGCAACTATGGTGATGTGTGAGTTGCTGCAGAGAGTGTTGCTCCTCCCACTGTGGTTAAGATGTAAAGTAGCCAGAAGAACAGGAAGTGGGTAACACACCACTTTTTGCACTCGATTCCACCCACTGCAAAGATTGTGGACCCGGCCTCCATACAAGCTTCTGGTGTCGGGATGCCTGCTTCAATCTGCAGGGCCTCTGCCTTTTGATAGCCACTTGCTTGGAAGTGGCAGACATGGGCACATGCTTGGGACTTCATTGACTGTCACAATTTTTTCGGTCATACGCAGATGGGAGTGTGCGTTTAAAGATCCAAAGCTGCATATAGTGCATATCAAAGTGCAAGGGTTGTCCATGAACAGACTTGTACTTATTATGACAATAACCCCAACCACATGTAGAGCTCTGTTACCACACACACTCAGCTGCTGTTCTTTGGAATGTCCCTCTCTGCATGCGCAGCCGCTCATCCTTTTGCAGGGGATACCCTTTGCTTGTAGGTTTTTGAGAAGAATTGTATTGCAGGCCTAGTCACATCTTGTTTCCTTTGGTGCTTCCTTTGGTATCTTTACTTTCCAATGTTGTCAAGATCTTTCAACTCAGTTAAGGGTGGTGTTTACAGTAGGTGAGTCTTGTGAGTATTAGTTCCGGACAACCCATAATGTGTCGTCAACTTGTTTGTGTAATCACTTGGGTAAAGAGAAATGAAATGAAATGGTGCTTTATAACGTGAGAGTGGTTCATGAGAGTGATTCGCAAGAGGATGGATGCTTGGATGGCGGGCAGATGGTGGGGTGGTTGCATGGGAAGCAGGTGATATTTTTGGAGACCATCTGTAATGACCAAGCTGTATTGTCCATGACTAGAAACCTCCATATGCAGCACACATATACATGGGCTCCTTCATTCATCTTCATTTCCACGCCTAGATTGACCTGCTGGTCGCATGGTTGACATACAAACCCTTTATAAATATAGTCTCGTTTGTAAGATGAGAGTATCATGAGAACTGTCTGGAAAGAGCCTGTACATATGTATATATATCTTCATATGGACTCTTATATATGCAGAAGAATAGAGAGAGCGTTTTGAATCGCTGTAGAACTGCTTCAAAGAACCAATCCCCTACCTCACATGTGGCTTTCCTCATAGCTACAGTTTTGACTTCTGTATAGACTCAATGGAGGTTTCTATTCTACTCTACTTGTGGAAAGCAGGAAAGACCTCATGGTGGAAGTTTGCTTGCAAATGATGACAATTTCCTGAAGCAACCGATGCAACAACCCCACCTTCTCCACACAAGCCAGATTTGTGTCTTGTAAGACAATCACTCCAAATTAATCACATCTTTCATGGAATAATCAGATAGTGGAAATAAAAGTTTCTATCATGCTATGGATCAATGCAATTAGAGCGTGCTCTTGATTGTTTGGTGATTAATGAATGGAACAGAAACTTGTGATTGAGCATTGTTTAAGTACATAGATCATCAAGCATGTTCCTTGATGTTTGTACGGAGGATCTCCTGTCAAACGGCTGGATAGTGAACCCTACATGAGAGGCGAAAAGAACAGACATTAAAGCCCACATCTTCAAGTGAGCTCAGGACGAATGCATCTCCTTCCTCCCACACTAAATGATAGTCATCATGTACACTTTAAAACCTATGGAGATGAACTCCTCTTCAAATCTTTCAACCTTTGGGAAACACAAGCTGCACAACTCTGTATAAGGACACGCTCGCTTACTCTTAAACCAAGTGCATGAAAGAACTTTGGTTGTCCCTCACAGCTGATTCTTTGCAGCATCGCTTTGTCATCCTCCGGAGAAGAGCTTGTTGCTAAACCCCCAGTAACTTTCAACCCCAGAGGCTCTACAGTGGAGCCTATGGCCAAATAAAGACTATCTCGTTCGCGCAATATTGCAATCAGGCTTTCACAAACTGGTTTAGTAAGAAGCCACCTATCAAGGTCACTGATCCAGGTGCCACTGTCCTCCCTGAAGGCATCAGGAAACTCTGCTCGTGACAGATTATCTGCTGCTACTTCAACAGGCTCAGGAATACTTTGCCTCCGTCTCTTGCGACTAATGCCAGAAGTATACTCTGTTTTGTAATCTGTACGCCTGGGGACCTGGCTGTCTCTGCTCCAGCCCAAAGCTCTTGCTATTTTCTCAACTTCACCCCTATCCTCTGTCTTATACCCACCGTCCTCCATATCAAGACACAAGCAAGCTTCGTCGGAGAGATGTATCATATAGAGGAGCATCAAAAGCTCTGTCTGTGGCTTACCACCCACTGCAATCTCAAAGTACTCACTGCCCTGGGAGTTACAGGGTGTACAGCCTGCTTTTCTCCAAATACTAATTCGTCTTCGGATATGGCGGTGAGTAAAACCAGTCTTAAAGCAAACACTTCTCACTCTGTCCAACTCCACATTCACTATGTCAAAGGGGTTGTTGGATTCCGTAAACCCATATCGGTGTAGCAAGGCAGCATTGCTAAGGGCCCCATAGGTATTGAAAATCTGCAGGAGCAGCAGTATTCACAATGGAGGGAGAAAGATCTCAAAAGCTGTCATTATGCTTGTTCAAACCAGGAACATCTCGTTAGACCAAAAAATTATGACAAGTTCAAACACCATCGGAAATATCCTTGTAGGTATCAAGATATCTCCATAATTCGAATTAAAGGTAGCCATAAAAGATCTGACCTGCGGTTCATACACCATTGGAAATGTACAATGACTGATAATCAACAGCTTACCTCTGAGCCCTTGGCAACTTCCCTCACAAGAATCATCTCAAGTACACTGCTGTTCCCCTCCCAGTCCGATGGCGATCCTGCTGTCATCTCGCCTCCATCATGTAATGGACCCTTGACATCCTCGGTCTCTGGACGACCAACATTAAGAATTCCAATTACAGTGAATAACAAGCGCAACCTTTACCGAGTCTACATGAATGGTCGCAGAAATTTCCTTAAAAGCGTTCAGGGGTGAGAAAGACCCCAATAGGCACACCTGCACCCTAACTTGCACTGTGGCTGCCTCAAAGAGAAATCTACTTGACAGTACATGCTTATTTGAGCTCACACCCCTTTTATGCTGGAGCCAAGAACTGAACTAGATGGAGCATTGCAATAGACATACCTCTTATAGATTCGTGCATACTCTCACCATTCATGCTTACTTTTTCATCCAGCACTTCCTCACAAACATTCCCTTGTCTTTCCTGGCGGTGTCCCACAAATGCATTGCTGGTGGTGCACGGTGAATGCAAGTCGTCAGTCTGATCTGAGTCTGAGTCTCCATATACTGAAGTAAAATGTACATCTTCGGCAGCAGTCTTGTGATTAAACCTGAATGTTCCCCAAAACAGCCAGGTCATCAAGCATGCCCCAAAACATGTCGAATGGTCAATTAAACACACCAACCTTCTAACCAACCCAGAAAAAGTAAATTTTAGGTTTCCGAGTTTAACCCGATGGTGTTGCAGAATGCAGTTCAATAAAACAATAGGCAGGATCCCTTGCAGGTTCAGGGCGTACAGGTCAGCCAATGGAACCATGCCAAAGCCATGATGCTCATCGACCTCAAATGCCCGCGAATCTACCAATGTCTTGGCTGCCAGATAATGGTCCAGCGTGAACCATTCTGCTGGAAATTTGTTACCATGGAGCTCACTAAGAATAGCATAGCACTCATGCCAGTCCTGCTGAATGAGCCGCCTATCTTCTTTTATCACCTGCCTAGAAATATCCAAACCCAAAGACATAGGAGCACTCATCATCAGAATAACATGCATAGTAAGATCATATTTGCAGATGTGTCGACTGCTAATGACTGGATAAACTGTAAACTGTCAGTTGCAATTCTATTCAAAACACCACTACTTCACAAACTAACTGTCGTCAAAACCTTCATGTCCAAAAATATGTTGCAAGTGAAAAAGAATAACCTCAGGAGTCAGTGCAGCCATCCTGCAGTTAACCAGGATCCAAAAGCAGTTCAATTGTCACTTGACATCCTAGATAAATTCGAGAATTCGGACAGAAGGAGTTTGGTAGCTGGGAGGTCAATCAATCAAGCCACCAACAAGCTTTGAACACGCTGACCACAAATCCCACCTCGTGAAGCTCTGTTCCACCAAGCAGGTCGTCAACCTCGGCCGGACTCCACACAATGGGAAGCATTTGTTGGAAGGGAAGAAGCTGCAGATATGCATACCACCTAGAAAGTCCCCCCTGACTGCGTTCGTACATCAGTGCCACTGCTAACCCTAGCCCTCCCCCTAACTCAGCTTTCTCAATCACATCTGTTGCCATCGTTGTCTTCACAGTGAGGCAGGACTGCTTGGGAATGGTGGCGATGACGTCCCCTTCTTGGAGGTCACACAGGGCTTTGACACCAATGTCTGCTACAGTACTGCCCACGTTGAAGGCAAGGGCGTCAGTGTACTCAATGTCATTCTCTCGCATCCATCGAACGAACGCCCGCAGCTTCCTGCACCATCCTCCCCATATCACTCTCTAACATGCAAAAGAACAGTCCGCGTCTCTCCCCCCTCCCTCCCTCCCTCCTTGTCCTGCACATGGGTTACGTCTCTAAAACACAACCACCTCACCCAAAGCTGCCGTCATTTTCCTACGACATAATCGCCACAAAAAAAGGAGACAACGATCGTACCAACCCGATAAGATATTGGAAGAAACAACTGCAGGCACACCCCACACACATGACAGAGGACACGATAGACCAAGAGCTTGACGCCCGGACTCCAACAAAGCGATTTCAGAGGGCTGTAGACGAAGAGTGAGAAAGAACATAGAGTTCAAATCGAGACGCAAACTAGAGTACCTTGAGGAAGCCGAGGCCGACGAAGGAAGAGAACCCCCGCGGATCATAGTGCCGCCTCCAACAGCAGCTGCCGTCGCTGCTTTGCTCCTCAGTGCAAGATTATGACGAGCGAGAGAGAGAGAGAGAGAGAGAGAGAGAGAGAGAGAGGGAGGGAGGGAGGGAGGGAGGGAGGAAAGGCAGGGATGCATGAGCCCCACCATTCGTAACATTGCATGGCACTCTGTGCTTTACTCTGAAAACCCAATTGCATGGAACCTTCAAATCTCCCTCACACACACAATTGCGAAAACTGAAACTGGGAACATAGCTGCACTATTTTCCTTACTGTGATATGTGGTAATGTTTCTAGTTTCTACATAAGGAAATCTCACTCTGTGCCTTGCTCACATGAGTGATGATCTTTGGAATGGAGGTCCTAAGATATATATGAATGATGTAGAATTCTCTACATTTGATACTTGGTGATATCTTGCAGGCACTGTCCACATGATTATCAATAGAGCCCGCCTGCCATTCTGTCAAGAGGAAGAGACTCCTAGGTATTTATTTACACTCCAATGGGCTTCATCTGTCTCTTTAGATGGTTATTCAGAGCCTACATTGTTTGTAAACTTTGTGCTTTGCTCAAGTTAGGTGTTTGCAAGAGTTTCTAGCTTTGCACTTGCTTTGCACTTAGTTGGACTGTGCAGAGGTGGCGAGTTCTCATGGTCATATTGCACGACCGCTGACCATTGCTGATCAGGATGGTATTCAATGGCTAGCAATTAATATAGGTCAACACTCACAAGGTCTGACCTCAAACCCTCAAAAGATATAACAGGCCTGCCTCTTCTGTAATTTCATACAGTGCTAACTTAGTGATTACCAACAACAAAACTGATAGATTTGGTAGTCACTGCACTTTGCTCTGGTCTCCCACATCACACTTATACAGTTTCCCTTTCAGTCCTTTATTGCTATAGAACTGGAGGTAACAAGAGGTCAAACAAAAGAGGTGATCATGGGCTTTTTACTGTTAACTAGGTTGAATGTGTTTTTTAGATGGTGGAAGAAGTCATGTCTTTTGTCATATATTGCACAATACCCCCATTTTATCTTCAACCCTTGCATGTATAGTAGCTGGAGAGAGAGGGAGAGAGAGAGATGGTAGTATGGAAGGGGCATGGCTTCACCCCAACCAATGACCATTAACACCGTAGTGAAAGTGAAGAGTATGATTTAATAGAAGGAAATGGTATAAATGAGTCCTCTCCTGTGTTGTTTCTCAAAGCGGTGAATGACGTCATCAATCTCATCCTCCCACGTGTCTGCAAGCTCAAGCTGCACCCCACCCGCTCCATCAGCTTTGACACAAATGTCTCCTCTCACTCAGTGCAGTTATGCTTACATTGACGGATCGCTTGCTAATTTGTGCAACCTCAAGCTTCAAGTCTTTCTTTTTCAAGAGGATGACCAAATCTCTCTCTCTAGGCCACAAGGCTGCGGCAACAGTACATTCTCTGTCTCTCCCTCTCTTGTTCCACCCAAACTGAGCTCCTTATCTATGGCCACAAGGCTATGGCAAACAATGTCCTATGAGTAGAGTCTCTCTTTTCAAAAAAAGCTGTGACATGCCAACATCCACAAAACATCCACAAAATGTTCATGTGAGTAATTGCAATGAGGTCTTAGGCCAGCTATTGCTGACTTCCGGGACACATTAACTAATTGCTGACACCAGTTTTCAGGAGCTAGTGTAAGGGCCTTTCCATTTGTATGTTTGAACAGAGAATGACCACGTCAGCAGGTTGACAATCTCAGAACAGGGAAACATTAACTAATTGCTGCCACACAGTTTTCAAGAGCTAGTGTAAGGGCCTTTTCAATTGTATGTTTGAACACAGAATGACCACTTCAGCAGGTTGATAATCTCAGTACAGGTATTCTGCAGCTCCTCCATTAGTGAGAATGGCCTGCGCTCTGAGCCCAGCCAATTTGAACTAACTGCCCTGCTAAGTGAAGGTCACAGCTACAGTTGCAATGTGCTTCACCAATGGAATGGCAGAATACCCTAGCATTCTTGGCATAGACCCTGGGACATCACCTTTCCTGGTAGAATCACAACTCAATATGGAACTACAGTAACTTCGTACGGCCACGGTGTCCTCTTAGTCTAACTGATGAAGACACAAAATGAGAAGTCAAACCCACACTGTCGTGCTCTAATTGGCATGTGTCAGTACTCATACTGCTGTCCTTCAAAAGAGTCTGCCGCACTCCAAACACAAAAGCTTCACCGTGATAGAGCAAGTGACTTCATTTTAATAAGTGTTGCCTAGAGTGCTATAGTGTTCCTCCAAGCGTATTGAACAAAATTGGTATCTGATAAACGTTTCTAAGAAGATACTGAAATACAATTCAGATTAACAGTTCATGTTCACTTTCTCAAGAATAGAGGACTTGTACTATCGTGCCGTCAGCTGCAAGGTTGAATGTACGTTCTACTGTTGTACCGACAAAGATGACTCACCCTCTGGCAAACATCAAGAACCAGCTTCGCGCAAACTGCAGCCTCCTCGTGGTTGTCTTTTACATCCATATTAATCACCAATACACTCTTCAATAATTTTGTATCGCGATTCTCAAGATCTGCATTTTACAAAAAGATTAGACATGGAAGTCCCCAGGAAGACAGATGCAACTTATATTATTCAAGTTAGTATGAAATTCACCCAGATGAAGTGAAGTATAGATCAGGGCTTCTTCAAAAATCATGTTGATAAATTTACTTTACAAACAGAGTCATAAAGGGCAGCAAGAGATATCCAAAGGAGAATACAACAAGAAACTTCAAGGCTACTGAACACCATCACATGAGTGTGAATGTTTGCTAAACTCAGACCACTTGAAATAGAAGAAGGCCACATTTCCAGTTGTCTCAAGGTCATTCTACACTGGCATGGAGCAAGAATGCAGAACGCTACATCCACAATAATTTTAAAATTCTTCACCCTCAGCATTTCAGACTCGTTTAATGTGCTTCATCAAAGCAGAAGCAATTCTAAAAAAACAAGGATCAGGCAAACAGGGCAGACCTTCAATGACCATGTCAAAAACTCTCTCTTCAAATGTGAAAACCACATCAAAAGCACCATCCGCAACATTGTCTTGCCAGCGCTGTGGGGCCTCCTTGACACTCAAATTACGCTTCAGCATCTGCAACAGTCCGTTCCGCTTATATCTGCATGTCTTGTTAAGTACACAAAATCAAGCTTGACCCACCCCACAACCAGAATAAGTGAGCAGAAAACAGCTCCTTGTAAAAGCACAAAGGCATCCCCCTGGAAAAACATGTAATTTCCATAGAACTAGATCAGACCACAACGCCCTCTGTCACAAGTTCTAGTACTTATGTCTAGCAGAGGACAGCTCTGTCGGTGATTATCCTTTAGCACCCTTAAACACAGCCAGTATGTAAACAACGGAGCCAATAAGCCGGTTTTCCTGTTTATTGACCTAGAAGAGAAACATGTGGGCAGATACTCATAATGCACGAGACAAGGTTTCCTAGTAAGAACAGAAGTCTAGATCCTGTTTCTATTCATAAGACATTGCTGCGAGGTTTTGCGACTCCCGCGAGTCAGCTCTTGGGAACTTTCGTGACATGGCAACTAGGAAGAGCATTCGTAACAACTAGAATTGGCTTAGGAATTCATGGAGACTGAGCTATCAAAAGGATAGGGATGTCACATTCTTCGAGAGATTCCCGGCGAACACATTACTCAAGATCTTCTGTCATCGAAAATCTAAAACTTGCGCAATGTACGACAACATTCTAACCTAATCCCCAACTTTGCATCTCCAACTGACAATTCCTTTCCCCGGCCCTCTCTCACAAGAAACTCCATTGGTAGACAGACCCTAAAAAAAGGATACAGATCGGGGTCTTTGCGCTTGAGATCATCAAACATGACACGATAGGGAGTGCCAAAAGCATACACGTTGGGTTCCCGAATCGAAGGACCAGGCAATTTTACATGCGCCCCAGTGCCATACGAGCTCACATCCAGGCCCTGCTTCTGCAGCAGCGCGTGCGCCTCCATGCTGCGGTTCTGGTTGCTTGCACACACCATGGCATGGCGCAGCCTCATTCATCCGCTTCCTATCCTAAACAACCCCCCCACCCAACCCCTCTCCTCCCCTCCACCTTTCTACTGTACACCACCTCTCTACCCTCCTCTTTCTTCAACTCTGGCACTAAAACATCCCTCAATTCCCAAGTACCTCCCTCTATGTCTAATTCTTCACGCATTCCAGCTTCCTTCCCTTCTGCCACTCTCCCTACCCCGATCTCTGTCTCTATACCTAACTGTCCGTGCCCCTACTGCTACATCTCAACGTCATTACTGCATCACCACACTCCATTCCCCAAACACTCTGCATAGAGTTCTACCTTGTCTCTCCTCACATTCTTGCACTCACAGATTCCTAGGGTTTTGACCGGTATTTACCGGTCGATGATACTTGTGAATGCAAATTTTCATTGGTTTACAATGTGTTTCAGTTTTTTAATGTTTCTGTTCCTACTAGTTTTTGCAAAAGGGGGGTCCAAAAGACCTCCAGATGGAGGTAACAATATCCCAAAGCAATTGGCACCAACCGGTTCCCAGAGTCCTAGGGCTGAGTCAGGCTTGCAATTAGGGTTGGTTTCAGCATGAACCCCAGTCACTTGTCACTTCCATCACAGAATCTACAGACAAACTGGGGACATCTTTGCACTCACTGGAGCAATAAATGATCCCTTTCAGACACCATTCTTGTTTTCCCGCAGTAGGCATGAAGTGGATAACAACTCCCACTGCAGCAGCGGCGTTGTCGCGGACCCATTCAAGTGCAGGAGGCAGTCGCATCTATGCAATGAGAATACAATGCAATGCAATGACATTGGTATGGATCAGATACTCCTCCCCAACTGGTGTTGGATAAATGCACTTTGACTGTCCTGCCTTTGGCAGAGCAATAGACTGGTCAAGAAAAATAAGGAATTTACACAGAAGTTTCCTAGAAGGCCTAGACAACAAACACAGCAATCTGGGCACTTCACAATGAAAATAGTAAGTAGATAACAGGAAGCAACCGTGACTCTAATAATAATCAATGTCTGTGCCTGAATGTGAGGGGAGTACATTATCCACAGACTAAATTACAGAAACTACGGGTATCATTCTCCCCAGCAATTGACAAGTAATACATAATCAGACAGGGCTGAACAAAGGACAGGCAGCCAGACTAAGGGTGTTCTTCATCCGTGAGATGAGTTTGAATGTCTCCTCTGCCTCCACCTGGCGCCAAGGATCACCTTGTGCAAAGGCTGATGCACGGTCGGGATGAAACCGCAGCAACGCCTGCTTGTATGCTGAATTCACCTGCCATTGCATCAGCATGAATATCAGAGATTTCATAAAAGCTGCACGTCAATTTTATAGCATCTTATTACTGCACGCCTGTATTGATTCATTAGTAAAACCAGCAACATGATATGATCAAGTGAACTTCTGCCACTTGCTGGAAAAGTGATCTGATGGTTTGCACAGCTGGTGCACTACAGAACAAGGACAGTAGCAAAGGGATTGCTAAAATCACCTGTTGTACAGTGGCAAACGCGGCCCCCTCAACAAAAATTCCAAGCCGACGAAGAAGCGAAGCCATGTCATTGCACCCCAAAGCCAAGCGCTCAAGATCACTTCGAACTTGACCACGTAGCTCCTCCCTCAATTCCAAGTTCCATTCCTCCTAAATCAAAAGATACAAAGGAAAGGTTCTACTTAGATCTCCGGTAGCTAATTGATGTCGTCCGATTAGAGGTAATCGACGAACCCTCGACTGTGACAACGTCATCAGATACTGTGCTGAATCCAACACAATCCAAAGACCCACCCTGAGTTTGGCTTCTGCAGCGAATTCTTGCATCAAGGTGATGAGGATTTTGGACAAAATCCGGGAGGCCAGAGCCAACTTCATTCATCAAGGTAGGTCAACAACGCCGAAGCCACCCTTCAGAGATGGTAAGGTTGCTCCATCCCCCTACGGAGTCTTATATGAATATATCATCTTTTTGTTCATCGCTTTTAATATGACCATTCAAACAACGTCATATGAGTACATTCTTTTAATACGACTATTGCAGCCCTCATTAAAAAGGCACTGCAACCATGATCCCTCAGTGTTTCTGTGAAAGAGCTGTGCATACTGTGACTGAAGCCAGATACTGCAAGTACACCAACAGCTTCCATACAGCACCCATTCAAGGGATAACATCCCACTACCTTTTGTTGGCTCTGACGCATCTCTTGAAGCCGCTTTTTTTGCCTGCTTTGCATTTCCATCCTGCGGTCTGCTTGAGCCTTCCTTCTCTTCCGCAGCTTTTGCACCTCCTGAGCCTGTTTAAGGTATTCAGCGTGACACCTTTTAGTCTTGAGTCGCTTCTAGCGGCAAAATCTTGGGAGAAACAGAAACCCATTCCATTATTGCTTCAATTCTTGCAACCATTTGGTGTTCAAATGGGTAGGGACAACCTAAGTCCAGGATGACAATGAGAGCAAGGATCAACCTAGTGCAGACAACTTTCCTAATGTACGTCAATGTGGGCTAGAATGGTTGGAAACATGTAGCACTAAAATCTACATACAGACAAAGACAGCTGTACAGGCAAGAAAGGGAATAAGGTCCTCCCTGTCTATTAGATGTATGTTTGAGCATTCCAGGGAGAACAAAAGCAAGAAAGATGATGGAAAAACAGCTTGGTCTCTTCTGTAACCCTGTTCCCTGCATGACCACATTAGGCGTATGATGTCCCTGTGAACATAGCCTGTATGTATCCTTATGACTCACGAGTATTATAATCGATGAGATGACCTGCTCAAGCATACAACCACAGCCTACATTGCTGCCCATGACAATAATACCCAGGCTAGCCAAAAGGTTAGCTGAGGGCAACAACCAATGTGATAACCAAAGACAGTCTATTACCTGTCTCTCCAGCTCAAGCTGGCGGGATGCCCACTCTTCCTCATTTGCATGTTGAAACTCAGCAGTTTGTTTCATCTTCTCTCTCTGCCCAAGTAAGCTCTGTCCTGCAATCCTTTCTATTCCCGCCTTCTTGCCTCCTCCCTCTTTCACGTCTACATCACCAATATCAGCCGAGCCAGACACACCACTATACTCATATTGTCTGCTTGTACTCGCTTCATCAACTCTGTGAAAATAACCTCTCTCTTCCACCTTCTTCGACATCCATCCAGAAAGTTTGTCTGACTTAAAGCTTTCGTCCTTTCCCTTATTTGCCTCTTGCACCCCCATCACATTTGATGCTATGGGGACCTCAACAGATATTTCATCAAATCCTTCAGAGGTAGTGAACAATACACTAGAGGATTCATAAACTCGAGCAACTGTGGAGCCAACATGCGCTACCCTCTCATCTTTTGGCCTTCCACAAGCAGCAGCCTCTCCCCCAGTTTTGACCCAACCATTCTCTTCAGCTGCTGTAGTAGGACTGTCAGAATCTGTCGACGTAGCAACACTCTCCAGCAAAATTGTCTGTCCTCTTGGGCCCATTTCACGGCGGGGGACCCGTTGCTCCCTACGCCTGGATCCCTGGACAGCATTACGCTTGACAAGGTTTGAGGCCTGGCCTCTGCCACCATCCCCGCTGGCTTTAGAACCCTCACTCTCCACCCGGCCCATTCGACGCATGAGAGCAGCTTCCTCCCACAACTGGCGAATATCCCCTTGTGAATCACGCATGACTTCGATGTCCGAAGAGTCACTCTTTCTATGTGTCCCTTGGCTATTTTCATGTCTGTGGGCACTGGCACTTTGATTCCTCCCTATCCAAGAGGGGGCTCTTACATCCGCCTCCGTGGTGTCTTGATTCCTCTGTGCCGGACGCCAACCGAGTATTTGGCAATCATCATCATCACTGTCTTCCCCAGAACTGGAAGACTCCGACTTCCCATTGCTTGACTCCCGCACAGCTGGCATGGCTGTAGAGTAAAAACATACCAATATATGTCAGATCATTTTCCATACCATATATCTATGTGAGAGCCTAGTAAACTACCCACACTTGAAATGTAAGAAAAATCTAATGAGAAAGCCTCATCCAAGGTAATGGAGAACTTCCACACGTGAAAACAAAGGCATAAGGAAACCACCAAAAAGAAGAGGATAAGACAGGAAACTATCAAGTGAAGTCACACGGAATTAGAAACGACATAAAGAGGAAGGAACCCAAAAAGAATGCTGTCTCATGATATTACAGGCAAGGGGGAAACATGACACCTGGAATCTTTTGTCAAACAGAAACAGAATTACATGATATGATAGAAGCAGCCGAGACCCTACAGTCTCTTGGTCCACCCACAAAAGACATCTTCGAAGATGTCAGGCCAGAATGGCACTGGTTTCATGGGTGGGAGTGGCCTGAGACTTGGTTGCCTGGTTCAGCACCAGTGATATGGTCTGTAGGCTTGGGTTGAGAGTAAAACTCAATATAGCATATCTAGCACATCCTATTTCCTTGCAACAAATTGCCTCCGTCAAGTGGAGGCAACAGTGGGTCCCACGGCTCTCTCTTTCTCTATTATATGACCTTGTCAGGCTCTGTCTCTCTTTTTCAAACGAACAAGCCAAAACCAGCATTCAACTGCAAAGCATCATGAGTACCAGGTCCAGCAGTTTGACCCCGGGCAGGGCGTCTAAAAGGCCTCAGTGAACCAGCATCACTGTCCATATCAGCATCTGTACAATGTTCGTCATCCTCCTCTTCCTCCTCCTCATCATCGTCAAGGATAACTACCCCCACACCTGGACTCTGTCTGTGACCAATGTCCCCTCTGGGCCTCTCCAGAAGAGGACCCCTGGCACTTGAAAGATTCTCTTTCAGTTCTTCTGTCTTCATTTGACTTGCATCAGCACTTAGAACCCACTGGCTGCTCATGCCTTCAGGTAACTCCGTGGAGATGCTCCGGGACTCTGCAAAAGACAAGGACTTTCCTGGCCTCTCACCCTGCCTTTTCTGATCCCCCTCTGCTGGGAACTTATCGGAGCTCTCCGAGGAAACCCCCAGGTTGCTTGCATGAGCAGTTGCTTCAAGTATTTCTCTTAAAGCCTCTCCTCTCTTCATATCTTGCTCAAGCGATTCCTCTGCACCCCCATCCGGAGCTCTCACTGTATTGCTTGCTCTAGCAGGTGGCACGTCTGCAACCGAATTACCCACAAGGGATCCTGCGAACATATGTCCTTCTGATCTGAGCAAATCCTCTGTGCCGATTGGCACCTCCCAGTTGCATGGTTCTTCCAAGGACGAAGTCGGAAACCTCTGCACATCACCAATGCTATCTTTCATCAATACCTCCTGGGCAGATATCTTGAAGTCCCCTACCCATTTCTTAAGTCCATCCTCCAAGATCTCCTCACACATCTGTGTCTTGTCACTATGCTCTCTTGTTTGATCTACCTGAGGTCTTGGAAACCTCCCTCTCTCTTGTTGCTCTGACCATACAGACATGCTTTGCCAAGTTCTTCCTTCTGACACACCTTGCTGCCCTGGTACTCCAGATTGCAAACACTTGTCTTGCTCATCTGACAACCTTGCTTCTGGCCGAGGTGTTACGGCCGACCAACTATTGCTCAATCCATTCTTAAGGGTTCCCCCAACCCCTTCCTTTCGGCCCCACAGATTATCGACTTCTCTCTCTTTCACTGCACATTCTAATGTTTCTTTAACAAGTAGAGCTCCCACACGTTTTGCCTTCAGGGTCATACTCTGTTCATCTTAGTAATCTCCCTGCAGAAAAACCTTCTTTCCAATCTCTGTTATAAACTGCTCAGACAGAGTTCCAGCGGCTCTGACACTCCAGAACTGTTGATTTCAGTAGGAGACCTCATATCAACAGACCCAACATCTAGGTGACCCCATGGGAGCATTCCCTCACTCCTGGTCTGTTCCTCTTGTTCACTACTGGATGTGTCACTCTGACAGCTTACCCAGCTTCTTTCTTCGCAAAATATCTTACCCTTGTTCCCAACACTCTGCCCGTTGATAGCATTTCCAACAACCACTTGTTCTTCTGCATATACGTCCTCCTTCAAAGGCGCCACTGACCACTTGAGGTCCTCTTGCGAGGCTGTCCAAGCAACAGATGGCCGATATGTTTCGACTGCAACTGCACACACTTTTCCTGGCTCTGCAAGCCCATTAAGACACTCCTCAACTGTGCTTTTGTGAAACTGGGATCTGGACCCCTTCCCCACAGGAGGACTTCCCTCTGGAAACTGTACACCTGAATCAGACACCTTGGCCTCCGCAAAAGTATTGGAAGATGGTGAAGGAGATAGACCCAGATCTGTTGCAGCCAATGGAATCTCTCCAACTGATGCTATTATGCAGGAAGCACAGGGGTAATCAGAATGATGAAACAAAATCTCCCCACAATCTAACAAGCAGCAGCTACACTTATAAAGTCGCCGTGCTCTTGTCATCTGATGAAACAAGTCCAGGCTTGCCTAAGGGGCCATCCAACAGCTCTTCCAATCATCTCTATCCTACTTAGGTTCACCTCATCTGAACTCCCCCATCAGGACGGGAACCCACAGTTCATCTTGTCAATTCAGTAAACACCTGCAACGAACAACAACACCAAGCATATGAAAGTTGCTCGTAAAAGCAAAGAGATGTACTTCCAAATACACCCCTTCAAAGTTCGCACATTACAGCCACCCGAAGTCGAATTTCATCCAGCAGAATGGAAAGATAGAGGAAAGAGGAGAGGGTGAAAGGGACAGGAGGACGACTAGTTTCAAAGGTCACTTGAACAGACTACTTTTGTGAGAGAGGAAAGAGGAAAGCATCTGATCTCCACTGTAACTCTTTGTGTCGTCATGTAAATGCCAAGACAGCCGTCATACACCACCACTATCTCTTTGGGCTGAGAGTTCACGTTGACTAAGAGATGAAACCCTACCCTCAGTTGGGCTTTCGGAGCATTTAGAGACTTGGCCATGAAACTGTGTAATCCAGGCGATGGGACTTCCCACCGACATTCGCTGTGATGTTTCACTCGAATCCACTTAATCCTGGATATCCCTGACCCAGATCCAGTTTAGTCAGTCCACTAACTTCGATCCATCTGTCTTGATTAGTGTGCCATTGTTAAGAACTAAGAACATCCCCGATAGATCCGCCATCTAGGGATGGATTCAAAGTCACGAGCAGACACACCGTCAACATTAAACTGCATATCGAGCAGATTTACTGTATGCTACGCTCAAAGTTCCGTGACGGTTGGGACAAATACTAGTGGGAGAAATGAACAATCCGTTCGGAACGCTATACTCACACCCTCGTAACTCCCAGCAATAGGTCCATGCTTGCATCCTTTGTCACGTTCTCTTCAAGTTCTGGTCCCACTCCCTCACGTGAAGTCTTACGTACAAATTCGGGATAGAAGAGGCCATAAAAGGCAGATTTCCACCTCCAAACTGAAGCAAAAGGGAAACCGAAACTAGAGAGATACAAATACTAGCGGAGATGAGAGAGACCCCCAAAAATCACAGCATTCACCAGAGTATGGTACCTGTATGTGGGCCATTGCACACCAGATTGCCACCAAAGTGCCGAGGAGCACCAGAGACAAAGGAAAGAGAGATTTATGTGGCTCCCTGTCCCCAAACGAACACTCCTTCGCCTTTCCAAGATCGTGATCCCGTAAACGATGGAGAGAGAAAGAGGGAGGGATGATGACGAAGGCAGCGGACCATCCACGGAGAAGAGTAGAAAAGAATAGAGATGCAAAGGAAACTTCTCCCAAATCAGAATGTACTGCAACAGATCTCCGGAGAGATCAGTGAGGCAGAGTTAGGAGCATAAAGACACTCAGAAACGTAACAGAGAAAAAAACATGGTTGAATCCCCATTGAACATGAATTTGCGGATCAAGAATGTGACAATCCTCACCAATCAGAGACTGGCACCATATGTCATACGGAATATCCTTCAAGATACTTCTCGACAGATGCCTTTGATTTGCAAACTTAGCCGAATCATGCTCACTTCCGTTTCCAATAAACTTCGCCTTTTCAACATGCAAGAGGCAAGTGCGCAAGTGCTCATACTTGATCTGCCGCAAGGAATTAGCTCTGATGTCCATATTCTTGCAGGTACTAGTGAGGATGAGTGATTTGGAGGAAGTTGTCCTGAAGGCGGGAGACGAGATGTCCCACTCATCCGGATCCGTAGGAAGTGGCAAAGGAACCTGGCTCTGCGTGATGTCTATCATGGTTCAAACAATCACACACTATCAGCAAGCTGCAGCCATTTACACGCTCATGCCTTCCGAGTGCAGGTTAGCCATCTCAATAAATGGCCGGGTCCTGCTTGAGAGCACTCTTTGAATTGCTACTGTGGTTTATATGATACTCAAAGAACTGAGCGTATGTGGCAACATCGGGTTGCATTTTGGGACACAAAAGCAACGAAGGTCTACTTCTGATGAGTGTGTGAATTCAGTTATGGACTGTCAGTTAAAGTACTTTGTATGGCCCTGTATGGTTCTTTTTCCCCTCCTAATCCTGTCTTTCCCTATGTTGTGGAATGTGAAACTGCTGGGCACCTGTAAAGTTGGGTGTAATGAAATGTGCATCTTGACATCCATATTACTGGGCTCAAAACTGCAGGCAGGAAATGGGGCAGGGCCAAGTTGTTTCACAGTTGGGCTGCAGCTCCATGTGCTCCAACAGCTTTAAATGTCGTCGTCTTTGACTCTTAGATGGGAGGTTTGTCGTGCTGCCACTCCTGCGACAGCTTATTTAGTACACCACTCAGTTCTAAATATGTCTGAAAACTTGCAGTTGGTTTGTGACATGTTCCGTCATTGCTGGAAGTCTGGATCCTCAGGCAGATTCCAGACACTGGCTCACCTGTGTTATAGAGATACACTCTTGAAATGGCGAAATTGGGGTCCAACAAGGAGACCTTGCCTTTGAACCTTGGAAAGGAACAACATCGCTATCAACAATGGAAAGAAGTCGAGCAACAGAAAGAATGTCAAGCAAGATGTTGCAGGAAGACTCTCACGCAGCCAGGCAACAGGTTGGGGCCAGATGTATGCCCTCGAGTATGTCACTTGACTGCGTTGATAAAAATGTGGCATTTCTGGATGTCACCCACTGGCTTCCGCCTCCGGATCGCCCCAATCTCCCATTTTTAACTCCATCACCCCCACCAGTGTTCGTTCTCGATGGTTGGCTCCAACATTTGACAATGCAATGTTCATGTTTTGCGGCCCCTCAATTTGTGTGCTCTGAATTCTTACCGTGAAGTTGGACTTGAGAAATTGTAGTTGCAGAAACTGGGTCGCATCCATATTTATGAATTTCATGAACTAGTAGTTAGTGGTTCACATTAAGACCTGTGTGCCAACAAAACTGCTGTTAAAGGGAGCCAGAGAAAAGTGTTCACAAATGTCCATGTCCCTGTACATACATAACTAAATCTTATACATGTGACAAGCAAAGCTATGTCTAACAGCCCTGCATGTTTAAGCTGCTGCACTGTCGACCAATGAGAAAAGAGAGCACAGGCTGACGAGTGCAGTGTGCACCCTCACTTTCTAAGTACACTATAGTTGTTTGACTTGAGTCAGAATAGAATGGGACAGAGGCTCCCCTGAGTCCCCTCATATCCCCTGTTAATCATAACAGACTCTGCAGACTCTCAAGAGGTTTGATTGTACCAAAAGCCCTAACTGGGTGGTTAGCCCTGCTACTGCACAGACTTGCCCTCCCCTTCCCTTTGGACATCTTGCGGGCGCCAGAATCTTCAACATCTTTGAGCTTGTAGTAGTGGGGCGCAATCTCCACCAACCACTCTGGCTTGATCTCAATCACCTGTCGCATGAACTCCTTTTTGGTTAGAACAAGCTCATGATAAACCACCCACCTTGCAGGCATCACCTTACACAGACCTGAACTTGGGTGTATACTCACTCTTTGTGGATTCTTGATAGTGCAATATGATCCGTCCTTTTGCAGCTTTGCCTTGTGATGAAAGAAGCCAGAAGTAATGGCCTTCTTTATGGCCTCAAGGTCATATTTCCAATCGTGCTCGCTTCATACTCCGCACTTGAAGGTAATTTTCATAACACCATTGTGTAGAGTAATTCGTTTCCATCCATGTGTTGTAGACATTGAGGAGGGCAAGATGGTCACCAACGTTCCCTGCATGGAAATTCATGTGTGCATTATCAGCGTGCACTTGCTTGTTCTTGGGGCGGTAGAAAATGGAGTTTCCCATAGAAAGCATGGCACATATGGTTACAATCTCCTCTGAGCATTGAAACTGATCTGAAGCGATCAACATCTTGGAGAGCATTGGGTCCAGTGGAAACTCCGCCATCCGCCTCCCTGTCTTTGTCAACTCCCCGCGGTCATTCAACGCACCGAGAGCATAGAGCTGCTCTAAAGCCCTGAGAAGTGTTTCAGCTGGAGGGGGATCCATGAAGTCAAAGTTGATCGGCTCAGTGATGCCCAAGCTCTTCAGTAATAAGACCACATTACCCAAATTCGTTCTTTGAACTTCAGGAATTGTGTTCTCGTCCATTTCATTTCTGAATGACCACGCAGTATACAGACGGTAACATCTTCCAGCAGAGGTGCGACCGACCCGACCAGCACGTTGTTGAGCGCAGACCGAGAGATAGAAGTAACGGTAAGCGACTCCATACCAGTGCGAGGATTGTAGCTTTTTTGTTTACATAAGCCGGGGTCTATGACATAGCGGATACCGTCGATTGTAAGAGAGGTTTCTGCAATGTTGGTAGCCAGAACAACCTTTCGAGTCCCCTCGGGAGTTTCTTCAAAGATCTTTGCCTGCATTTCGGGAGGAAGATTTGCATAGATAGGCAGTATTATCACTTCTGAAATTTTTGAACCAAGACTTCTAATCCTCTGTTTCAACATCTCTTCCATTGCTTCAATCTCCTCTTGACCCGGAAGGAAAACCAGAACATCGCCTGCAGGTTCTTCGATGTGGATCTGTAGGCTTGTCATTATTGCCCCTCCTATATTGCCTTCCGCCTCTGGTTCTTTTGCATAGAAGACTTCTACTGGAAACCGTCTACCTGGTATACGAAAAATGGGTGCATCGTCAAAATAGGCACAGAACTTCTTTGCATCCAGAGTAGCACTTGAGATCAGCAACTTGATATCCAGCCGAAACCGTGTAATATCCTTTAGAATACCAAACAAGATATCTGTCGACAGGGTCCGCTCATGTGCCTCGTCAATTATCAGGACACTGTAGCTAGCTAGATCGGGTTCACTCAGAAGTTCCCGCAGAAGCATGCCATCTGTCATGTACTTGATAACTGTAGCTTCAGAAGTGCAGTCCTCAAAACGGATGGAGTACCCAACCTCACGGCCTAGTTTGACCGCCATCTCTTCAGCGACACGAGCCGAGACACTCATGGCAGCCACCCTTCGAGGTTGTGTGCAACCTATCTTTCCAAGCTTACTGTACCCTGCTTCGTGAAGGTATTGGGGAATTTGAGTAGTCTTTCCACGGCCTGTTTCTCCTTCGATCACAAGAACTTGGTGATGTTTAATTGCATCGAGGAGTTGATCCTTGTACATATATATGGGTGTTGTCTTTCGATTCTCTAGCAGCTTCTTGTGTGCGGTCTTTGCAGCTGTTGATCTGACTTCTTTATTTATTTCTACAGATTCTTCTTGAGCAACCTCATGTCCAGCTTCCATGGTAGAAGCCTGGATGAAATGAACCTGGTTGTCAATCACAAACTCATAATCATGATCTCCGTTTGTCTTGCTATTACGAGCTCCAAACTTGAGTGTGGCCTTACCTCTTTGTTGTTCCTCCCAAGCTTCCTGTTCAGCAAATCTGTTGATATTTCCATCCCTGTCAACATTCCTCACAAAATCCAAAGCACAATCAAATTTTTTGCTCGCACTATCATATTCCACAGGCATTCGATACTCCTCGATATCATTCACATCCTTTCCACGGTGTTTTGCAAGCTCATAAACTTTCTTCTTGTACGAATATTCTACCTGCTCTTTGGTTGTCAGTTTTTGATCTCCAAATAAAAACTCTTCATCAACCAACTCGTCCTTGAGCATTTGCAACTTCTTTGCCTCTCTCACTTTCAAGTACTCTTGTCTCGACTCTTCCCTTAGCATAGGCAGAAGTTCGTTTCGTCCGTGGGCTTCCCCTCTTCGTCTCGCTTCCTCTACTTGGCTTTTCGACAACCCAAAACACTCTACCTTTCTTATAGTAGTAATAGCCTTCTCACACAAACGCTTTTCTAGCTCTTTTTTCTCACATTGATCCTCCTCTCGTGCCCTTTCCCTTTCCGCCTCTACAGCATCCTTTGACTCCAATTTCACCTGCCTGCTCCGACCCCTTTTCATGGGCCGCGCAATTTCCCTTTCCTCGTCTACATCCTCCTCAAATTTTCTTTTCAAGTGCTTCCGGCGATCGTCCTTCTCACGTACATCTACCACAACTCGCCCAACCTCTGCATCATCTGCATCCACCAAATCAGACTGTTGTCGATACGCACTCGGACCAACAACTTTGCGGAGCATGTGTGTGTGCAGATTGTGGGCAAACGTCTGAGTATCTTTTGAAACAGGGAACTCGTAGTTATGTAAGCGCTCGATTAGATCTTTCACAGCTTGGGTCTTTTCAGCGAGTCTCATCACAAATCGAATCATGGTGGGTGCGTTGTAGCCCAACAGTGTGAGCAGCCAGTCTCCCACCCAGGTGCGCGTCTCTTTGTCCTCCATGCCTCTCTATTTCTTCTCTGTGTCTTGATGGGCACTGCCCACACTTGTGTGAATGTGACTAAGTTGGTGGCATTTATACTTGACATGAAGAAGGCTAAAAGTGATCAAACTTTTACTTTTACTTTTTTTCTCTTACTTTTTTTTTGCCTTATTATCTATACTTCTGCCTGCTATTCCTCAGAAAAGAAAAGTGTCAGTTTGGAGGATTTGAACCCTAAGCGCCTACAGTTTTTTTCAGAAAAAAATTGCAAAATGTGATCCACCTCTACAAAAGTTGACAATTTCATGTAGTTAACTACATCCCCTACCTTGACCTAAACTCTCATGACATTTGGCCTGAGGAATTGGAATCTTATATTTTGCAAGCATGAAAAGTTTCTGCAACCTCTCCAGAGTAGGAAAGAATTACACCAACCTTATCAAATCTCCTAGGTGGCTGAACCAATTGAGTTCAGATTCCACAGGGACATGCCTTGGCCACCTTCTCCTAATTTTTCAGAGTTTGTGGTGTGGACAAGATTTGGTTATACCTCCTTTGTACTGATGCAGAGGGGGTCCCACATACTGTATTTTCTATATTTTGCCACCATTTCGGTTTTGAGAATAACCTGGTTGTGGAAAACTGAACTGTCCCAATGTTGTGAATGAAGTTGGGAAGGTCCTCCTACATTGAATCCATCATTCAACACCCCCCCTGGGATGTGGGTTTCCCTTGCCAGACCTCCAATTCTGCATTGTCCCCTTGTTGCTCAGGGCTATCCCATGGGCAGTTGGGGTCAGCCCCAACAGGCAGCCCAGCCCCTGAACGCCTCATTCGATAATTTTATAGGGTCTCTGCAACATGGCTGCTGTGTTGACAAGTTTGGGCAGTTTCATCACTCTGTCGTGTGGGCTTGGAATACCTGGTTATGTAATACCTGGTTATGTGCTTGGAATACCTGGTTATGTTTTGATCGTCCTCATTCCCAAGGAGCATGATGGCAGTGCTATCCGCTCTGCTGGGTTAAGGAAGCAATCCTTAGTGTGGTTACCTCTAGAAGTAAATATTTGAAGGGTATAAACCATCTATGACAATCCACCCAACTCAACCCTGGGTAAATTTGCACCTACTGATGTTTGGACCATTCAGTAATCTCTCATGACGTCACTACCTATTTTCCTCCCACTTTTCCTCCCACGCACCTTTTCGATCCTCACTGTACATGTGGAGTCGAATTCATCCTAGTTGAATGTTTGCATTTTCACACCTGAAGGCCAGAAAGCTTTACAGCGCAGGCATAGGGATGATACAAGTCTTCCAAACAGGCAGTCCTTCACAATGGGAGACGCATGGGAAGAACCCGAGCTGTCCAAGAACTAACCATTGCTACTGTTTGGACCATTATAAAAGTTCTATAAAGATTAGAAGCACTGTGAAGTTGCTAAGCACTGAGATCAATTATCAGCCTTCCATAGAATCCACCTGGGCTACGTGTTGTCCCTTGCACCTGCCCAGCTATTTGGCACCATTTTCAGTATCTACTTGCTATTCTGATCTGAGTACATAGAGCACAGTTCAGACCACAGTCGACTTGTTATGAGACGACTAACTAGAGGTACCAAATTGGGAGAGCATCACAGCTCCACCAACAACTACTACAGATGAACCTATCAGCAGTGTCTTTGCTTGCTGCCCACTCACTTCCTCATAATAGAAGACTGCCCACATGGCACTCACTAGAAGCTGGCATTGCACCAGTGGCCACCCGAGCGACATTCCCATGTACAATGTTGCATAGATGCTGCAAGAATCCACCATCCAAATTCACGACCCAAGCCCTTCTGGCAAATATGCCAACCAAGAGAGAGAGAGAGCTTGCTGTGGGCCCCTGGCCATAGGCCACTTGCCCAAGCGGAATGGGCAAGGGACCAGGGTGCAGGAAAAGAGCAGAATAAGGCCACCAAACATCAAAAGGTCCCTACAGTGATGGGACTTACCATGAGATTTATTCTGGCCTCCAAATTTTCACTTGTGAGCAAGGAGAGAAAGAAAGGGACAAATCTATAACATCCATGGCCCTGGGCCTATAGGACAAAGTAAGAGCAGGAGAGGTGTACTAATGACATTACGGCATAGTAGCTAACTGTCAAAACCACATTAGGATGATCAACATAAATACCCAACTGGGTGGACAGCAGGGAGCTCAGCACTTCTCCTACTCAGAGAATGAGGCGTGTAAGAAAATGTAGAGGAGCCAGCAAGATGAATGAAGAGAATACCTGCAGTAATTGCCAATACTCCATAAGACACCAGTCAGCAATGCTGGCCCTGCTGCCACCCGAAACTGGAAGCATGGACAAGGCCAACCTGAGCAAACAAGAACCAGGGAGTAGGTTGCAAGCAGTAGAGTGGTAATAACCATGGCTCCCACACCAAAAGAGACCAAGTATTCGACCCCCACCACATCCTGCAATTTCACACCAGCTTTTCTTTTCATTGACCAGCTTTTGAAAGTGGTTATCACAGGCATTCGTCAAGTCTTGGCATAAGGGCATTGTCATTGGGGCCATTGCCCTTTGTCATGAAACTATTTGTTTGGTAATTCAGAGATATGAAAGTTATCACCCACATGATGATGAAAACAAGATGCCTGTTTGGGTTCAATAATTTTTTTACTACATTCACAACACTCTGCGAATTTCTGGTTGTCAGCCACACCAGAACTTAAATCCATCCCAGATATGTGCATGACATCTACATCATACAGCAAAATAGGGCTATCCACTGCTCCATTCAAGCAGTATCAGTTTGATGTTGCAAACCTTACAGACAAACTCAGCATGTGTCTCAAGTACAACCCGAGCTTGAAGTTTGGTAACTGGTCTGTTATGGACCTGTATTCCATCATCCATCCTGCTATTGCGGTCCAGGTTTTATAATAAGACATGTAGTCCATGTAATCTGTTAGCATCAATAGAGAAGATTGCTGGTGTGTCTTACCTGGTTTGCATACTTCAGAGGGATCATGACGCTGCCATTTGCTACACCGACAAACACAGCACACACTACACCTTGGATGAACCTGTCCTCTTTGTTGTACTTCAGCTTCCCACAATCATCCCTTATGCTCAGCACAGAACCCGCACTCTCATTGTCGTCATCACTGATCAAACTTGCTGTGAGATTTCCATCCAATGCCTCGTCTCCCTGCACTGTTTCTTACTTCATAACTCAATCTAAAAATATGACTTTGCCTGAAACTGGCCCCAGTTGTGGACATCTACATGTAGATACAAACACGGCATGAATACAACTTGAGGCATTCAAAATATATATCAACTTGTTTGATGTCAACACCTAGTAACATCAATTGCAATTTATGACCCTGTGAAAACTAGGCACCTCTGCAACTTAACTCTTTGTGATTCATTCAATAAGAAAGATAATACCTGTTTTGAGCAGTTCCCTGCCCTTGAGCTATTCAATAATGTTCTTGGCAGACAATATAGGAGTTTCCCTGTGGAACTCCCAACAAAGCAGTACAAATTGGGCCTTCAAGTCAAACCTCTTTTTTGTAGTCTCACTTGGATTGAAGCCATGCATTGCATGGTGGGGTTCTGACATGGGTGCATAAGGAACTCAGGCTATATAAGCTCCCCACCGCAGATTCAATAGACAATCTGATGCAAGCACTCCTTTTTTGACTCATTAATCAGAAACAAACCCTGATATACCCTGTCTGAAGCACTTCTTGAGAAAAGACAGCTCAATATCCACCTGCTGTTCTTGCAGATTGTGTCCAGCACTTCGAAAGGTGAGTTAGGAGATTATTTCCTGAAGCTGCCGACCCGACACCAATCATTCCAATTGCCATGATAGCAAGAGCCACGAGCGCAAGTGTGTGATTTCTTATGGGCTCGTCGAAGAAGTACGCTCCCCAGATATATGATACAAATACTGGCCCACAGAAAAGTCACAGGCCTCCGTTAGTTTGTTAAGAACTGCTGAAATGCAACGCTCAAAATTTGTAGCAGGTCTCATACTTGTGCGAAAAAAACATTTTGAAAGCAACCCCAGTATGCTGGATGTAAATTATAGATAGTGCCACCTATACCATCACCTACTTCCCTAAGAATGTATTTTTGACACTTCCCTTGCTGTAGACCCTGTCGCCAGTTTGGACAACACAAACAGGTGGGGAGAGGGAAGAGTGGCCTAGAACAGACAGAGACACACACAAACATGGACACTAAGAGATAGAAAGAATCCAACCATACTGCTAAGGCCACTCCATAAAGACTGGGCAGTGCCAATGCCAGCCAATCGTACGGCAGTAATGGCACCGATACCCGTCATCACCCACAGGCCAGCCCCTGCGAATCCCCACCATGTGAATCTCAGTGGCTGCTGCCCCAAAAAAACCCAACATGACCACCATACATTAGAAATCACTCAAACTTTCCTGTCTCATTTGCCTCTCACAACTAAGATCAGACAACTTCTGCGAATCACTTTCACCCTAAAACACCACACCTTCAAACCACATATCTACTTCTATATTATGACAGATGAAATTGAGGAACAGAGAGTCTGAATCCATACCACATAAAGCAAGACAAGCCAGGAAGTAGCAAAGCAAGCAAACGACTTGTATGTCTGGAATACCACAGGATCAACATGCGCTGCCATGACTGATGGCATTCTTATAGGCACCGCTGCAATGCACCAGGAGCTATGGAATAAGCGTATGACTAAGGCTACATCTTCTCAAGTACACTTCCTTTGAGGTAATATCTACACCCCAGCAATCAGTTTGCTTTCTGCAATGGTTCAGCCAGATAAATAATTCCACACAATCAAGCAACTGCTGGATGAAGGAGTCGAAACTTTTATTCAAAAGTTTAAGGTTAGCTGAGGAGCTCCTACATTCAACAACTCATCACATTGGTGAGACCATACATATGCAACCTCCAGGGCAGGGAAAAGAAACACCAGAACATGTTTTTCCTCCAAAAGATGGAGTCACATACTGTAACAGGACATTGGTCAGGTAGGCCTGTCCATTGTATCCGCAAAAGAATTTGTCCAGCAAGGATTTTATTGACTAGGTAGCTTAGTTCCGACACCACATTTGTTAATCACACTTTTTCCCCTCCGAATGCAAACTCGGTTGCTGGAAGTTAACCTTATTTTTATGCTCACAATATCTCATCTCCACTGGGACTGCATTGCTATGGCGATCACAAATCAAACCTTTGGGCCTTATCTGCAGGATGTAATTTGGAAGCCCCATTCGGGCTATGCCCGAAGTTGTACCTCTCTCGATCAGTACAAGTGATTTCTTTGCTTTCCCTCAAATGTGGAGAGGAGGAAGGCCAACGAATGCATAGCCCATGGCGGCAATAATCAATGTCTGGAAGTCATCCTAGCAGCTCTGATGTGGTTCTCGGAGGATCACCACCCGCCTGGGATCAGACCTTCTAAGTTCAAAAGGCACAAGCATGGCAAGCAGTTCTTGTACACCAAAACTCAGACCGACATGGGACTGACTTCCACACTCGTGGGGTACCGTCCTCAGAATCCCCGGTCTAGCGTCACACCACAGAAGCAAACAAGATGCAAGCTTCATCACATGCCCCAATGACGATTACAATTGAGCAGTTTCTACATTGAAGCGGAAAGTCTGCCGGTAAACCACAGGAGACGTACCATAAGAGCCAAAAAACAGCATGGAGGCTACTGATGCGAGCGCGCCTGCCATTCCTTCATTCATTGCGGCGAATGTCAGTAACAACCTCCTTGTCCCTCACACCAAGGAATGCGCACTGGGGCAGCAGCAGAGAAAAATCAAGTCTCGCTAATAAGTTGAAGAAAACCCATAGCTCACAGGAATCATGTCGCTGCAGAGAATTCACTTATGGGTGTCTGTCGGCAAGGAACACCTTGAAAAACCCATGTGTCACAAAAGCAACTGACACTAATGTGATCTCTCACTTATCTCCGCGCAGCTTCACAGCAACGAAGACAACCCCTCAAGAAATCGCAGTTAACTATCAATTTTCTTAACGATTCTGGTACCTACCGGAAATGGACGCATGCAATTGTGGGAGCCAGAGCTTCTTCCCCCCTAGCCATATGCACTGGGCATTTCTATCGTTATGGCATTGTGGAAAGGAGGGGATGAAGGCCTCCTCTCTCCCTTACATTCATAGTTTCTGTGTGTCAAAGCGTCCCATAGATTTACCTGCAAGAGGGTATTGTTTGGTATTGTCATTGATGCAATTCTGGAGTGACCGTCTAGGAAGATCAAATCAAGGACGACATGAACCGGAGATCTTTGGCCGTATTAGGGATATTTTTTTATCGTTCATTTTAGAAAGATCGGCGGCTCATGGTGGTTGAAGGCGCCATGGCTCATTCAAACTGCGCCGCAAGCGTGTTGATCTTGAGAGAGAGAGAGAGTGTGTGTGTGTGTGTGCTGGTGAGGTGGTGGGAGAGATCCTTAGGTACATTTGGAGATGGGGGAAGGGATCTACGGAGGTAGGCGGTATGGAGTCTGCGGTCGTGTTTCCTACTGTTTGTTGGGTTGTGAAGAGGGAGTGCATTACTACATTTAGAAGGAAGGGAGGGGGAGGGATCTGTGGAGTTATTGTATTTCTCTACATTGGGGGGGTGCAGTGCTTGAGGTAGCTATGGGGCATTATGTTGGGTCCTGTCGCATTTCTCCTTGCGCTGTAGAGAGGGAGTGCAAAGCTACTTGTGGAGGGAACGAATGAAATTTACTGATATTTACGGTACGGAGTCTGAGAGATGGGTCTTGTCCAGTCCTGTCGCATTTTTCCGTGAGGGAGTGCATTGCGTGTTGAAGGGAGCCTGGAGAGGAATAGTGTTGGGAGTCTGTTTTTGGTGAAGGATTTACGTGTCCGCGCGCTGTAGAGATTGGGAATGCATTTATGAAGCATTGTTTGCTGGAGGTATGGGACTTGGATAGAGATACTGTAAAGGGTTCTTGCTTATTTGAAGTTCATGCTGTAGAGAGAGTGGATGTATTAAGAAGGTAGTCGGTACGCGCTGCGTGAAGAGGGTGTTCTTGTTGCCATAAACCCAGTTCCGAGCTCGGTTGGAGTAGAAAGTTTGGGGCGTGGTGGAGGAGTATGAGAAGCAAAGAGCCACAGGCAGTAGGCTTTGGACTGATGACTTGAAATCGAATGAAGCTACGTTTTTGTCTCTTCCTCTCCTTTCATCTAGTCCCGCCTCCATTTGAGCCGTTTATGTAACACTTGCTCGCTACCTACAGGTATGGCGGAAAGACAAGTAATCAAGTTGTTTTCTTTCGCGGGGGGGGGCACATCAAAGCTGCCTGCCACCATGAGGAGAAGGATCAGTTATCGCGTCGGGAGTAACTAGGAAATGGTGCATCGTACGTTGGGTTAACTTTGTGCGCTGATCCAAAGTGAAACTCGGTGATCCTGGGAGAGTCTACGTATTTAATACCCAGCTGTTCAGCGGGAGACTCCGTTGCGCACAGAGAGAGAGGGAGAGATCACAGTGTCTGTAACCGGAGAGGCTGTCAACCGGCATTGAACTAGTGGAAGATTATAATGGGCCCCTCTAAGTTAAGTTTCGATGACTCCAGAAGGGATATTGGACACCTCAATGGGAAGCTCATGATGGTTGCAGCTCAAAAATCACGCACCAAACATAAGAAATTATCCACTGCCCTTCGTGCTCTGTTCAGTCGGTTCCCCTTCCCCGTCTTCAGCTGCAAAGGCATAGCCCTGGCGCATGCTCCCTCGGAGCACCCAGTACTTGGCAGCTGTGTCATAGGTATGCATACGCGACGCTTCCTTTTCTGCATTTAACCTTCCATTTGCACTCGGGGGGCTTGTTCTTGTGTGGTGGGAGGAGCAGGGCGAGGCTGGAAAAGGTAGGGAAGTGAGGTAAAATTGAAGTCTTGTAATTCCAAACACGCAGGGGCCTCCACATCTGATTCTCTATTAGGAGCAGAAATCTGCCAGTGAGCTCATCGTATACTCCGTGATTGTTGCTAGGGGTTGGCCAGCAGATGTGTGTGAAATGTCTCAAATATTTCTGCGGAACGCTTAAAACCCAACATCTTATCACAGTGGCTCTGTCTTCGCTCTCTCAAGTCTGATTTCTCCCTTCTTTTGTTGCTCGACAGGCACGTTGTATGGACACCGAAAAGGCCATGTGTACTTGGCAGTCCAAGATGACCCCAAATGTTTTCCTATCTTCATTCTTGAGCTTGCAACCCCAACAAGCGCACTGGTCAAGGAGATGGCATCAGGGCTTGTACGGATTGCGCTTGAATGCGAGAGATCATCAAGTCACGGAAAACCGCTACTTCAGGAACGCACGTGGACGATGTTCTGTAACGGAAGGAAGACGGGCTATGCAGTCCACCGGGATTGTTCTGAGATTGATCGGCGCATCCTTACTCTAGTGCAAGCGGTATCTATGGGGGCTGGGGTGTTACCGTTGGAGGAGGAAGCTTTTGACGGAGAAATGATGTACATGAGAGCGCGGTTTGAGAGAGTCATTGGATCACGAGATTCAGAGGCGTTCTATATGATGAATCCTGATGGCAATGGAGGGCCAGAGCTCAGCATCTTCTTGTTGAGGGTTTAGGCAGTGTAGGCAGCTTAAATGCCTTCATTTGTCGCCCTACTAGTGTAACATGATGTGTTAGAGCGTAGTTGGGGCTCGGGTGTAAAGTACGATATGGATCAGTGCTGATGAAGGGGGCTGGGTGCTGATATTAGTCTCAAGAGTCTTCTGCAGCCCTTTCACTGTATAGTTATACATCTGTTCTGCAAGTTGAAAGTTTGTGCACTTCCTCCTCTTTCAAACATTCAGAAGAATTGCAGCAACGGGATTATTTCATCTCTAGCAACTGAAGCTCAGAGCAGACAACTTGACTGCTGCTGGCCCAACCCCACAAGACTGGGGGAGTTGGGAAGGAAGACATGGTCAGTGATATGACTGGAGCAGACAACGGTGTGGGTCAGATCAGGCCTGGTTTCCCAAGGAAGTCCGGAATTGTGAAGCGAAGACGAGGAACGACTGTCGCGAGGAATGTCTGTGGAGTTGTTCCTGACAGACTCCTTCCCTTAGGGAAAAAAATCCTTGTCATCTCCAGGAAATGAGGAACAGACAGAAGCAGCCCAACTGCAATGATCCGATTCGGAAGCATGAAGATGCTACCGATGGGAGTAGTGTGAAGCATCCAAATGCCAAATTCTACCATAGGCCAGGCGCACAGGTAGTGAAGCTGCCTTTGATGGGTACACAGATGGGCAGAAAATAATGGTTTGTCAATTCAGTGCAGTCTTTAGAGGTTATTGGCAAAATGCCTTGACAGTGGACACTTGTGTCCAGCTTCCTTTCCCGCTGGGCCAGCCTGGACAACTCACCCTGCTTAGAGAGCTGCTGTCTAGCTTCCTGAATATGATGAAGATTATTAGGCCAAAAACATCATCTTTGTCGGCAGTTGGATTTCTCTCATCAATTTGAAGCATTTGTTTTCTTTGGATGGCAACTATATATGAGGGAATTCTTGTCAATGCCTCGATTTCTGCATAGCTTCTGGCAAACCCAACGTGGAGAAATCCATCCAGTTACATGCCAGCAGTATATTGGGCTGGAGTGCAGACAGTGACCGACATTCTCTGGCACGGGACTGAGGACCATAAACCTTGCCTTGTTTGCAGACTAAACTAACATATCCCGTCCCTAGTAAAATTCCGGTTGATGCAATGCTTGTCTGTGTAACGAATCCTCCTCAGCCTTCTCAACCAAAAGCAAAGGTTTCAAAGAATGGAACTTGTGTTTGCAAGTTTCTTGCCCCAGGCATGCCATATGAATGATTTTTTCTCCAGTGTTCAATCCAGATCACCAATGCGAAGTGAGAGTTTGTGTCCGGTTGCCCATTCGCGCACAATGGAAACAACCTCACCTTTTTGTATGCCACTGTCCTGCAAAGAGATGAAATTCAAAGCGGAAGAAGATAGGTAATAGAGATACTGATCTTAAACTGATCTCCCTGCTCCTCAAATCTATGGCGTATCTACAAGTATGCCGGTGGGATGGACATGGAGCACGTGCCAATGACGAACACTGTTGTGAGCTTGTGCGGCAATAAACCCAGGTAGCAGCCACGATGCGCAGACGGCGGCACAAAGCTGCAGGATCCAAGGTACTACTGCCCTGCCTGCCTCAGATGCCGCCTCATATCCTCCCCACTATCCCTTCATTTACTTCCTGCGCTGCCCTGTCATACACTGACACCAAAAAGGTACACTTGTCTACTCCTGTCTGCTCTTAAATGGGAACTGTAGCCTGCACTTACTTGTGTAACTTGTACGTCCACGCCTCGCGTCCAGGTATCCGGGGGAGCAGCAGAGATACTTAGAATATGGTCCTCAATCACAGCTCACAACTCGATGAACGGTTGGGTTGGGGATAATCAAAGCAAAACCACCCTCTTATAAGAGGACACGGCCCATGTGCAACTCGAGCGGTCTTGGCCCTTCCTCCGAAGTTATGGTGGAGGTGGCAAGGTGAGTCCTTCTCCAGGAACTCTTCACAGCGAGGCAGGCTATCCCGGATCGTGGGTCACGCATTCTACAGGATGTTCACTTCCAGCATGATGGGATGGGGATTTGGGCCGATTCTGCCACAGGATGCGGGTGCGAAAAGTTCAAATCTTCCAAGCAAGGATGCAGAGAATGAATGGCCAAGCATTAGATGGGGCCCTGGCGTTGAATGCGAGGGAGCCGGTTCATCCAGAGTGGCCACCCCCTCCCACCCCCCGTGCACTGCGCGGGCAGCTGCCGCGCGGCACGCCCTCCGCGCCTCATGTGCCCGCTGTGGGGACATGACGCATGCCCTGGCCATGCCCTCTCCCGCATCCCCATCTCGCCTCCCATCCTGCCCTCATGCCTGCCATCGCCCTGCATCCAACATAGTACATGCTATCCCAAGCATACATCATGCATTCATGAAATTATGCATGATTCAAAAATTATTCTGAGAGGTATTCAAATTTCAAATGGCAAATCTGAGCAAAGGACTTGACGTTCAGACGTATGCCACGCTGTCACATACATGGCCACCCCAATCACGTATGCCACGCCGTCACATACATGGCCACCCCAATCGAGGGTTTTGCTACACTCATCATGCATTTCCTCGTACAGCAGTTCTCTCCATGCTTCCAAACGCATCCCTAGCTATGCAACGAGGGCATTCACATTCCATGGAACGCGATTGATCGCAGAATATGCACAGCACGGTCTGGGATGGAGGCTTTGGAGACCTATGAGCAAATGATGTGAGGGGGGGGGGGGGAGGCCCAATCATATCACATTTGTTTGCATTTGCAATGCGTATGCAAGCCTTGCATGTCGCGGCCCTTTGCCTTGAGGGCAGGGGGTCGGGACACATGAGGGGCTGCCCCTGTGGTGGGGGCAGCGGCAGCGATAGGTATGGGGGGGCTGAAGCACCCTTGAGTGCCCAAGGCACTCAAGGAGGCGGAGGCGCTCACTAGGTGGAGCCCCGCACACCGGGTTGCGGTGGGGGGTGGTGGTAGCTTAGCGGGACTTAGTGGGGGTGGCATAGGACTCACCATGGGGGCGGAGACCTCGTGGTGGGAGTCGTGGGGAGTCTTGGGACTCATCACGGTCCATAGGGGCCGTGGTGAGCGGGCCAAGACTCACCGCGACTCATCACCGGGAGTCGAGGATTTTCGTGGTGGTTCGCCATAAAATGGCATGGCTGGTTGTGGAACCCCCGCGGACAGCTACAGAAGTATATATAGGGAGTAGTAACCCCGAGAACGGTGCAAGCCCGTTGGTGACCAAAAACTAGTGAGTAAGCGAGCGAGCCGGAAAGCGACCAAAGAGTGGGGAGCTGTTCCGGACTGCCATCTACCAAAGGGAATTCTCCTAGTCCCAATTAGGTGGAGGGTTTAGAGGGAAGCGAAGGGGGGACCGTTATGTCCCGGTGAGCAGCCGAAGCTCCAAGTTGGCCCGGGCGGCCAGGTTGGGAGTCAGGCGCGCGCATCAAAGCGAGTAACTATGACTTGAAGGGGAGCTTACCGAAGTGAGGTGCGCGACATTGCAACCTTGGAAAATGGCAAAGAGGTCCATGGTAATATCGTCAAAGCTGGAATAGTACCAGACGTCATTTTGAACCCTACCCTGGTGGACATGTATGCCAAATGTGGGAGCATTGAAGATGCAAAGGGAGTGTTCGACAACATGGCTGAACGAAATGTGGTGTCATGGAACGCGATGATCGTAGAATATGCACAGAATGGTTATGGAATGGAGGCTTTGGAGACCTATGAGCAAATGATGCTCGGGGGGTGAGTCCCAACCATATCACGTTTGTTTGCATTTGCAATGCGTGTGCGAGCCTTGCAGCCTTGGAAAAGGGCAAAGAGGTCCATGGGATATCGTCAAAGCTGAAATAATAACAGACGTCATTCTGAACACTTGTCCTGGTGGACATGTATGCCAAATGTGGGAGCATTGAAGATGCTTTGAGTAGATGATGTGGAAAAGGGTGAAGCCCGACTGCATCACGTTTGTTTGTGTTTGCAAGGAATGTGCAAGCTTGGCAGCTCTCGAAAAGGGCAAAGATGTCCATGGTGACATCGTCAAAGCTAGAAGTATACCAGATGTTATTCTGCACAGTACCTTTTGTGGACATGTATGTCTTATATGCATCTGTATTGTCGTCTGTTAGACACACCAGGTTCATCGACCCTTGCCATCATGTAGGCCTCACATGTGAAGGACTCGTATTCATCAGTTTAATAAGTCTCGCGATATTCCCTCCGGTTCTCTATCATTTTGCTCTCCTTCATCTTCATCGTGAGTATTGCATCTGCTAACAATTGCAACAGCGTGCAAACCTACACAGACAATGCCAAGCATAAATCCACATGCCACTCACTTGCTTGAACCCTCAAATTGCCGGCATGGCCATTGACCCCCCCAATTCCTTTATGGTGTGCATGTCATTTACACTAATTCCTAAACCCCAAAACAAAATGGAAAGACTGCAGATAATGACATATCTCAGAATGGAGAGTGTTCATGGCCGCATATGTGCACGTCCCTGGAGCTCGCAAGTGAACTATGGAAACAATAGTCAATCCAGGTCTGCTCCTTCACATACCAAGCAAATATAACATGCAACTTGCTCGGATGATTGGTTTCGGATGCTCGATGTAGAACTCACTCACGCGCTAAATCCTGGAAGAAGAGCACAATCACAATCCGGAGAACACGGAAGAGAAATATCAAGGGATAATAAGGACCTGCACGCAATTCACACTTAGAGATGAAGCGGTGCAACCATTGAAGACGGCCAAAACATCCTGCTTCGTAGCCCGATTGTCCATTCGTGTCCACAAACTGAACCTCCATGGCAGGACGCGGTACGCCAACGCCCTCAAAAACCGATAGCGACATTTTGCGATGGCTGCCAACATCACACCGTCCCGTCTCATTCTACATGCAATGCAATAATATGGATGCAATGGAAGCATGTATGTACCATGTGCAAGATGAAGGCATGCATGGGGGATGGGGATGCGGGAGAGGGCATGACCTGCACGCTTGACAAGCCTTTGAAGTGTTGAGCGACAGCAACAAGGGCATGCGTCATGTTCCCGTAGCGGGCACATGAGGCGCGGGAGGACGTGCCGCGCGGTGCGCTGGCGATGGAGGGGGGGGTGGGCTTGGGGTGGCGGGGGGTCCACGCTGGCTGAACCGGCTTCCTCGCACTCAACTCCAGGGCCCCATCTAATGCTTGGCCAGAGAATGCGGGCAGCTGATGAGCAACACTAATGTCAGGAAGGAGTCTGACTGTCTGAGTCGATATTAGTTAGACCCGTTGCACATCCATCAACCACAGTCATTCGTCATCACGCCTACGTCTCTGCCGGTGGATCTACTATTTTCACCTTTAGGGTTAGGGGTAGGGTCACCAGTCACCACCCCATCTGTTTGTCTCGACTAGATTTGGCTGCTAGTTGTGCTCTCTTCACTCATAAGTTTCCAGGGCATCAAGCAGTGAAGAATTCAAAAGGGGTTTGAACGTGTGCGCTGCATGACTGCAATCTGCAAGAAAAGGTAAAAACATGTGGAGATTGATAAGTTGGTTGGGTCTCAATCTTGACAAGCTCCAAATGTCCAAGGACTTGATTGTTGGAGCTATCCTAAACTATTTGTTGGGTTCCTCACTAGTCTCTTCATATGCTGGGAAGGCTCCGGAATCTCCATCATGAGAGAGGTCTAACACTTTTGGATTTCCTCATGTTGCATTCAGAAGCCTCTTTTGGCTGTTAATCTGCTCAGCATGAGAGAAAATATTATCCTGCTCAGAGATCAGCGATGGACATCCTATTGGTGATGATGGCTTCTCTTCCATATCTTGCTGGGAGTTGAATTTCCACAGTAGGCACAACTCTTAAGAGTATCACCCCCTCAATGTTGTCAGCTACATGTCCATGTCAGAGCCAAGCAATGAACTGTCAGTTTCACACCCTTCTTAGTGTAATTGAGGAAATTGATGTGTTACAATAACAAAAGATGTCAAAGTTCCCAGTGGCAGCCAAGTTGCCAGTCATACGAGGTTGGTCTCAACAATGCTCACAATCACCATGTATAGAAATGGATTCGTGCCTCAGAGAGTATGGAAGGACAAAAGAGTAGGTCAATTTCAGAGTTTATGCTGCTCAACACATAATGATCCATTAGCCTCAAGATGGAGGATGTCCTAGTTGCAAATCAATGTACGACTTTCTGTATCTTGCTACAGCTTTGTGGCATTTATGAAAGCACTTCCCTACATTAACAGGCACCATGGTGATTTTTTATAATATAATTGTAGGTCAAAGCTCCTGAAGGTTGGAAATCTTAAGAAAGTTTTGATCATGTAACATCCCATAACACTCCTTTTCTTGCAGACAGGAAGAGGGGAGATGTTCCCAGCACTTAATTCCAGCCAAAATTAGTCTATTCTTTACGCATCCATCTGTTTGAGGGGTAATCATCCTTGTACTGTATGGTGTCAAAATTACTCATCTCTTCACCATCATCTTCCTTGGAGAGTTAGTGTGCTGTGACTTAAACAAAGGTGAGAGTTAAGGAAGTTGAGCATGCAAAGTTTTATTTCCCTCCTGCTTACCTCTCCTGCTTGCTCATGTTACTCTACAGGCCCTGTTGCTTTGCTTCATCCTCCAAGCATGCTCTCAGTTGTCCCAGCCATCATTGTATCCCTGATCTCTCTCTATGCATAGGATTGCTACTGATGTTGAAGCCTATATGGCTTTGGCTGTGCAAGTCCCATGCTAGCTTAAACCCAATCCGGTAGAATAAATGTTGTTGACTTGCTTGCCAACATGGGATGAATTAGAAATGGTAGTCTCAAAACCATGGAGTACAGAAGCGGGCTCAGCCAAGGCCCAATACAGATTGTCAACATCTGAAAAAATGGGCAGAGATACAGGAGAGGCTTATCTGGCGTTTGCTCTGGCAGCCCACATTTGCAGGAAACTCACCATCTGCTCTCCTCCCCACTCTGTCAGCATCAAATGAATGAGAATTGAGAAAGTACTTACATTCCATGGAAACCCGAGTAATCAAGATCATTATAGAAGTGCCAAGAGTACATAGTGACCAAAAGGGAAAAGAGAGTGTACCATTGGCATAGTCAAGTGGTGTCCCTTTGTCATCACTTTGTGCTTGTATGTCTGCCCCTGACTCCAGAAGCATTCTGGCTATCTCTATGTTTCCTTTCAGACATGCCAGCTACACACATGTAAGGGAAAAACATTATTTAAAGATAAGTTTGACCCAGACAGGAGGCACTAGTGGTTGGAATCAAATTAATGGTACTATCTAACTCTTGAAAGCACATACCGTGAACACCAGATACTTCTCCTTGTGACTAAATCATTTCTTTTCAAGGAAGTAAAGAAAAGGTTCCAGATCAAACATGTACTAGAAGACATAGAAACGCACAAAAGAAGCCATCGACCCCTAGAGAACTGTCAAATCAGACCTGACATTCAGAGGCCATCTGGGTCCAAACAGTACTACCAAGCTTATTGTTAAGAAGATTAGGGCCCAAGGACCTACCTGAAGTGCAGTGTTGCCACTCTCATTGCGCACCTCTGTTTCTGCACCTGCCTTCAATAATGTCCTAACCACCTGTATCAAGCATAATTAAGAAGAGCCCTGACAGGGGGTGTAAGATCATTCCCAATAGTCAATACCTTATCTTGCATAGTGGTATGCTAAACTGGAGATCAGGTCTTCTATGGACTACGGAATTTGCTGCTCAGTGAACTCATTCAGAGGTCTGGCATGCTACTGCTATTCAGAAGCACCTGACAGAAGTCCCAGCAGAGAGAACTTGCCATACTTATCCGGTAATATAAGCAGTGCCACTTCAGCTTAGAATTGAAATTGCACAGATGCAGCCTTGAAATCCAATAGTCGCATATAAACAGAATTCCATTAGTTGAAGCACTATACATCTTCCCTGCCACTTGACCGGATAAGCCCTTGGAGATGCCATTTACATCTCACATGGAAAGAGAGAAATTTTAGGTTCAATGTGGCACGTTCTCGTGCCCAGTGGCTTGTGTCACAGAAATTGACTCCTCATATTCTCAGACTGACAACTAAAACCTCTTGTGAACTGTAACGCCAATGACGTAACAGATGGTAACCTAGGAATTGCTAATCAGGAGGCAGGAGAGTCATCCTGTAAGATACGTTTTGGGCAAAGAAAACTCACATAGAAAGGCATCTTATGCCAGTTCAAAATGGGACCTTTCCAATCGCTCGACCAAAATACAGCTTGATTTTACTATCCAGGATTTAGCACTGTCCTAGACGAGGTACCTCTTTGTGACCATAGAAGGATGCCAATTGAAGGGCAGTCCACCCTGCCCTCTCTTGACTTGGCAAATCAATCTTCACCTCCCTCGATGCCACCAGCTCTTCCACAAGCTCAAGATCCCCTCCCTTGGCCGCATCCTTGAAGAGCTCATTCTTATCTGTGGACCCGTTAGATGCCGATGCTGCAATGCTAGATCCACCCCAGGACTGTCGAGACAATCTAGTCTGTGGTTGGACCAGGTGAGAGGAATCGTAAGCACCGGACCCACCAGTAAAAGCCACGCAAATGCAGGTCAGAGGAGGGTGAGATTGTAATTCGAGGGCGGGGAGTAGTGAGCAAGAAGGGGTCCTTGCTGAAGCCGTCCTTTTCGAGCAAGCAGATAGGGGGGAGCTCTGGCCATGCTGACACTGAATTGAAGCAATCTGCGGAGTGATCACAAACAATGCCATTCCTCACTCCCTTTCTCAACAGTTTGTGTGCCAATTGTGGGCTCTCTCTCTCTGACACACTTCCTTTCTTTTCCTAACGGATCTTGTATCATTCTCGTGTTCTCCGTCCTCTGCCATTGTCTTGCTGACCCTTACTTTGTCTTCTACTGCATCACAAGACCTAAATGAATTTGGAACCCGAAGTTTTCAAGTGAATGTGTTTGTTTTTTTTTCCTTGTGAATGAGAACAGACGTCGGACTGTACAGGTGGGGTTTGAAGTTTGAAGAACATAACACGCACTCAGACTGTGTAGGAGAACTGTTGGTGTATGACGTGCAATGTGGAGTGGATTTCCAGTATGCAGATGCTCAATTCTCTCTCGCCGTCCAATTGCCAGTCCGCATGCGCACTGTTGATTTGGTTTGACTTGGTGACATGCACATATCTCCTCGTGCAGTGTGGTTCTGGAAGTAACGTCCGCTACTTCTAGCAAGAGAATTTGAAGGAACTGGATAGGAAAGATTGGGTAAGTGTATGACAAACCAGAATTGGATAAGTTTTCAACCTTATGTGAGGCTGTGCTTTGTACTCTTACCAATCAGCTTCCTTTGAGTCAATGTTAGTCTCTGTTTGAAGGCCAACCCTCTTGATAAATTCTCCCTCCCTGCAGGGATTGTAGAAAACATTTCTTCTGAACAAGCCTGTGGTTTTGGTCATTTGAAGATCCATGGTTACAATTGATAATTCGGAAGCTATTTGCCTAGAATTGGCAGCTGCTGAAGTAAGAGAAGACACAAAACACAAAAGCAGTCCTCCAAAAAACTCTAAAGTTTATCTATGTAAGTATTTTGTTCATAACAACGACAAATCTGACTCTCGTTTCAAGTTTAAATTGAAGGTAAAGCTTGTTTACATTGATATATTGTCTCACTAGCCTCTGAATAAGCTGTCCAGAGCGTTTTCCTCACAAAACTCAGACAGACAGAACATTAAGATTCTGCTCTTGTAAGTTCTGCTAACTCTACAAAGCCTTGAAGACTGTTCCCGCGGCTTACCAGATTTTTACAAAAAAGTATCGGGTCAGCTGGTACAAGAATTGATCTATTCTTCATCACAGAAAGCATTGGGTAGGACAAAATGAGTTCATGAAATGATGATAGTCTAAACCAATCCAGAGCATGCAGCAACTACATTCTTACCATCTAAAGTTAAGAGAACTTTATAAAGGTCTGGGCGTCGATCTCTGAAGATGCCCCAGCTATGGCGCTTGACCTTGATTTGGTTCAAGTCGAACTTAGCCACCAAGATCGTGTCACTCTTGTCATCTGCTGACTCCACTATCTCCCCTGTGGGACCTGCTTACAATCCAGGCCACCAGACAGACCCTGCTAGTTACAGATAGACATCCCCAGAATACCCCACCCCCTCTCTGTTACTGCTGTCCCCTGCCTAGCTCCTCACCCAAAAATTCTCAACAGTGCAGGCCTGCAATCACCATTACTAAGTCTTACTTGTTCACCAAGGATCTTTACAGGATCTTAACCAGAAGCGCTCAAAAAGGTTACATGAAAACAGAAAGTCGGACGACATATCACAGGCACCATTCTATCCTTCCAAAGTTCAAGAACCACAGTGGCAGTCACCTGCAATGAAGGAGGTTCCATAGAAAGTGATTTTGCTGGGGCCATGCTCTGTCTCTACCACTTCCTGGCCCACCCGGTTAGATGTGACTAGCGGCATCTGCACCACAGATCCATGGAAAATTAGCACAAGTTTTTGGGGAAACCAAGCTGTACGCAGCCACAAAGGATCAGCTATAGGTATGGTAAACACACCACATTGGCACCAGCATGTCCCTGCATTACTCTCCTCCAGTGATCACTTGAATCCAGTCCCTCAGCTTGCGGTTCTGTGCCAATGGCAGTCGGATAAAATAGCACCTCGGCACCCATTAAGGCCATGGCCCTGGCTGTCTCTGGAAACCACTGATCCCAACATATCCCTGTGGTGCAATCACACCTCCCCCAGTTAACACATGCTTTTTTAATCCACAAATATACTACCTGTTTGAAATTTGCCAAGCACTCCAAGCACTCCTCTTAACGCACGCTTGCATTTGAACCCCACCTTCCTTCATCAGTATCTTGTCCTATGAAAGATTTTGTAAGTTTGTTAAATAGAATTTTGCTGAACACCACAACTTATGTAGTCGTCAAATCCCCCAAATGCAAACCAGCTGAACTTCTTGGCCTTAGTTTGACAGAAGGCATTTGGAGGAAACTACCTATACCAATCGTAGCAAACTTGGTCTCGAATACCTGCACACAAGAGTACCAAATTTGCACCCATGTTACTAAGCAAGATGACTTTACCTTCAGTTTCCCATAGGTATGTTTTATTAACAGAGACTGTTTCATCCCGGCAGTCAGAGAATTCCACATGCTTTACCATGCAGGATGAAACTTAATGGCATGTCATGCCTGCAAGAACCTTCTCTAACCATTTATACCCATCCAGCCAAGTACATCCTACTCAACCCCAGATAGGCCGGCAATCGATAATCAAACAAACAACTCACAAAGCACGATATTCACCACTCCAATCGATCACCCAAATACTGTCAAGATTTGCCATCCAGAACCTCCAATATGATGCAAAATGCCCAAGGAGGTCACATGTAGGGCATACCTTGAACCCAGTGTCACCAGGATTGAAGTAGAACTTCTCTTGATACCCTGTGACATATGCGTGTTCCCGGTATGTTCAGCACACACACATGAAAACAACTTGCTTCCAGCATATATGTGAGAAGTGGCGAATAAAATGGTTGTAATCCATCAGTATACCAAAAGGACCAATTGCCTGTAAAATCTGACACTGAAACTGGATCTACAATTGAATGTGCAGGATAAATGTGAGCAACATGGGATTCTAACACTGATCATAACAATGTCAATAACCATTTCATCAAGTCCAACCACAGATATTACTGACCAGGTCCATCTGGGATATGGGATTTGCGGTAGAGACCAACATCAGTGCCATCCGCATCAATAACCACGATAGAGTTGTAGTGTGCATTGTTTGCTTCCTCGAAAAAGCTGACAGGGATCACCACCCCTAACTCCTTTGCCAGCCTTTGCATTCTGCTTAATTATCGATGAAAGTTAGGATTGGGTGCTTACTGTCATGAGAACGCCATCCCCTCCCACTGGAGGATGGGCTGATGCTGCTGAGTTATGTACCTACTGCTGGCTGAAATTGCTGAAAGGATCTCCCTTACCTCTCTTCTCTTTGCTAGTATGACCTGTTGCAGGGATGACATTGGTGAAGTGGTTTAAGCCTGGGGTTCCACAGGAATCGCTACCTAAGAGATCTACTCCTTTTGACTCCCTTGCATGTTTTGTACCCAAGTGGGGTATATCCTCTTCTATGAGACAGGATGCCTATTGGTTCAATTTGGACTTTCTTGTGATGAGAAATAGTCACATAATCATGCCTTCCTACTCTCTGGCAAGTACTCCGCAGCCCTCATGAGGGCCATGGGCACCTGCTGAGTCAGTTCTCACAGCCTACAGCTTGAGTCAGGGCACTGGAGTGACACACCCCACCACAGAAGATAGTAATGTTACTCGTGTCTTCAGTTTTCAGGACTAGAAGCGTTGGCAGCTTTCCTGCTGGAGGCATTCTGTCTTCGGACAATAGTTGGAGTCTTTGCTGTGAATTTCTTGTTCTACTTCTTCCCATGATCCCTCAGCCATGCCACAGGACGCTATAAAGTCTGTTTCTCTCATTCCCTTTCTTCTGGGGTTTCTCAAAAAAACCACCCTTTTTCGTTCTTTTCTGTTTCCTTTGACTCCAGACACCAGACAGTGCTTCAAGGAGATACTTGCCGTTGGATAGTGGGGTGGTCTTCCCGAGGATGGGCGCGTGCAAAGAAATCTTCCCTCTGGGCCTGGCAGAAGTAATAACCCTCAAACAGTTCCTGTGGTACACCAAATAAACCCCACAATATATCATGAGTGTTCTACATATCTGAGGCATGAAATTACAAAGCATAGACTCAAAATTGACAAGAAAGGAACAGAATGATAGAAAGAAGCAGGAGAAAGGGAAAGAAAAAAACATGATGCCATCCATGAAAAACCAAGAGATGCTGGGACAATATCCAATCACAGTAGTCGACAACAACTCCAAACCAGGGCTACATAGTTACAGAGGGTAAGGACGAGGAGAATCAGAAGCTGAAGAACAAGAAACAGAAGAGAGACAGTTTTAACCACAAGTTAGCTGGACATAGACAAGCTATGGCATGAGGTTTACCTGAATGAGCACAATGTCGGCACCTTTTGCATGGGCCTCTCTCACCATCCTGCCAAAAAATCCCTCCATCAATCAGCAGTCTTCTTCAACCCCATACGTACACTATCTTCTTGATTATTAAGTAGCAATATTATATATTACTCAGTAGCCAATGAGCTTGAGACATGTTGCCCAGCCCACAGTGTCTCTCACGCACAAATGCCAACAACATCGATGTTGCATTAGTAACTGAGTTAAGAGGTTTTGGTGGTTCCGACATTTGCTTAAGCCCCGTGTCAACAAGATGCCAATTCAGAATTGCTTAAGCAAAAGACACAGTGACTGTGACTGGCTTTGTTCTATGCTTCAATTTCCACCAAATCATTAGGACAATAGGAGTGAGCAAAACATCACGAGCACCCACTTCGCTACATTGTGAGGGAAAGACTTAGAATGGAAAGGAGAGACCCACTTCTCTGCTTTCTCGACATTGAGTGCGACATCGTCTGTGCAGGAAAACTGCAGGGCAGCCACCCCCACCACTCGCTCTCCCTTCTGTGCCATCAATCCTCAAGCCGAAACCCTCCCCTCAACTGTGAATCAAGCCAAAGCCCTTCAAAATGCTGAGACACGCCGACTCAGTACTTACATCAGTCACAGACTAAAAAGCTTCCGCAATTGCAGATGTCGGTCTTTGTACTTTCTCCACCAAGGATCTTCCAACTCATCAGGGATCTGCAAGTTCTGAAGATGCGGACAGGTATCTGAAAGAAGGTGATACTAGGTTCAAATCCCCGATCACTCGTCTTGCTTGGTCAAGATTGCTAAGCTGGCCCTTGCCAAGGATTTCTAAGTCTCTTCTGCGAAGAAGAGGGTGAGCCAGTAAAGTCCTCAACTTGGGTATTTGGACACTGTACTGCTTTGACTGATGCAATATCAGTTTCAGAAATTGTGTCAAAGGTGACTGAGGTGGATCCTACATGAACCTCTCCAGTGTACCGTAGTGGGAAGGCTGATCCAGAACTAAATAATTAGAAATGAATCTGCCTAATAATTAAGTGAAAATTTAGGAAAAACTGCCGAAATTCCAGAAACTTTATTAAAAAATGCCTAAAATCTCAAACAAACTCCAAATCTCCAAATGCATGTTTCAAGGCATACCGCTCTAGGAAAATATTTTCCTTAGGTCTGAGAAATCCTAGAATAATTGGCTGAACAATCACTGCATTTGATGATTGACCTGTCGTAGATCCAGACCTACTTCCGTTACGGTTAATGGATTCTTGAGGATTTTACCAAAGTCTTCAAGGTTTCAGATAAGGCATCGAGCCCTTGTAGGTTCATAATGTCGTTAATTCGAGAGTCCACTCTCGGTTATGGTCCTAGCACGGTCCTCCGCGTGTTATGCCTTATGGCAGCCTGCGGGCATTTAAAGGGTTTTAATTTTGTTCCCTCAATAATCAGTTAATAAAGTTCTCAGGGCACCGTCCCTGTTCTGGAAAATTTAAAAAATTAAAAATTAAAAATAAATGATTGACCAGATGCTCTCATGGCTCTTCACAACCCACATAATTTTTATTTTTGTTGTTTGTTTGTTTTGTTTTTGAAAAAAGGGAAACACGTGGGAGCGACAGCTCACAAAACATGCCCCTTGACAGTGAGAGGAGAAAATAACCTCTTTCATTTATGCGCCCTGGAGGCGAATGAGTGGGACACCGCCCAGGAACCATACCACACCCGTCAGTAGCAAGATTTGACCCCAGAATCATCTGGGTGGCACTTAGTGCACTTAACCATATGAGATATTATGGTACTGTTGGTACATAATTCTTTTACCACATCTGGTACAGTAGATAGAGCAAGTTCATGCAGGGAGTCACTGCCGAATTCCTTAAAATCTCCTCATGGCATTGCCGTAAAATCTAGAAATTTCCTTAAGTTGTGCCGGAGTGTTTTGTTGTAAAGAAAATAAACATTCAGCACTTCACTGCCGGATCAGCCTTCCCACTACGGTATATCACAATTCCCTGGAGTTCAATGCACTTGACATCGCACCAGTGGTCGCCCCGCCATGGTGGCGGTTACTGTCCGTGGTGGAGGACCGAGCGGGCTGCTGCTAGAACACGTACAGACAAGCTACGGGTTTTGTGAAGGTGGCAGCTTGGAGTGCGGACGAAGGAGGCACTATGGAGGTGGAGAAGTGTGGTGGATGATCAAGCATGGGGGGAGGACCTTTCTCCCTCTTATTAAGTGTCTCCCCTTTATTACGAACATACGGTATGTGTGTGTGGGGAGGGGCATTACTAAAAGTATGACGTATCTCCCAAAGCGAACGTAACTTATGGTGTCTCTTCACCACAAGGGCTACTATCTGCTAGTAGGGGCATTACTACATAATAGTTTGAACTAATGAGTGAAGTGGAGTGTGTGCAGAGGAACGACCCATTCTTCTTTATGCTCGTGTATTCGATGATTATATGTGTAAGTATGTATTTTCCTTCTGTGCTGTTTACATCAAGATTCTGAAATGAGGGTCCTCACACACACACCTGCACACCGAGAATTTGCGAACCCACATCAGCTGGGAGAACATGGAAATTACCCCGTGGATCACATGCAAGCATGAATGAGAAATGGAAAGAGAGTTACATGGGAGATTTTGGTGTACTTGCGCGACATGCAACTCTGTCTACATACTCCATAAGTCACTGTCCCAAGACCCAATGGACAGGGGAGGCCGGTGAGTCTGTACCACAAATGGTAATCATACAGTAGAGGGTACTGCTGCCCAACGTGCAAAAGCCGCCGGCTGCAGGATGCTAGGCATGCAAACTCGGGCACAGCACGCCTCCTCTGCACCCCACTCCGTCCCAACCATTGCAAAACAACCGTGCATGCATTGACTGCCGTCTGGCTTTCTCTCCAGGCATTTGGAAATCTCCGATCTGCTACACGTAAGTGTCTTTGAAGGCGACGATCAAAGGATCCGGTCACTTGCAGTTGTCGTCTTAAGGGCAGCATTGCAAGAATCAGAATTAAGTAAGAAAGATGGTGGAAGAAGCTGCAAACAACAAATGACTGAAGTGGCAGGGCGATGCTCCATTCTTAACATTGTCGTGCGCATACGTATCGCTACACAACTACATCGCTGTACAAAACCACACAACACATGTGCACGCCACACACTAGTATATCACTAGTCCACCACTAGTCCAACCACTAGTCCAACCACTAGGCTACAACTAGTCAGTCACTAGGCTCTCACTATGCTGCCCACTATGGCAGTCACTAGTCCACACAATCGCCCCCCTAGCTGGTGCTTAGGTCCCTCTAAGTCCAGGTAGCCACAAGATGTGATAGTGGCCATAGCCTCACTAAGTCCTCCACCACTGTCCCTACTACACTCAACCTCGATAGATCAAGAGGTCGGGTGCAAGAGTTGCCCCATCGTTAGTCGCCGTCTTGCAACCTGTGAACTTGAGCTTGGGATCTCATGTATTGACTTCTATGAGCTTGGCCTCCCATGTCTTGTTAGTTGCCTCCAGTCATGTCCACTGCCACTATCCCAAGCAGTGTGGACACAACCAATCTCCGTCAGGAACCTTCTCAAGAGGTGGTGTCAAGCATCCCATATGCCAACCCCTTGAGCATCGATCACACACCAGCATGGTGGCTGCCCCTTTGGCAGACCCACAGAGCATGCACCTCAAACCTGCAGGTACCACTGCCAAGTTTGGGTCAACCCTGCCATCGACATTGGGAAGGTGACATGGCGCACAATTACGCACATGGTCTTTCCAAGTCATGCCATCCCGACCCTCCAAGATCAGGACTCCTGAGGGCAACACCTCTTGAACCCTCAGAATAACACGCCTTGCAGTAACATCCAGAGTCGTAGGAACAGTCTGCTGCAAATAAACATAGTCACCAGGGCTAACCTCCGAACCCTAGGACGATATCCTCCACCACGTATAGTGGCATACCTCAACGTATCACGGTGCTGTGCAATGGCAAGGTTCTCAAAAGCCATGGGCATGACTTTCTTGAACAACTCTGCACGCTGATCACATGCACGTACCCACACGTCCGGATCGTCAAGGTTAAGGACTTGAGTAGTGTCCCTACGAATGGCTGCAGGCAAATTCGGCTCTCGGCCAAAGAGAAGGAAATATGGTGAGAAGGAGGCAAGTGATGCTTGTTTGCTGAACCTGTAGCCCATGGCTAACCAAGGAACCCGAAGATCCCAATCTCCTAGGTGTCCCTTCTGCAAGCCATACTTGCGCAAACCCCTCTTCACCGTCTGAACAACTCTCTCTGCCGAGCAGCGTAGCTACGGCGTGAGCCCAGCCCCGTGAGCCTGGGAGCTGAGCTCACGTTCAAGCTTTGAAGCGTGAGCTGAGCTCACGCTTCAGGGAAGCGTGAGCGGCATGAATCTGCTGGAGAAGCAGGTCCTATAGGCGAGGATTGCAGGAAGAGGGCCTATTACCGTGGACAAAACAAAGGAGGCCACCATGCACCATGTCTGCAATGCGTGCCAAAAAAGAGGAATATGTAAATATGGCAGATTTGAGCTCAGAATGATTGACACAGTTTATTTCAATTCACAGATAGACGCTTACAATGAATCGCAAGTGCATTTGCCCTGGTTCCGTGAACGAAATGTATATGTTTGTCATAAAATGAAAAGTCTTCACACGGCAACCTGGAAACCAGCATGGGAAGCGGGCATGGCTCGTATGTGTTCAAAGAGAAGTTGGCGGAGCTCTACGCGAGGTGTCCCGCTGCAAAAGGGTGATGACTTCTCCGTAGCCTAGTGTGGCTTGGTGAATGAATTGGTCTCTCTTACCATCGCAACACATAATTACAAGGTATATGTAATATTGATGCTTGCAGGGGACCCACTTCCCTCTCATGCCGAGAGCGCCCTCACGCATCGTTACAAAATCCAGACAAGTGCACGATGGGAAATTCCCGATGGTAACCTGATATTCTTTGGCATGAAGAACTGAGCCAATTGACAGCACTGTGTAAATCCGTCCATACCCCGGGGAAGGGACTTTGGTGATACGAGTCACCCTAGCCTGCAAAATTCTAGCCGATTCCATCTTGCATTCGTGATCTGCACCCGAAGCAACACGGCGCACTGTTTTTCCATCTCTTTTTGTTGGGTGGGAGTCGGCACCGGGTGGAGGCATTGTCGGAGCATGTGGCACATCTGTGCCGACAGTGCATAAGGGCACCACCCGGGACCGTGCAAGACAAAACCCTCCCTCCTCCAGCATGCTTATCTCGGTTGAGGACAGCGATGTCCCAATTTTCACAGGCCAAATTGCGGGGGGAGGGGGCTTCATTATCACGGAAGGACGAACTGTTCCCTTCACGCATCGTGCCATATCGTCTGGGCAGAACCAAAACTTGTGCTCTTTTGACTCCCCACTATGATAAGGTCGGAACAACCCTGTGAATGTTGGAGCTGGAGTCCCCCTGGAGCCTTTGCATATTTTTGATTTGCATTTCTTGAATGAGGGGGTCCGAATTGCCATGCAAGCCACTCTAGATCCTGGTGGGGTGCGTTCTATATGCCAGTCACTATCAATGCAATCAGATTCCTGCACCATGGCCACCACCTCCTCCAATGGGATTTCCGCTGCTATGCTTGCATGTTCTGCACTGCTCCACAGGAGGAGGACCCACCTGGGAAGGGGCCGGCACAGGACTTAGTCTGCACTGGAGACACCTTTGGCACAGAGAAATTGACCCTGTCTGGCCTATGGGAATCTCCATCTGACCCTGGAAGAGTGTTTAATTTCCTTTTGCATGATCCAAATCTTTCCTCGCCTTCCAAATGGGGGAGCCTGGATTGCAGAGGGGAGCCTTCAGTGCACCTGTTTAGAGCTCTGGCCATCTTTGACGGGTCTCCGGACCTACTCGCAGCCCTTAGCATCAACAAAGTCGTATCGGGGCCCTTCCCTCCACCCCGTCCCATCAGAAAATTGCGGTACCTGGTTTGTTGTGTAAGTGCCCGCACCATGTCATCAGCAGTGGCCACATACAAGTCACGACCTGCTTTGGTAGACTGTTGCATCCAGGCGTTGTGAACAGTCTCTGCCAAATTACACGATGGCATGTCGGCCAAGTCCTCCAAGGACATGTCCTGCAGGAGGCATTGCATGGAAATGTGAGGAAGGAAAAGAAATGGTAGAGGTTCTTCAAGTGACAATCGAACAACCCCAAATGAACAGGCACGATGCAAAGTGCAATTTGTGTTTAAGGAAAACTTGTGAGGCTTACCGTCGTCATGAAAGCTCCCCACTGTCTGTACCTGAAGTGCCAGAAAACCAACCAGTCCTCCAACTCCTTCAGGTGGATACCTGTAGCAGCACCAGAGGAGAACCACCAAGCCCGGATTGCCTGGTAAGTGCTCTCAGCTTCTCCCATTGAGGTGGCATTCTTGTACTTCAGACAGAGCCTTCTATGCTCCAACTGAAGGTCAGGGCGAATGCAGCGCTTTGTATGACGTGCCAGAGATTGACTCCAATGGAAGAGGCATGTGCGCTCCCTATTTTCCATTGGGACCTTAGGATCCCCCGAACCAAACACGCGCCGCACTGCATTGAAATTTGCCTGTGCACTATCAGCCATGAAGCCCGCAAAATTTGTGTTTTGTATTCCATTGCGCTGCATGACGGCCAGGAGGGAATTCCACATGAGCATCTGGGATTCAGTGTCCTCCGACTGCATATCACAAATTGCTATGGAGAGCACACGCTGGTACGCTGGATCATACACATGGCACGCCATGGTTGTCCAACCCTTCACCCGTTTGCAGTGATCAAACATTAACCAACATTTAGCCAAATCTCCTCCAGGTTGCATTCGGCGGACAATGCTCACACCACTGCCTTGGCCCACAGCGGACATCTTGAACAAATACACTTTGGACGAGCCCTGGCCAGGGAACATACTGTTTTGAATGAATTCATAGCGACTCCTCCGTTTGAGGTCCATAATGTTGTCCATGAATCCAGCAGTGCCTGTGCCCATTCTGAGTGCATTCACCTGGTTTCGAATATTGGGAGAGCTCAACACGGAGAAATGGTCCATGACTGCCTCAAGGGAATCTGCATCCAGCATTGGCTGTGTCGCATCCCCTTCACCCAGTATGTGTTTTTCCAGGAATGCCTTGCTAGCTGCAAGCGCTATAGCAGAAGGTGTTGCACAAGGGGCATTGTGGAACTCTTGCTTCAGTAGATTTCTAGCGATGTCCACGCTATCCCTGCAACTCCCTTTGGACACAGGATGCTCGTGTGCACCCATATGAATGCAGGCACGAGTCATTGTCTTGCATCGATGTGCCACCTGATACATACGAGCGTGGCAAACAGAAACACAGGACGGGGAAAGTTTGCAGAACCTGCACACAAAAGTATTGGTCTTGGGAGGTGCAAGCCCTGGGGTGAAAGGATTCAGGGGCACACCTTCCCACTCACTTTCGTTTGGCTGAGCGCTGTTTCTCAGCCGAGGGCAAGAAATATTCAGGCACTTGCAATGCCCAACGCAAACCGACCTCCGAAATTTCAAGCCAATGTCGTTATGGATGTTCGACGTTTTTGTCCTGCACCAAGGATGTCCGTCATGTTTCTTGTCCATGCCCTGCAGAAGCCCAGCCAGTCCACTGGAAGACGTGGGAGGGTTGAGCTCAAACAAGATGTCCCCATCAAACTGAGCTGGCACGTATTGAACCCGTTGCACTGGAAGGGACTCCCAATCAACAAAACGTAGCTCGCTCTTGCACCCAGGCACACCTGCGAGGGCTTTCAATTTTGGAATGACACTTGTTATCTCTTGCAATTCGTCATCATCCAATAAGGGAGTTTGCACTGGCGGAGGAATCTCAAAACATCCTCCGAGGACGAGTCCGAAAGAGTCACGAAGGTAGTGGATGTGCTCACCTCTTGTTTCACAGGAACTGTGCCCTTCTGTTGCACGACCGATGCTGCAGTGCCAGGGGTAACGACTGATCCTGCTGATTGTCTTCTCTCTTTTCCAAGGACACGGTATGTTCCTGGAAGGACTCTCCACTTCCTTCCACACTCGCCAACCAAGGGTTTCTCCAAGTGCCCAGAATCCAAATTCCCATCCTCGTCATACACCTCTTTCTGAACAAGCAGAGAACCCAACTCCAGCGGGAACACTGTAACCAGCTCATCCTCATGAACAACTGCATACCCATCGTCGTCTGCAGTGGCAGTCAGTGGAAGAGTACCTGCATTGGAATGGAATCGAGCGAGTGCATCTCGCTCCCTCGACATGTTTTCCATCACTGAACGAAACTGGCGATTCAGAACGGAATCCCCAAACTGAGAGCCCGTAATTATCGAAAGTGGAAATACCACCAGCAAACTGAGGTCAACAAGGGTAGCACCAAACCAAAGGCTGCCGGCGATGCATGCCAAGGATGTAGGGATGACGTGCACCTTCACCTCCCACCAACCAGAAAAACCGTTTTGAAAGACCAGAGCCACAAGAAGCCGTGCTGTTTTTGGATGGAAAACAAACCCTGAAAATGACATGAAACCATCCATTATGAAATGACGGCAACAACCCTGGAGAGCAGTAAACAGGAAGATCCGATTGTAATGAGATTGTGTTGCGCCAGAATAGCACAGAACAAACACTGACACTCCAAGAGATACCTCGCACGAATGTGTGCAACACATGGTCATATCCGACACAATCCTTTATACCGAATGACCCCATGGGGACGGTCACGGCAAAAAAAAAACCACAGGGCATGCAGTACAACACACGTGGATGCATATGTGAAGCATAACAATAATTGCGAATCTGGAAGAACTGCTCGGAATTGAAAAAGCACTACATTTCTACGGCACATTCGAATTTGAAAGAAGGCAAGGAGGCCGCCATGTATTGGCAGGCGGCGAAGTACATCTGACATATATCGCAAATGCATGCAACGGATGTTCTTTTTCTTCGGCGCTTTATTAGCTGGGTAATACAAAGACGCCAAAATGGATGAATTCCGTTCGCACACAATATCAACACCCGCATCCAAATACGGTTGACAACGTCCATTTTTATTTTTGTTACATGCGATACCAGCACTTGTTGCAAACGTCAAACTGGAGAGCTCCAGGGGCATCGTGGGGAGCCCTTGTTTCCAGCGGAGGAGAAAGAGAAGGAAGTCATTATACTTCACGAGTTCTAGAAACAGGAATAGAGCTAGATATAGAATGAGGATGGAAAGAGTGGAGGAAGAGGAAAAGGAGGAAGAAAAGGGAATACAGGAAAGTGTGGCGATGGAGGAGCAGGAATTTGGAGAAGAAGAACAACCCACCATAGTTCCAGGAACAGGCGAGGAGGACACTGCGTCTGAGGAAGAGACAGACGACATGGAGGAAGATGTTGACACTGGCCTCACGAAGAATCTGACCACGGGAAAGAGGAAGGGGGAGAGGCTCACCTACATAGTCGGCGAAGAGAGCAGCCCGAAGCGGAAAGGGTCCCCGGCAACTGGGGAGTCTTCTCGAGTAGCTACGAAAAAGGTAAAATCTACAGGACCCACATTTGTGAAGAATTCGGCTTTCAATGGCAGGTATTTGAGAAAGAAAGAACCATTCAGTGGCAGCTCAAACAGTGTGCGTTGCCGCACACTGTTTGAGCTGCACATGTCACTGTTTAAGGGTGCAAAATTCTTCCTTCAACGACACCTTTCTGAGGATGAAATGAACCCCGCACTGCCAGCTCAAACAGTATGTGGCAACGCACACTGTTTGAGCAGATCTTTTCAATGTTTTAGGGTGCAAAATTTGGCCTTGGAGTCAGTTATCTGCGGGTGAAATGAACCCTTCACTGCCAGCCAAACAGTGTGCGGCAACGCACACTGTTTGAGCTGAACATTTCAATGTTTCAGGGTGCAAAATTTGGACTTCAGGGGCACCTATGTGAGGATGAAATGAACCCTTCACTGTCAGCCCAAACAGTGTGCGGCAACGCACACTGTTTGAGCAGATCTTTTCAATGTTTTAGGGTGCAAAATTTGGTCTTGCTGTCTGTTATCTGAGGGTGAAATGAACCCTTCACTGCCAGCTCAAACAGTGTGCGGCAACGCACACTGTTTGAGCTGAACATTTCAATGTTTCAGGGTGAAAAATTTGGTCTTGCTGTCTGTTATCTGAGGGTGAAATGAACCCTTCGCTGCCAGCTCAAACAGTGTGCGGCAACGCACACTGTTTGAGCTGAACATTTCAATGTTTCAGGGTGCAAAATTTGGACTTCAGGGGCACCTATGTGAGGATGAAATGAACCATTCACTGTCAGCCCAAAAGTGTGCGGCAACGCACACTGTTTGAGCTGAACATTTCAATGTTTCAGGGTGCAAAATTTGGACTTCAGGGGCACCTGTGTGAGGATGAAATGAACCCTTCACTGTCAGCCCAAACAGTGTGCGGCAACGCACACTGTTTGAGCTGAACATTTCAATGTTTCAGGGTGCAAAATTTGGACTTCAGGGGCACCTATGTGAGGATGAAATGAACCCTTCACTGTCAGCCCAAACAGTGTGCGGCAACGCACACTGTTTGAGCTGAACATTTCAATGTTTTAGGGTGCAAAATTTGGTCTTGCTGTCTGTTATCTGAGGGTGAAATGAACCCTTCACTGCCAGCTCAAACAGTGTGCGGCAACGCACACTGTTTGAGCTGAACATTTCAATGTTTCAGGGTGCAAAATTTGGACTTCAGGGGCACCTATGTGAGGATGAAATGAACCCTTCACTGTCAGCCCAAACAGTGTGCGGCAACGCACACTGTTTGAGCTGAACATTTCAATGTTTTAGGGTGCAAAATTTGGTCTTGCTGTCTGTTATCTAAGGGTGAAATGAACCCTTCACTGCCAGCTCAAACAGTGTGCGGCAACGCACACTGTTTGAGCTGAACATTTCAATGTTTCTGGGTGCAAAATTTGGACTTCAGGGGCACCTATGTGAGGATGAAATGAACCCTTCACTGTCAGCCCAAACAGTGTGCGGCAACGCACACTGTTTGAGCTGAACATTTCAATGTTTTAGGGTGCAAAATTTGGTCTTGCTGTCTGTTATCTGAGGTTGAAATGAACCCTTCACTGCCAGCTCAAACAGTGTGCGGCAACGCACACTGTTTGAGCAGATCTTTTCAATGTTTTAGGGTGCAAAATTTGGTCTTGCTGTCTGTTATCTGAGGGTGAAATGAACCCTTCACTGCCAGCTCAAACAGTGTGCGGCAACGCACACTGTTTGAGCTGAACATTTCAATGTTTCAAGGTGCAAAATTTGGACTTCAGGGGCACCTATGTGAGGATGAAATGAACCATTCATTGTCAGCCCAAACAGTGTGCGGCAACGCACACTGTTTGAGCTGAACATTTCAATGTTTCAGGGTGCAAAATTTGGACTTCAGGGGCACCTGTGTGAGGATGAAATGAACCCTTCACTGTCAGCCCAAACAGTGTGCGGCAACGCACACTGTTTGAGCTTAACATTTCAATGTTTTAGGGTGCAAAATTTGGTCTTGCTGTCTGTTATCTGAGGTTGAAATGAACCCTTCACTGCCAGCTCAAACAGTGTGCGGCAACGCACACTGTTTGAGCAGATCTTTTCAATGTTTTAGGGTGCAAAATTTGGTCTTGCTGTCTGTTATCTGAGGGTGAAATGAACCCTTCACTGCCAGCTCAAACAGTGTGCGGCAACGCACACTGTTTGAGCTGAACATTTCAATGTTTCAGGGTGCAAAATTTGGACTTCAGGGGCACCTATGTGAGGATGAAATGAACCATTCACTGTCAGCCCAAAAAGTGTGCGGCAACGCACACTGTTTGAGCTGAACATTTTAATGTTTCAGGGTTCAAAATTTGGACTTCAGGGGCACCTATGTGAGGATGAAATGAACCCTTCACTGTCAGCCCAAACAGTGTGCGGCAACGCACACTGTTTGAGCTGAACATTTCAATGTTTTAGGGTGCAAAATTTGGTCTTGCTGTCTGTTATCTGAGGTTGAAATGAACCCTTCACTGCCAGCTCAAACAGTGTGCGGCAACGCACACTGTTTGAGCAGATCTTTTCAATGTTTTAGGGTGCAAAATTTGGTCTTGTTGTCTGTTATCTGAGGGTGAAATGAACCCTTCGCTGCCAGCTCAAACAGTGTGCGGCAACGCACACTGTTTGAGCTGAACATTTCAATGTTTTAGGGTGCAAAATTTGGTCTTCAGGGGCACATTTCTGAGGATAAAATGAACCCTTCACTGTCAGCTCAAACAGTCTGCGGAACCGCACACTGTTTAAGCAGAACATATCAATATTGAAAGGCGCAACATTCGGCCCTCATGGGCTGATATCTGAGGATGAAATGAATCCTTTACTGCCAGCTCAAACAGTGTGCGGCAACGCACATTGTTTGAGCAGAACTTTTCAATGTTCTTTCCCTGTGAAAATCGGGAACATAGGGCAGGTCTGTGAGGATCAATGAACACTTACCTGGCAGCTCAAAGAACACTTACCTGTTTGATCCCACTTTTTCATGCATCAGTCGACGTTTCATTCCTCTCTTATAAGAATTTGAGTGAACAACCTTGCAGGAGAAAATGCAAAGTGTGGCGGATGAGGTCCCTCAGGGTCAGGGGAAGGAGACCATAGTTGATGTTGACGATGAGTTTTATGAAAGCAAAGCCGCTGAGATGCTGGGGGGTCAAAAGGTGAACTCTCAGCTTGTGGTTCAAAGTATGCTTGCTCCTGGTGGGAGGTTGAAGATTCCCCTGTGTAGGTTGGTTTCCATGCCCGTCGTTCGTCCACCCCTTGTCAAAGACATTCTCAAGCTGGAGGCCGAGTTTGTTCATGGGTATTTGGATGGATCCGCAGTCTTTTACGTTTCTACTAGGGATTCTAGAGGTAACGAGCTCCTTGTGGATGAGTCAATCGTCGACTCCTGGGACCCCATTTGGAGACAGGTGAACGAATCCTTCGAACTTCTTCTCTCCAGGAAACCTTCCACCCAGGTATTCTCGGGGAAGATGTTTCACGTTTGGGATGGCAACCACCGGTTGCTTGCATGGATGGCTGTCATTGGGAGGCTGCACTCACAGGAGGAAGAGTGGCATTACTCTGTTCGATCGATGGTGCTTGATTGTGACGACAACATGATGGGTCTTCTGACGGCAATGAATGATGTGAACAGGTTGGTTTCTCATTGTACATGTTGCACTTCTGGTTCCGTTCTTCCTTGATTCAAGTCCTTGAATTACATTCTGAAATTCAGATATCATTCTGCAGAGGGACGGAGACATCGCATGTCAAAACGAGTCTGGTTCACACACTGTATAGGATACAAAGGATCGGGCAGATGCCCTTGACCAACTTCAAGACCATCCTTTCGGCAGAGATGTATAAGAAATGCGAAAGCTCCAAGACTTCGGAAACATGGTACTCGTTGACCCGTGAGGCTTTCATGGAGTACATGTACACGGTGAGATACATCTTCCTTCATCTGGCCTTTCCATATTCCTGCTTCCACATGTTTGTTTCTGTCTGTCTCCCTTGACCTTGGATTGATGCAACTCTCTTGCATTCCCTTGCAGCAAGACATTGCAGATGCAGGGGAGCGTGGCAAACTGGAATACTACAGCTCTACCCCTGAGGAGAGAAGGACAGCAAAGGGGGTTGAAAGTCACATCCAGAAGGAGATGAACGCTACAAGAAGGACAATAATGAGTGCTTTTGTGAAGCAGTTGAGAATGGCCGACCCATCATTCGGGCCGCAGTTTCTCCTGGAGATAAAAAACCATTATAACAAGCCAGGCAAGCCGGAGATGGCCCAGGAGAAGTTGCACAGGTTGTCTACCGCCGTCGTGTCTTCTGAACAGAAGGTGAAGTGGCTACAGATATGGAACTCCGATCCCACAGTTAGGGATACCCACATGTTCCCAAGGCCAGAGAAAGAGAAGAAGACCCAGCGTGTCGTTCCTGTCAGTGACAATGTGCTGGACACCTGGCTTCACAAGGCCACTTACTGGAGCCAGGTGTGATGTCCTCTCGTATCTCACTTTCTTTTCTCTTTTCCTGTCTTTCTCTTCCCATTGCCTCTTACATTCGCTGTGACTGTTTTTGGGTTCATTCTTCCATTTCAATTGTTTTGCAGTTGGAAGAAAGGGCCCGATCGGTTCTGCATACTCAGCTGGCTGACTATGGCATCACTATGACAGCTCCGAAGGTCTCCTTCGAAGCTTACATGAGGAAATGGAGAGCCACAGTGTGGCACTCTGGTTTCTTTAGAGAGTTCAGCAAGGAGGGTGGCATCAGTCGAACAAATGAGCTTGACCAGCAGGAAAAAGGAGAGGAAGCCTGGAAACGATGCCTTTACAGGTGCACACCCTTGCACTCTTTACTTCTGTTGTGGTTGCAATGTGTTGTGTGGCATACTGTTTAAGGGGGTCTTCCTGGTGTGTTGAAAAAGCTGGGACACAATATGTGCATTGGAAAATGAGGCTGTGTCTGTTCCTGCAGGTACATTAAGTTTGTTCTCTTGGAAGAGAATTGCTTGGACAAACATCCAGATTTCGTGGACCTTTGGCTTGTCCCTGCTGGCAACCAGACCATGTTCACTGCTGGGATCTTGCATGACTGGGGCCCAGACCATCTTTCTTCTTGTGGTTGGTATTTGGATTGCCCTCCTTCAGAGACCCCAGCTGTAGAGTTGTCTTTGAGGAGAGAGAATGACCGTATTGCAGCCACTGCCGCAGCAGCGGACCTCGACATTCATGAGCGTAATCTGAGGACTCTTGCAGAGAAGGAGCCTCCCGCTCAGGATACCCCGGGTAGAGGAAGAAAGGCAAAGGGAAAAGATGTTGCTGGTGTTGTGGGGAAGGGAAGGGGTAGAGGGAAGGTGGCACAAGGGCAGGGAAGTGTTGCAGCTATTGGCCCTGTGGAGCATGTCCAGCAGACTCCACCGCATGGTAGGGGATCCGGGAGAAAAAACAAGGGGGTGGTTGATCCCAAGGACCCGTACCATGCAGTGGAACATCCCACGAGGGTCATTCGTCCAACCAGGTTGGAGATTGCCAACGTCGGGTTCCTTGCCATGATGGAGTCGAAGAAATCTGATTACAAGGGCGAGCCATCACCAGTGTGGGAGAGGATTGTCGAGTTCCTCAGCACGGTGCGTGTTCTCTTTGGGTTCTGTGGCTTCTGCTCTCTTTGTCTGCTGTGGGCATGGATCGTTTATAAACTTGTCAGAATTCCATTGTATTTTTGTTTGCAGGCTAAAATGACCAAATCGTGGGTGAACGGGAAGGAGAAGCCATATGCAGCTGAACTCATCATCTTGGACATCCCTGATGGGTTGGCAGTCCCGGATATCCCTCCATCGGGTGCTTGTCCGGGTTGGAATGCATTTGATGAGCGCTACTGGCGGTGGGTTTTTTCCTTTTGCAACTTCTTCCTTTCCGATGCAGGTGTTTTGGTTCTCATCAGTCCATCGATGTTCGGTGTCGTCGTGCCCTTGCCAGCTATTTGAAAGCCTCGGGCATGAGAGTCGTGAAGACATGGAATTGTGTGAACAGCATGTACCTTACGAAGGGGGATCGTCCGGGAGAGATGGTGAGTTTCCCTTCTTCTTCCTCTTCTTTTTTGTTCTGGGATTGTGTTGTATAGGTCGCTCGAACTCATATGTAGGGGCCCGATTTTATTTTAGTTCTTAGTTCCTTGTGGATGTCATGTTCGCAGACTCGTCTGTTTGAAGCTGTTTGTCTCGTCCGGGTGCATCCACCAACGACTCCGGCCGGCATTACGGAGTTTGCCATCACTCACGGGGGCAAGTTCATAGATGACAGGACAGATCCTCCCACGGATGACATGCATCACAACTACGTCGACAGCAACGTGTGCTTGCGAAGGGGGAATGGGGTTCCTTGGAGAGGGGCGAGGGAGAGGAGCCCGGCTTTCATTCAAACGATTGTGGAGTGCTGCACCTACACAGACGCCAGAGTTCTGGATTTGTCGATGGGCACAGGTTCGTCTCTTCAACATTCACATTTCATGAGGTTTGATTGAGCTTGCACTTTCAGCACTTTCCACCGTTCCGAATGTGTCTTCAATGTCTGCTTACTTCATTCTATTCCACTGCAGGTGCTTCGTACCACGCTTGCAAGGCCAGTGCGCGACATGTCTTTGGGATTGAAGGGGTGGTACAGAGGAGACTTCTGACAAGGAGCTGGACTCCGACTTTGCCTGTGAGTAAGTTCAACCTGTGCATGCTTGCATTGTTGTTTCAATATCGAGAATCGCTGTTCTTGAGGCAAAGTGCACATGAGAGACATCCTCTTCGTTGGACTTGTGCATTGCATCATTGTGTTAAAAATGGGATTTTGTGGACATGTGTAGGAGTCCGCGTGCTTCCACTTGCCCTCCTGGGCTATCACACCTATTTGGACTTGTTTTCAATCCTCCTCGGTCTTGTGTGCTACCTGTCTATGCGGAGGCACTCGCAGCAAGCATGTCCGTTCATGGCACTCAGAGTCCACCTTGCGATGGCCTTCGTAGAACACGTGGTGTTGGGGCCAGAATCTTTGTAGATGACATAGCACAGGAGGTGGACACTGATTGTGATGACTGCGACACTTGATATGAAGTATTCTTTTGGTTTAATTCTGGGACAAATTTGAAATGGGATGGTTGTGTGTCCTTATTGTCCTCTTTGCAATGTGTGCGTGGAATTCACATTCATGGTTCCAAACTATTGTTGGAGATGGGGGTTGCATGGACTGCCCGGATTGTTCCTTCAATATATTTGTTGTTTTGTGGACCTCACAGACTTGAGTACATTGCAAAAACAAACAAACCACTTTGGTTCGTTTACATCATTCTCGCATCATTTGCTAGTACGTCCCCAAACCATTCCTGCTAGAAGAATGGTTGGTGAATCCATCACGGTGAAGTCCACCTCATCAAAGACTGTTCAGGCATTCTCAATTCTCCCCACATCAACCCGCGGAAATAGGTGACACCACTCGGAAATAGGTGACATCCGCGGAAATAGGCACTGTTTGCATGCTGACGTGGCGTGAGCCTGTGCTGGGCTCACGCTTTCCTGGGATCACAGGCTCACGCCTCCAGGCTCACGGAATAGCACCCCCCTCTGCCGAGCCATCGGCCTCAGGATGATCCCAAGAAGTGGTGCGGTGGTCTATCAAGGCTTTATCACACAAAGCCTGAAACTCCCCCAAGAACTCTCTCCCTTGGTCCGTGAGTACCTCAGCTGGAGCACCAAATCGGCTAAGCACACGATCCAAGAAGGCATACGCAGCCCCCTCACTAGCCTTGTTAGGCAATGGAACCAACTCAATCCACTTGGAGAAGTGCTCCACCATCACCAACACATATTTGTGGTGGCGCATAGTCAGTGGCAACGGTCCTGCGAAGTCAAGACTCCACCTGTAGCCCAATCCCATGATTGGTAAAGGATGCAATTGTGGTGTAGGGGCGTTGAATGAAGCACGCACCCTGTCACACACCATGCACCTAGCCACAAACTGTTGCACCTCTGTATGCATACCACGCCACCAATATTGCCCCTGTAGTAAACTGTGAGTGCGTCGCACTCCAAAATGCCCCAACTCCTCATGGCATGCCGCACTAACCGTGCACGCTGTGTGGGGTGAGGCACAATCCTCACCCGACCATCCTCCCACACTCGAAGTAGGTGTATCCCCTCCCACTTGAACCTCTTGGCTCGTTGCAGGATCCGATCCCTCTCCCTGGCAGTCACAGTGGCTGCCGTGTCTCCTGTGCGGAGGTAGTCCAACACAGCCGAATCCTCATGTATATCTCTGGCACCACCTGGCTCATCACTAGCCTCAGGGTCCTCAGACACTCCGTCTACAGTCATCCCTGTTGTAGGTCCAACCTGACCTCCCGATGCCAAGATACACAAAATACAGATGCGTGCCATCCCGGCACCATCTCCTCGTCCGTCTCACCATGCCACCGAGCTCCAGTGTCATCCTGCTGGCTCATGCATGGATTGCGACTCAATCCATCCGCATCCCGATTGACCAAACCCGGTCAATGCAAAACCTGAAAGTCATACTCCTGGAGTATGAGTGCCCACCGTGCAAGCTTCCCCGTAAGCTTGTCTGACTTCATCAACCACTTGAGTGGCTGGTGATCCGTGACAAGGGTGAAAAGATTGTCGTATAGATAGCACCTGAAGTGTGCGACGGCCACACTACAGCTAAGCACTCTCCCTCATATGAGCTGTACTTAGCCTCTGCACCATTGTTCGAGCGGCTAGCATAAGCCACTACGAACTCTCTTCCCTCATCATCCACCTGTGTGAGCACCGCTCCAAGCCCCAACATGCTCCAATCCGTATGCAGCTGAAAGGGACGCCCCTGATAGGTCGTCTCAGGATAGGCGCCGAGGTCAACCTCGCCTTGAGCTCTTGAAAAGCTCGTTCTTGCTCATCTTCCCACTGCCACTCCTGGTCCACCTTGGTCAGCTTGGTTAGAGCCTTTGCAATGGTACTAAATCCCTTGACAAACCGTCTATAATAGTTTGCCAACCCCATGAAAGCTCGAACTCGGCTCACATCCGTGGGGCGTGGAATTTGTGCAATGGCCTCTACCTTAGTCTGCTGTACCCCCAATCCTCCAGGATATATCATGTGACCCAGATACTCAATCTGGTTGTGGAAAAACTTGCACTTCCCCGGATGCAACTTCAATCCGTGCGCTCTCAAGCGCTCCAATACCACCTGAAGGTGTCTCTCATGCTCCTCCATCGTAACACTAAAGATGATGATGTCATCTATGTAGCACCGAGCAAAGTCCACCCCTGCTAGAATCCTATCCATGACTCTCTGAAACTCTGCAGGAGCATTCTTAAGCCCAAATGGTAAGAACCGCCACTGATATAGGCAATCCTTGCCGTGCTCATTGATCCCCCAGAATGCCGTCTTCTGCTTGTCCGCCTCCTTGATTGGCAACTGGTGATATCCGGATCGTAAATCCAAAGTGCTAAAGACCTTAGCATGCCCGATGGCATCAAAGATCTCCTCTGGTGTTGGCATGGCATACTTATCGGACTTGGTCTGACGATTTACAGGCCGGTAATCACCGCACATACGTCTCTCCGTCCAATTGCCATAGACATCCTTCTTGGCTGGCATCACTGTGGCTGAAGCATACTCTCCACCAGAGAGCTCCACCAAACCTGCCTCCCAGAGATCTTGAGTCCTCATCTGAATCAAAGACCTCTCCATATCACTGTATCTATAGGGTCTCCGAAAGATTGGCCTGTCAGTGGCCAACTCGATACGGATCTCTTGACCCTTTAGTGCTCCCAAGTCCTTCAAAGTGAAGGCAAAGCAATTCATGTAAGCCCTCAGGAACCGCCGTATACGTTGTCTCTCTCCTTCGGTGACAATGGATCCAATGTCAAGCTCCCAATTGTCCTCCGTAACTGCAACCTTAAGTCCAGTCGGCTTAGAGGTAGAGGACGCGTCCAGTGGTTGCTATGTTGCAACCTCTTGAGCAGTACTCCCTATCTGTTTAGTCAGTGACAAGGCCTCATCCTGCCCCATCATCTCATCCTCAAGGACTTCCTCCACCCGAGAAAAATCCCCAACCTCATCTTTTATCGCCACCTTGGCCGCCAACTCCCTTTGAACCTCGAGCACCTCCCACGTGTGCCATGGATGCCTGCACCCCGTGGTCCTCATATGCTCGCCCCCACTCACTGCCTGTACCGTCTCGGTAGGCAGAGAGACCATCAAGGGAAGTGTACTCCGCACTCTGCATTGCTCAGCCATAGCCAAGCTGATAATCCAGGTCAAGCAATTGAGATCCATTGCTTGCCCCAACACTTGATGATGTGATGCCTCAGAAAGAGACGACACCGCCGTGGTACCAGTGGTAAAACCCATTGCCCGCTCACGCTCGTCAGCATTAGGCTCCACTAACTGCTGCAACTGAGCATCCCATAGGAGGCCAGGTCCACTATCCCGGAAAGCATGCGATCCTAGGAAGCTGAGCAGTGTAGGTAATGCTGCTCGTGGTTGACCCATCTTGTTGACCACTGCCAAAGGCAAATGGTCATCGTGTCTCACACGCTGAGACTGCCTCCCTGTGTCCAGAATGCTATCCACTGTGAGATGTGCTGGCCGCAGCACCCCATCAAATGCACGCTTAAGCAGTGCGGGTGGCATCAAGTTAGTCCACCATAGCCGTGGACGATGAGCCCGTGACCCCACTGTAGCTGCATCTAGCAACACTGCTGACCCAAGCCACGACCGGACTTGATGCACACTGGCCATCACCCTGGCCCGAGAATCGCCCATCAGTGGCACATTCTCCAAGATATATGCTGGAGATACAGCTTGATGAAGCTGCAAGTGGCGCAAAACCCGCACCATCTCCCAAAACAGACCCAACCTCGAGTCTCGCAATCCTTGTCATGCCCGGCTAATGAATGCCCTTGGCAGGGCCAACCTGCCACTACCAGATCAATGGAGCCAACCCGCCCCCAGCAACGAATGTCTGCTGGCAAGGCCTGCTGATATCCACGAATTGCAGACACCGACAACAACTCAGGGTACCGCTGCACCAACTGAGCAACATGGCGAAGTAAAACGCGTCGTGCAGTCTCATCCCTCTCCACATACAGGTAACGCCAAACTCGTACACCTGCCTGTAATACAACAGCCAATCCGGTGCTGATCCCGCCAAACAAGTCCAGAAGACAAATGCCTTCATCCGGATACTGCCACACAATAGGTGTGGTGTCCAATGGAGACAACTGAGGTGGTCCTGGTGCAATCCCCCCACTCTCTTCCTCTCCTGATGGTACAAAAGCCTCCACCCAGGCTTGTTGCACCCGTCGATCAGCATCCCACTGCAAATCCTTGCTCGTGCCCCACAATGGAGTCTGAGCAACCATGGTAGGCAACTCCGCCATACCATACATGTCATCCTGATCTCCCGGAAGTGGCACATCCTCTGAATGAGCGTTGCCCTCAAGCAACTCTCTAGGCCAACTCACTGCCGCTGTGAATGCTGCTAGTGTCGGCATCTTGCCCCGCAACTCCTCCTATGAACGTCACAGGGAGCTGCACACGCCGGCCCTCCCTTGACTACCATGCAGGCCTATAGGAAGCTGACTCCTCCCAAAAATTCAGGGTGAAGCCTATGGGGTACAACACTGCCCCACCAACCAGGACATTGTATGAGACCGCGTCTGTCACAATGGCCTTGGCTCGGAGACGTCTGTATCTGGAAAGGACAAGGCTCCATATCCGCCTCCGTGAGGCCCAAGCCTGCAATAGCATTCTGCCCAGCACAATGGCTGAGCTCCCGAGTCCAACAAGACCCGCAGTGGCCGGTATCTCTTGCCTGCCGGTCCACTCAAACAGAAAATGCCATCCTGGTTGTCTAACATGACAACTGCAGGTGTCACCATGGCGCGCTCAATGGCTGGCCTAGCTGGCAGCTCCATCAACCTAGCAGCTGCAGCTTGCCATGGCGTTGCTGTGGCAGTCTTGACCCTCAAATCCGAGGATCCCTCCGGCACTACACCTCCCACTATCTCCGCAGAAGATAAAGTAACCTCCCCACTCTCACAGAGTGTAGCTGCCAGCTTGAACACCTCAGCTGGTCTTACCCCCGGCGTCGCAATCATGGTAGTCGAGAACAATGGAGCCTGGCACACAGATATGGCCGCTCCTAGTAGCACACTAGCTGTCGTAGCCTTGGCAACACTAGGTAGTGGTGCTACCCGTGTAGCTCTCCCCAATGCCATAGTAACCTCCGCCTCGGTAACAATCGGGCGAGAACTAGGTGCCATGGATGGCGTCGACACTGTCTCCACCAATGTGAATGACTGAGGAAGCCTAGCCTAACGGCTTGCCTCCCCACGCTGTGGATCCAACTCCACCTCTGCACCTCGTGGCTCAGGAACTCGTGCTGCTCCTCGAGTCACGGCTGCAGCAGACTCCACCTGCACTAGTGGTAGTGCTGCTCCACACATGAATCCCATGCCTCCCATATCTCCTCCCTCAGGAACAGGAGGTGGACCATCCAGCCTTAGAGCCGGTACCACCTGAGCTGTAGCCATGGCAGCGAGCCTCTGCTCTAGCTGCTGAAGCCGGTTGGCCATGCCTTGGTCATCCCCCTGACCTCCACGTCCTTGGCCATGTTGAGCTGGCCCTTGGCCTGCACCTCGTGGCTGGCCACCTTGTCCTCTCTGGGCTGCTCCACCTCACCCCCGGCCACCATTGTTCCCTTGGAACTGGCCTGGGCGCAACTCAGGATGCAAACCATAACACTGGGCCTCTCCATGCCCGTGCTTGCCACAATGCCCACACTGCAACTGTGGAGGCTGTGCATGTGCCGGCCCTTTGCCTCCCTCTGGGCAATCCTTCTTGACATGGGGTTCTCCACATGTCCAGCACACCACATCCGCCCGTTGTTGGCCAGCAAATGAAGGGAGAGACCCCTGCATCTGAGGTCCTCTCTGCCCTTCCCTGGGCTTCATCTGAGCCCCCTTGTTGCCTTGAGCACATTGAGGTAGTGGTTGGCTAGGAGCACCACTACCCCGTGGTGTCTCCTTAACAAATCCCACCATGACCACTCGTTCCTCCACCATGTTGAGCTCTATCCGCTCTGCCAGCAAAAACACATTTGCTAAGGTGGGTTGGGCCGTTTGTAGGAGAGTTGCATCCCGCACCCTTCTCCTCAGCTCCTTGTCCAATATCCCATACCAGAATTGGACTGCCTAAGCTTCCGTAACCCCTTGGGTTACATTTATCAAGCGCCTCATGCGAGTGAAAGCCTCCCTCAAGCTCTCGGTCGGCTTCCGTTGGAACTCTTGCAAGCTCCGCAACTTCTCCGTCATCACCCCTTGGTAGTTCCCTCTCAACTCTTCGAAGAACTCCACAACAGGGTTGAAGGCAGGCACGGGTACTAGTGCTGGTGTGGTAGTGGCTTGGGTGGATGTCGTAGCTACTGTACCACCAGTCTAACTAGTCCCTCTGCTACTTGCTGAAGCTGCCGGTGCAGCGGCAGGTGTAGCCACTGCCCTCGTGGCTCTAGTGCCCCTAGTGATGGAGACATAGTCGGTGACCAGTACATCCTCCACTCCTCGATCTCAACCTCATGCCCCCGCCTGAACTCATGGTAATCATCCATAGGCGGCCCCTCAAGGTGCTGAAACAGCCCCTTCCATGCCATGAAAGGCGTAAATAGTTGTGGATTGCGCATTTGCTGCAAATCACACACAACTATCAAACTCTTGGATAAAATCATCCAACTCGATGGTGCCCACCGCCCTAGAGTACCTTCGTGGCCCCTTGGTAGCTCCACATCTCCCTCCATTGTGTCCCACAACAATGGCAAAGAAACAACTTGCACCGCCGGTATGAGTCCTCTTGATTCACAATCCGAATCAGAACCTTCCGTAGAAGACACAGGAGGTGAAGGTGGCCTAAACCGCACACCTCGTCTCGTGTACCCACTAGTATCGCTAGTGCTCAGACCGGCACTGTCCCCAGCAACTAGTGGCACCTCCGTGTTGACACTCAACCGGTCATGAACATATCCCTAACCCCCTCTCCACAAGGTAACCGGGTAGAGAACCTGTTGCGGCTTATGGTTTGGAATACTAAGTTCCTAACATAGCCTACACCTGTACCTGCATCCACTGCAAGCACTCCTATGGTTGGCTGGTCATCACCTCCAACCTCACCACAGGAGAAACAATGATGGTCTTGCTGGTCATCACCCCAGCCTCACCATCGACAGCATGCTCTAGGACTGGACGGTGATCAAATCCGGACCAATCACCTATAAAAACAAGTGCCCATACAAAACTAGCATGGCGCACAGTCAAGCATGCAGGTATGGAGGGATCCAAACACAGAAATCAGAACGACAACTCCCCCACACCAAAAACAACTCCACGGTGTTGCTCCTGCAATGACACCCCAGCCCAAACCCGGACTGACTCTTGCCTCCACCTACGGAAAGGACTTGGCCTAATGAGAGGGTGGAAACTACGAGGAAGAGAAGCTAAAGCAATGCCTAACCCCAGCATGCCCTCATCCCAACACTCCACTCTTCTCTCCTCTCTTCCCTCACTTGCATGACGTGGGAATATCATGAAGATACTCCTCAAACCGCCCTCCACGAGCTTCAAAATTCGGCCTTCAAGACCACATACCAGTCCTTAGGCAGTCCACCAGTGCCTCCACAAGTCAGCACAGGCCGTCCCAGGTCACACGGGCCACCACAGACCAGCACAGGCCCACACAGCTCACAGGCCACAGCCTATCACAGCCCACAACAGTCACAGGGTCACAGCCCCACAGGCCGCAGCCTATCACAGCTCGCCACAAACTGTCACAGCCCGTCACAGCACGCCCCACAGGCCACTGGGCACAGCCTGTCCACAGCCCGTCATAGCCCTCACACACAGCCCCAAAGGCCATGGGCACAGCCTGTCCACAGCCCGTCACAGCCCCACAGGCCACTGGGCACAGCCTGTTACAACACACAGCCCCGCACAGCCCGTCCAACACAGCCCCACAGGCCACTGGGCACAGCCTGTCACAGCCCCTCACAACCCGTCACACAGCCCCGAAGGCCACTGGCGCAGCCCGTGACAGCCCCAAAAGGCCACCGGCACAGCCCCATCCATGGCCGCTCTAGCGTTTAGCCATTTCTCCAGGGGTTTTAGCCACGCCAAGCTAGGGTTTGTGTCTCTTGGACTCTAGGCTTCTTCCACCGAGCTATGGCGGCTGTGAGGAATTAGCAAGGTATTCTTGCTCTTTCGGCTCCCACACATCACCATAGTAGCCCTAAGCCATGAGGTGGTTGCCACAAACCAAGCCTTCTTTCTTACTTAGCCTCCCCAAACACGCCACTAAACTCAATGGCAAACAACCAAGCCCTGCTGGTTCCCAGCCCTTGTGAGCACTCATTCAAGCACTCTCCTTGGCCATAGCATCTGTCTTAGAGCCTATTCCAGCCCCCTACACCTGCTGCTTCAAGAGTTGCGCTCCCTTCAAGCTTGAAGTTGAAAACCCCAACTCACATAGGCCCTACAAGTGCTTTTCTTTCACTCCAAGTGGAAACCAGCCCTAGACCTTCTGTTCTAGCTCTCTAAAGCTTGAAAACAAGAGCCTCAATGGGCTGAAGGCATGCTCCACACATGCCCCACTCTCACCATAAGAGAATCAGCTCCTTTGCTTCATTTCTTGCACCCACAAACCTGAAAATACAAGCTTCGCAGGCTGAAAGCATGCTCCACATGCCCTACATGGAAACCAGCCCCTTCATTCCTTTCTTGCACTCCCACACCTGAAAGTGCAAGCCTTCACCAGGCTGATAGCATGCTCCACACATGCATTGCCCTCACATAAGGGAAGTCAGCCCTTCCCTCTTCCTTGCTTTAGCTTGAAGATGGAAGCTTCAATGAGCTGAATACATGCTCCACACATGCAACCTCTTCACACACGAGATATCAGCCCCCTTTCGTGGCTCCTTGGCTCCTTGATGCTCTCTAAGACAAGACTAAGCACTCCACAGCCTTTGTCAAGCTCCTGAAACCCTAAGGCTTACATTTCCAGCCACAAGACACTTCTCTTGTGGTGCAAGAGCTCTTCTTCCAAGCTCTGAAATCCTAGGTGCACATTCCATGGCCTTGCCGCACCTCTTAGCTCCTGTTCCAGCCCTGCTCTTGCCATGACAAGAGCCCTCTCAATGCTGAAGCTCGAGATTGAAACCTAATCTCACCATACTCCACAAAGTGCACTGATTTGCCCCAAGCCAAATCAGCCCTTTTGCTTGGTCTTGCAATCCTTCACACAATGAAAGCTCGCATTCCCAAGTCCAGTTCTCAGCTTTGCCACCAAAGCCACTATAACCTGCTCTTGACTGGTCCTCTTCCCAATCGTGCTTGCTCATGCATGTACACAATCTGAAACCATCAAGGTGCTCTGGAATTACCTGCAGCATGGTGCTTTCATCTCTGACTGAAGATCGAATGCCAAGGTCTACCACCATCGTAACCCACATCGCCCCCGCTTCTCACAACCAATTAGCTCCACGGTGCTCCTTGCACTAACAACTTGGTTTCTCTCATTCTCAAGCAAAAACCACAAGTGCTACAACTAACTCGTATCTGGCACTCAGAGATACGAGCTCATCTTTCTCGAGTTGAGCCTCACTGCGCCTAGCTATGGCACTGTAGTGTGGATTCCCCATGGCGTGGGTTGCACTTGGCTTGACTTGTATTTGAGTGATTGAGGTTATATATGCAATGATTTTATGCTTCAGCTTTGTGAGCTCGCATGAGCTTGTGCTTGTATTCTTCTTCTTTATCCCCAACCTCATCTTTCTCGAGTGATAAAGAAGAAGAATACAAGCACAAGCTCATGCGAGCTCACAAAGCTGAAGCATAAACTCATGCATATATAACCTCAGCACTCAAATACAAGTCAAGCCAAGTGCACCCCACGCCATGGGGAATCCACACTACGGCACCATAGCTAGGCGCGGTGAGGCTCAACTCGAGAAAGATGAGCCTCTCGCGCTTGCCGCGAAGATAACCACTCCAGGGCCTAAATTTGCCTTGACCCTGGATTGACACTTGGGCCAATCCCAAATGTCAATATGTCAAAGCTAGCTATTTCCTAGCTAGTTTTACACTAGTGGTAAAATAACTTGACAACATGCTCCCCTTCCTGCCATGGTGATAGAGCCACACAAATGGACTCCCTTCCCGCCACGGTGCAATTTCAAGCAACGGAACGGGATTTCCGCCGAAACGTGATTTGGAGATGGCCTAAGACAAGTGGCGCAGGTTCTGGCCTTGTAGTCGGGTTGTTCACACTTCAATGCACACATTTCATACACATTCAATCATATGCCCAAGATCACAACGTCCGTACTGTCTTGTGAACAAACCTATATTTACAGTATGATTGTAATTCAGTACCAAAGGGCATATCCTTCAGCCTTGACGTCTTTGCGATCTTCTTCTGTGACGCCTTCTTCATAACTTGAAAATGGAAAAGCAGCTACACCTCAAATTAATTGCAAGGCCACTCAATGGCACTAAGAACGTTTCGGGCATGCCGTTAGAAAACTAGACGGGCAAAAACCCATTCAGCGCCTCACCTTGCGTGGATACTTGGTAATTGATACCAGAAGGGCATGCCCGTATGCACGCTGCATCGTTCCTCCATCCAGCACATTCTGTAAATGTTGAATGAGCAAGACCCCGATGTTACACCCTTCTGAGAAGCCACTACGCGCGCTCAAGTATACGAAGGCCTTGCCGTTCAGGTTTTCGCATTCCCACTTCCCGCCATGTCCGACGAAGCACTTGCATCCCTGTCTCTGCCAGGTGGAGGCAGCACGTATTAAAATATCTATTCCCCCAGGCCACATTTTGTTACCTCTTTTTGTGAAAGCCACGTCAGCAAATGTGTTGCCGAATCAATTGGTGCAATGAATGCACAGTGGTTCATGAGTCGTTGAGTCGACTACATATTCACTTTAATGAATAAATTACTCTTTATTCCCATTTAATGATTAAGGCAAGGAATTTGTAGTCTCATGTAACAGTAATCACAAACCACTTGAATTTTGGCTTTTTCAAATTATATGTATTTACACAATTCGTAAAATAGCCCGGAATTCTGCTACGACTCCGGAGTCGTTGACCCCACTTTTGTCCGCCGTCTGAAATGCCCCCGTGGGCCCACATTGTCTGTTTCGACTCTCCAGTAGTCCCGTTTACTACCAAGTGGTTCCCGGAGTGGTCGTGGACATGCAGTCGATTCGGAACAGACACGAATGCTTCTAGTGACACCAACGGGCTTGCACCGTTCTCGGGGTTACTACTCCCTATATATACTTTTGTGACTGTCCGCGGGGGTTTCACAAACAACCATGCTTTTTTATGGCGAACCACCACGAAGACCCTCGACTCCCGGTGATGAGTCGCGGTGAGTCTTGGCCCACCCACCACGGCCCCATTGGACCGTGATGAGTCCCAAGACCCCCCACGACTCCCACCTCGAGGTCTCCGCCCCATGGTTAGTCCTATGCCACCCCCACTAAGTCCCGCTAAGCTATCACCACCCCTTGTGGAGCCAACCCCACCGCAACCCGGTGTGTGGGGCTCCACCTAGTGAGCGCCTCCGCCTCCTTGAGTGCCTTGGGCACTCCAGGATGCTTCAGTCCCCCCATACCTATCGCTGCCACTGCCCCCACCACAGGGGCAACCCCTCCTGCATCCCGACCCCCTGCCCCCAAGGCAAAGGGCCGCGACACACACCCCTACCGACAAGGAGTTGATGTCCTCATCGACTTGTCCATTTTGTAGAAACAAAGCAGGTGCAACGGCCTATGGTGGACAGAAGGCAACCTTTGATGGAGTGTGTCTTAATTGCGGGGAGCCCGGGCACATGGCTAAGAAGTGCACGAAGCCCAGTCAATTGAACATGACTTGGGCAACCACGGAACTATCTGAAGATACCATCAGCCGCTTGATGGAAGCGGTGGTTGCCAAGACTTGCAAGGTAGGCAACTACTCTTGTGAGTTGTATCAAGAAACTGGCCCCCTGCGTAAAAGAAGTCAGTTATTGTTCGTGAGTGGGATAATTTCCGGAACTAATATGTCGTTATTGGTGGACATATGAGCGTCGCACTCTTTCATGACACCGGCAACGGCATGAAAGCTGGGACTCCCGACAAGTGATGTGGGGGCCTCTATCGAGGTGTGTTCTGCCAAAGGAGAACCAAAATTTGCGACAAGGTTGGCGTTCGATGTTCCTCTTCAGCTAGGGAGTTGGGAGGGACGTGAGAATTTCACCATTTGCGAGATCGATGGAGTGGATCTCATTTTGGGGATAACCTTTTTGAGCAAATCCGGACCGGTCATAGATGGCCGCAAGAAAGTAGACACGCTACCGTGTGGGAATGGTGGCGAAATTTTACGAGTGTCGGAAATGCCCAACCCCGTGGGAGGGCAAATAAACCTGCTCTCAGCAAGGGAGTGGGCCGTGTAGGAGCCACACGAGCCCCAGTTTTTGCTTTACGTAGGACAAGTGAAGGGAGAAGGCGATAGGGAGCCGAGCCCAGATTGGATCAAGGGGATCTTGGAGAAATACCAAGATGTGATGCCGGAGGATTTACCAAGCGGCTTGTCACCACGAAGAGGAGTTGACCACAAGATTGAGGTGATACTGGGATCGGAGCCACCTGCCAAGGCGCCCTACCGGTTGAGCCACAAAAAGTTGGTCGAGCTGAAGACTTAGCTCAAGGATCTAATGTCAAAGGGGTACATCCGGCCAAGTAAGTCACCTTACGGAGCCCCGGTGCTATTCGTAGACAAGAAGGATGGGACGCTGCGGATATGTGTCGATTACTGGGCTCTGAATAAGGTGACTATCAAAAACCGGTACCATTTGCCAAGGATCGACGACCTTTTCGATCAGTTGGCTAGAGTGAAGTATTTCAGCCGGATCGATTTGCGCTCCGGCTACCATCAAATTTGAGTGGCGGAAGGAGATGAGGAGAAGACCGCGTACAGGACAATGTATGGTTCATATGAGTTCTTGGTGATGCCTTTTGGGCTCACCAACGCTCCCGCAACCTTTAGCACGCTAATGAACAACCTTTTCCAGGAGTGGTTGGATGACTTTGTGATCGTGTACATCGACAACATCTTGGTGTACTCGAAAACAAATGAAGAGCACCTGGAGCACTTCAAAAGGGTGTTCCAGAAATTGTGGGAAGGGAAGCTGTATGCCAAAGCTTCAAAGTGCGAATTCAGGCTCACAAAAGTGGAGTTCCTGGGGCATGTGATTACACAGGATGGGATCAAAATGGATGACAGAAAGGTGAGGGCGATCTTGGACTGGGAGCCTCCGACTTCGATCCCGGGAGTGCGATCCTTCCTAGGACTCACCTCCTATTGCCGAAAGTATGTGAGAAATTTCGCCAGATTGTGGGGCCGTTATCAAATCTTTTGTGTAAATCCAAGGTATGGGTATGGAAAACCTTTTGTGGCCAAGCTTTTGCCGAGTTGAAGCAGCGGATGGCGGAAACTCCAGTCTTGAAAATCCCGGAGTTCGACCGTCCGTTTGAGATTCATACAGATGCATCGGATTTTGCGATTGGGGGTGTACTCATGCAAGATGGACGTCCAGTGGCTTACGAAATTAAGAAACTGAATGAAGTGGAGCAACGATGGCCAACACACGAGAAAGATATGAAGGCGGTGGTGCATTGCCTTGAGCTTTGGCGCCACTATGTTGATTCCAACCCGGTGAAGGTATTCACGGACAATGTCATAGTGAAGTATTTTGTTACGCAGCCTAAGTTGTCCCCAAAACAACTTAGGTGGCAAGACACTTTAGCGGTGTTCGACGTGGATATCCAGTACAAACCGGGACAAGACAATGTGGTGGCCGATGCCTTAAGTAGAAAGCAGCAGCTTATGCTGGTATACAGGGGCGAGACGGCGTTCCAAATGAAGATCCGGAAGGTGTAACGGAAGGATGAGATGGCGAAGTCTGTGATGCGGGACTTGAGGATGGGGGTGAAATCGCAATTCCACTTGCAAGATGGACTGCTCCGGTACAAGCAAAAGCGTCTCTATGTGTCGAAGGAAGGGATCAGAGATAGTCTCTTGAGAGAATGCCATGATGGCCCGCTTGCAGGCCACGGTGGAGCCAAGTGCACCACGGCACTCCTGAAGAAAGAGTATTTCTGGCCCAAACTGAGGGAGGAAGCCGAGGAGTATGTCAAGACATGCACCACATGCCAACAAAACCGGAGCGAGTACAAAAAGCAAACGGGGCTGTTACAACTCTTGCCTGATTCCAAAGGGGTCTTGGGAAAGTGTCTCAATGGATTTTATGACTGCTATGCCGCTGTCAAAAGGATTCAGTAAAATGGGCCATTTCATTCCTACCTAGGAGACGGCAACGGCACAGGAGACGGGACGACTTTACTTTGTCCACGTCTTCAAGCATCATGGACTCCCGAAGGATATTGTCTCGGACCACAATCCAAAGTTCACAAGTAAATTTTGGAGGGCACTCTGGAAGAAAATGGGGACGAGGCTCAAGATGAGCACCGCCTTCTGACCTACGACGGACGGCCAAACAGAAAGGGTGAATTTCGTGGTAAAGCAGATCTTGCGGAATTACGTGTCGGCAGACCAATCGGACTGGGTGGAGCACTTGGACGCGGTAGAGTTCTGTTACAATAACACAAAACACTCCGCAACGGGAGTTTCCCCTTTTGTATTGGTGTATGGAAAAGCACCTCTGGTACCGACAAGTTGGGCCGCCCAAGACATTGAAGAACCGGCAGCAGCAGCGGTGTTGGAAGAACGCGAGCGTTTGTTGAAGCTCGCAAAGTACAACATTGCCAAAGCTAGGAAACGGTATGAATGACAGACAAATCGGAAGCAAAGGGAAGTTAAGTTTGAGGCAGACACGAAGGTCTGGTTGAACATCAAGAATTTCCGACTACCTCCGGAAGTAAGTCCGAAGATCGTACCTCCGTATGCGGGACATTTTTGTATCCGAAAGGTTATGAATGAGGATGTGTATGAATTGGAGCTGCCGGCAAATAGCAAGGTGCATCCGGTATTCCACATCTCTCTTTTGAAGCCTTACTTCAAAGATGAAGCGCATCCGAATCGGCATCAAGTGTTGCGTCCTCCACCTGTGCTGTGGGATCATGAAAATGAACATGAGTACGAGGTGGAGGCAGTGCTTAAGTCGAGGAGGTTCAAGAATCGAGAAACGAAGTATCTCGTGAAATGGACGGGTTATCATCATGTGGAGGCATCTTGGGTGCGTGCCTCAGAAATGGGAAACGCATCCGAGACAGTTGCAACTTTCGAATGACGACCTCAAAAGCAGAAGAAGTGTTGATGGGGACATCAACCTTGGATCGTGGGGGGGGGGGGGAATGCATGGCTAGCCCGGCTTAGCTAGTTCAGGAATCCATTTGCAAAAACTTGTATTGTACAAATTTTGTTGTAAATGAAATGGTTTCCAAATATTGTGTTTCCTATCTTATTTGGAATGGTGATGCATGGTATGGTTGGCTAGTGTGTAGAATGCATGCTAGCTTACAAAGTGAGAGAGGTAAATTGGATTAATCGTGTGTTTGTGTAGTGTTCGGGTGACTCCCATCCAAGGGGCAAAGAAACTTGCACCTTCGTTGGGAGTTTCACGTGCTAGTGCGTATCTGGCGCGTGCGCGTACTATAACTGCGCTACCGAGGGGGTTGCCTTGTAGTGCGGGGTAACGCGGAAGCTACGTGCTTCCGTTCACGTACTATAATCGTGTAGCATCGGGATGAAGTCGTAGTGCGGCTTTGGCGTGTTCCCGTACCTCAAGCCAATTTTCCAAGGTGGACCCAATTGTAGTGATTGGGGCACACGGTTGGTTCAAGGTTATCTTCCTAGTCAAAAAAGGGTTCAAGACGAACCCTTGCTCAAGGTGATGCCAAAAGCGGCATCACCAGCGGTTACAAGCAAATGTTGTTGCAGTAAGGCGATTTTATCCTGGGGGAGGATCGTTCCTTGGCCCTGAAGTGGGCCAAGAAAAGTGCATTGGGAGAGCCTGCACCGTTCGTCTGCACCACCTCGCGAAAGTTTAGGATCGTCTAGCTTTAGTGAGCAAATTGTCAGTGAGATTGAACTTGAGAGACATGTAGATGTTGTTGCACCATCTGAGGGTATCAATGTTGCAGAGGTGTTTTACAAGTTCAACTAAATAGTTTTTATGCCCAATCACGTTTCTGAAAACCTTATGTGTGCTCTTCCCTTTGCTGGACATTATTCACAGTCAATGATGGCGGAGTTATTAACGTTGACAAACCGCAAGTGATGAGGTGTATAATCTGTCATGGTGCATATATGAGTTCAGATCTTTTAGCTCTTCGCACTCGTAGCAGAAAATGCTTGATTACTTACTTCAAGTCAAATGGTATTACTGCCATGAGAAAACATGTTGAGACTGAGCACTCACACTTAGGTAGTAGACACGATGAAGATGTGAGCAGCAGGGCAAATAATCTTTTGGAACGACAACCTGCAAAGAAACACCCAAAAGTCACACCTGGTACAATCTCCAAGTTCTTTTCTTCAATAGACATTTAAAAAAATGATGCACCCACACAAAAGTCTTTCCTTCAGAATCTTCTTCTGTTTGTGATTAAACAATACTTGCCGTTGAGGACAGTATAATCAGTGTGGCTGCAAAGGTTGGCATTGGGCTTGTGTCCAAGCGTTGTGTTTCTAAGATGATCAGTGTTGTTGACAAAATTAGAGAAGTATGTCATTCCAGTATTTCGTCGTATATCACAACAACAGCCACCTTCGACTTATGGATGTCCAAAGGTGCGCATGATATTTTCACTGTTGTCGTTAATTTTCTATCCTCCGAATGGGAACCTAGGCATGTGACAATTGGTTTATTTGAAGTAAATCACACTGCTGGACAGGCCATGGCGATGCAGCTGCAAAATCTGCACATTAAAAAATTGCTTCGCACATGCTATGTCTAAGGTTTGTCATTATGCAAGCACCGATGAGAAAGTCTGTCGACGGTTCTCTTATGTGTCCATCAAAGCTGCTCAAAGTGACATACAAAAATGTATCACCTGGCCTAAGAAATCCGGAAAAGACCTACAAGCATGGGATGTTGCTTGTATTACTAAGGGATTCCGTCCAAGAAAGCTCAACACTCCTGTGAAAATCGGGTAATCAGTTGTTTCATAGAATTTCAAAAATTTCTAGATCACATCATTTTTGTGTTGATGGGGCTAAATAATTCAAATGTGGCTTTGTGTTGCCTTATGTATGTAAATGTGATTGTGGATCTGAGTTGTATTAATTTCTAATTGGTGTCAACATTCTTGTGGGATGCTTGGATTTGTAAGCCGTCAAGATCCTCTTCGGTTTCGAGCAGCCATCAATCACTGCTACAGCCATGCAGACAATTATAATCACAAATTGTGTCCTCAACCAAAGCAAATGACACTAGTTATTATCAGATGCTTTGAATTCAGCCATAGCCTTGGTTGTTAAATATCAGAGTGACATTGATGCAAGAATTGTAGATAGCCCTTGCAATTCGCGCACTTTTAGTGATCAAGTGAATTGCATTGCATTTCACATCAAGGCCTTTTTGGAATTCCCTAAGCGTGTACATTTACCACTGGTGTGAACGGGTATTGGGTTGAGTAGTAGAGGGTTGGGTAATATTTTTGACCCAGGTCTGGAGGGAGGGGTAAAGGTGACAACGGTAAACCATATTACCCCTGGTGCGAATGAAAAGCGATATCCATGGGATGCCACAGAAGACCCGCTCGCCTTCAAGGTCCAGCTCACTTCACTTGAGAGCAAAAGCCATGGCGGAAAATGCCCTGACTTTATGCAAAGAGACTATCGATTTGGTCCGGTGCCTCACGTCCACCAGCCAAGATTTGCAGATCAACAAGCAACAGTGTAAGCTTCTGGCAAAGAAACTCTCAGGAATCCAAGTGACACTAGACAAGATCCGAGAAATCTCATCTGAAGATGCAAGTGCCAATCGTTTTCATGCTGCAGATCATTGGAAGCAGGCCATCGAGGAGCTTTGTCGCGTATTGAATGAGGCCAAGGTTCTGATCAAGGACTGTTGCTGCAAGGATCAGTGGCTGAATGCAGCGATCAGGCATGGCGATGAGAAGGAAGATTTTGCGGGATTCCTCTACGACGTGGACTGGCACACTTGGGTTCTGTGCGACATTTTCTCCCTGGGGATCAGTCAAGCAACGCTCTACCTTTACGCAGAAGCTTGCGACGGTAAACTTAGCATCACAGACTCCGACGCTCTGGAGGCAGCGGCAAAGGAGGACCTAGACAGCCTCGAGACTTCCTTGAAGGACCATCATGTTTGTGTGGCCCCAGATGTCGTCCGGAAATCGCCACTTATTTTGTGGGCGAATGCTGGAGAACTTTGCTGACGGAAAGGAGTTAGGGGACGGTAGCTTTGGGAGGGTCTATGAAGTTACGTGGCAAGGCGAACAGTACGCAAGGAAGGTATTCTTAGGAACGAAGACCTCTGGAGGTGCGGGGTTTGGACGAAAGTCCACAAAGAAGAAATCCTCCTCGGCAAGGGAGAACTCATGCTTCAAGAAAGAGGTGGCTGCTCTAGCGGGACTCAATCATCCCCACATCATGCGGCTAGTTTTCTGCTCTCAGAGCAAGGAGGACAGCCTTCTGATGGAATTGTTGACCACTGACCTCATGGGCCACTTACAAGAGAGAACCACGCCATTTTTGAATCTTCGAGCCGTTGACCTCATGCTGCAAATCGCCGAGGGGATGAAATATTTGCATGCCCAAGGAAAAGTTCGCCGTGATCTTAAGTCTCCGAACATGCTGGTCAGATTCGCAGATCTTCCACCTTCCCTAGGAGAAGACGCACGCGTGTATGCAAAGGTGGGTGATTTGGGCGCATCAAGGATCAAGAATAACAGTACTAGGTACACCAATCAGACTCCCGAGATTGGTTCCAGATTGTGGAAGGCGCCGGAGGTTTTCAGTTTGGAGGATGAAGAAGAGCGTCCTAGCAGGTCTCACCCTTGGACAACAGATGTTTACAGTTTTGGGATTGTCTGCACTGAGATACTGACAGGAGTGGAGCCATTTGGGCAGGATTTTATCGGGAGTGAATATTTTGTCCCCTCTTATTTGTGTTCATTTTAATCTAGTTTTGTCTCCACATTAATTTTTGCAGTGTGTCTGGTATACATCATCCAACAGTCACTTTTATGTCCATGCAACTTCAATTTTTTCTACTGATCCTTCCTTGTGCAGGTGAACCCAGAAAATGCGCCTCTGGTGGTTGGGCAATTGCTGGATGATGGCCACCCCAAGGATTTCATCAAGGACCTTATCTTGTCTGTCCGCTCTTTACTGCCAGTGGTTGATGAGTGTGAGAAGAGGTAATAAATTGTTCCAGGGTGGCTTTATGTCATTATTAATCCGTTTGTTTGCTCCTAGCATGATGTCTATGTCACAGTCAACTCTCGGGTTATGCGCAAGATGAAAATGTATGGAAAGAGGGCACATTACTGACATATTAAATGCATGTGGAAGCTGTTTGTTGTCTCAGGATGAATCAAACTAACAGTTTGATGGGTCGGACAGGAACCAGTTGAGATTGTTGACACAGTTCCTAGAGCATCTTGTGAGTGAAGGGAGCGAAGATGTGCATGCACATAATGCATTGGGGAAGATCATCGTTGATACAAACAAAGATCCAGAGCTCTTTCTGACCCGAAACGGCTACAATGACTCTAAGGTCATTGGTAAATATTGTGGGACAAAGGATTACACACTTGAAGTAATTGCATATAGACGTGGTCAATGTGATGCTGAGCTTGTTGATGTCACAAACAAGCACAAGCTCTTCAAGGTTCAGGCCAGGTACATCCCAACTCTATTTTCCGTCATTTGTGATTTTGTCTTGTGTTTTGCATGATGTCTTAGAAATGATAAAGAAATTACTTGAGTACATCTTGTTGGCGCTTCTTAGGTATGTGGTGGAGCGCATCGATCCTGACCCGTGGAAAAAAGTTATGCACCCAGAGTATCCAGAATACAGGAAGCAGCTTACTCTTGAGGTGTTGTCTATTGTTCTACCAGAGAGCAAGAACCGAGAGCAGGTGTTAGCCCTGTGTTAGCCCAGGTGTTAGTGACTTTGAAGGCACACTTGCCCCATGAGTTAGTTGAGCTTTTATAGTCAAGAATGTTTTTCAAAACTCTGCCTTGAGTGGGTAATCACCTCTAAAATGATCTCTTTGCACTCTGGTTGCATTCAACGACCATGGGGAGGGAGGCGGGGATCTCAAATGGAAACGGGGGCGAAGAGGGCCAGTGCTCCCTTCCTACACTGTCTGTCCCTTCTGAAGTCAAAAGGACCATGCTTCGCAATGTGATAAGGCCGGTTTTGGAGTACGCATCTTCCATGTGAGTTGACAACTCCAACCATGCCAAGTCCCTTGAATGCATCCAGGCTGGGGTGCTCTAACAGTGTATGTTAGCGTGCTCTAGAACAGCTATATGGCTGTTCAGGTGCAGTTTTGCATACCTTCTTTGAGCTCTCCAGGGGGTGAGTTCAAGGTCAGATGGTGGGGTCAGTCAGATACCCTAGATAATCAACTCTATTCCTTGGATACAAGACTATTGTTAAACAGTCCAAGTCCTGGCGGAAATAGGTAGAGAAGAGATTTCTAAGGAACTGGATTATCAGCACTCTAGACTTCACTCTGCTAGATGACGGTGAGTTGGCAACTGTTAGTATCCAAAGCCTTGTGGGTTTCCCACTGTCGGATGAAAAAGAAGTTAGGGATAAGACAACCCTGAACTTGTTTCCAGTCTGTGACATGGGTAATGATGTCCTTAAGGATGACCTGAAGGGCCTTCCTACTCTTTGCCTTAGCCGGAATTCTAAATTAAGGACAGGGGGCCTACCTTTGAACAGCAAGCAGATTCAGAGATGCAAGGGAAGTTGTAAATGCCCAACGTGTGGGCAACCTGAAGACAATATCCACTTCCTCTTTCATTGTCCACGGTACTCTAGCCAGAAAGGAACCCTCTTCAATTGCATCAAAAACATTGAACTGGTATTTCTGTTCAACCACTTCCAAAATCCCGAGGCTGAGCCTAAAGCCTTGGCCCTGTTGGCTACCCACACAGACAACTAGATGATAATGTGTGAAGCCTGGACTAATTGTTTATACCAGCTATGCCCCTGTGATGGGGGCATCGGCAACGATAGTTATGGGGGGCTGAAGCACCCTTGAGTGCCCAAGGCACTCAAGGAGGCGGAGGCGCTCACTAGGTGGAGCCCCGCACACCGGGTTGCGGTGGGGGTGGCTCCACAAGGGGTGGTGGTAGCTTAGCGGGACTTAGTGGGGGTGGCATAGGACTCACCATGGGGGCGGAGACCTCGTGGTGGGAGTCGTGGGGAGTCTTGGGACTCATCACGGTCCATAGGGGGCCGTGATGAGCGGGCCAAGACTCACCGCGACTCATCACCGGGAGTCGAGGGTTTTCGTGGTGGTTCGCCATAAAATGGCATGGCTGGTTGTGAAACCCCCGCGGACAGCTACAGAAGTATATATAGGGAGTAGTAACCCCTAGAACGGTGCAAGCCCGTTGGTGACCAAAAACTAGTGAGTAAGCGAGCGAGCCGGAAAGCGACCAAAGAGTGGGGAGCTGTTCCGGACTGCCATCTACCAAAGGGAATTCCACTAGTCCCAATTAGGTGGAGGGTTTAGTGGGAAGCGAAGGGGGGGACCGTTATGTCCCGGTGAGCAGCCGAAGCTCCAAGTTGGCCCGGCGGCCAGGTTGGGAGTCAGGCGCGCGCATCAAAGCGAGTAACTATGACTTGAAGGGGAGCTTACCGAAGGGAGGTGCGCGACACGAGCCTCCGGAAAATCCTCGGGCTCTGACTCCCCAGATTCCTCTCGTTCTTGAGTGGCCTCGCTTTCAAAAGCATGGCCTCCTCATATTGTCGCTTCGGCGACACGTCGCTCTCTTCGGGTTCACAAGGATTATCCTCTTTCGGGCCGTTCTGCTTTCGCTTTGGCTTGCCACCCCATGATGAGGCCGACCTCAAGGACAATCGCGTATTGAACTCTAAGCTCTGATACCAAGTGTCGCGCACCTCACTTCGGTAAGCTCCCCTTCAAGTCATAGTTACTCGCTTTGATGCGCGTGCCTAACTCCCAAACTGGCCGTCGGGCCAACTCGGAGCTTCGGCTGCTCACCGGGGCATAACGGTCCCCCTTTGTTCTCCCAAAGAACCCTCCACCGATTTGGGCCTAGTGGGAATTCCCTTTGGTAGTTGGCAGTCCGGAATAGCTCCCCACTCCTTGGTCGCTTTCCGGCTCGCTCGCTCACTCACTAGTTTTTGGTCACCAACGGGCTTGCACCGTTCTCGGGGTTACTACTACATATATGTACTTCTGTGACTGTCCGCGGGGGTTTCATAAACAACCATGCCATTTCGTGGTGAACCACCACGAAGACCCTTGACTCCCGGTGATGAGTCGCGGTGAGTCTTGGCCCACCCACCACGGCCCCATTGGACCGTGATGAGTCCCAAGACTCCCCACGACTCCTACCACGAGGTCTCCGCCCCATGGTAAGTCCTATGCCACCCCCACTAAGTCCCGCTAAGCTACCACCACCCCTTGTGGAGCCACCCCCACTGCAACCCGGTGTGCGGGGCTCCACCTAGTGAGCGCCTCCGCCTCCTTGAGTGCCTTGGGCACTCAAGGGTGCTTCAACCCCCTATACCTATCGCTGCCACCGCCCCCACCACAAGGGCAGCCCCTCTTGTGTCCCGATCCCCTGCCCTCAAGGCAAAGGGCCGCGACACACGAGAACCCTCGATTCCCGGTGATGAGTCGCAGTGAGTCTTGGCCCACCCACCACGACCCCGTTGGACCGTGATGAGTCCCAAGACTCCCCACGACTCCCACCACAAGGTCTCCACCCCCATGGTGAGTCCCATGCCACCCCCACTAAGTCCCACTAAGCTACCACCACCCCTTGTGGAGCCACCTCCACCCCTTGTAGAGCCACCTCCACCGCAACCCAGTGTGCAGGGCTCCACCTAGTGAGCGCCTCCGCCTCCTTGAGTACCTTAAGCACTCAAAAATGCTCAGCCCCCGTATCTATTGTTACCACTGCCCCCACCACAAGGGCAGCCCCTTTTGTGTCCCGATCCCCCTGCCCTCAAGGCGAAGGCCGTGACAAACAGGGTGGCGGCCGCGCTTGTGTTGTGACAGCTACTTGCATTCATGTGGAGATTTGTTATCACCTTTGCATTGATGCCAATCATCTTTCTTCCTCCTAATATATTTGCTCTCTTTCTTCCACATTGTCAACAAGCTTGAGAGACTCCACCCTTGGCCGTGACTCGGAGGAAGCCGGCCTAACTAGCTAGTAGAGATTAGAGTCAAGTAGGGGTTTGGTTCTTTGCCATGCGACGCCATGGTACGGAGACAAACTCCTTGATGTGGGACGCCACAACTCGGATGTTCGTTTCTACAAAATGGACAAATCGATGATGACATCGACTCCCTGTTAGTAGGGGTGTGTGTCGCGGCCCTTCGCCTTGAGGGCAGGGGGGTCGGGACACAAAAAAGGCTGCCCCTGTGGTGGGGGCAGTGGTAACAATAGATACGGGGGCTGAAGCACCATTGAGTGCCCAAGGTACTCAGGAGGCGGAGGCGCTCACTAGGTGGAGCCCTACACACCGGGTTGCGGTGGAGGTGGCTCCACAAGGGGTGGTGGTAGCTTAGTGGGACTTAGTGGGGGTGACATGGGACTCACCATGGGGGCGGAGATCTTGTGGTGGGAGTCGTGGGAAGTGGCACAGAAAAGGGACTAGCTGTGTTTGTGTATTTAGGGAGGACACTGAGTCCATGTGAGGCTTGGCCTTGCTCTCAATCTTACTATGTTGCAGCTTGACACAGTTTGCAGGGCACGATTTTCACGCAAAGCGATAGCCAAGAGCTTGGCTGAATCTGTGTTGATGTACATCCCAGCAATCTCAAGATGTTTTAGAAAGTTGTTCACGCGAAGCATCTCTGCGACGTGATGTACAATACTCAATTGTTCGTCTGCGAAAACATTGCAGGTGATGCCTAGGTCTCGTAAAGTCTGGTTGGAGTACAAGCCTCTGCAGAACTCCTGCCACTCCACTTCGTAATGTGACTTTGGTTGCAGCTCCAAGGACTCTATACCAACGACGGAGGAAGTAATTGCACGGAGAACTGCCAATCGAATGTTGTGATGGCGGCTCTCATCTTTCTGCGAAGGAAATCTGTAAAACGACTCCCGACGATTGTCGGCGAATTTTACCGTAACATAATACACCTCAATGGCGACATGATGTGCATCGCGAGATGAGACCGATAAACGCAACTCCTCTACCTCCAAATGGTTATCACTCGCCATTACAACCGGAAGAAAGGGGGCCCTCAAATACGACGACAACCGCTTCCGACAAGTCCACGTTCGTATCGAGAAGCACGAGCTTTGTACACTTTGTGTACGATGAGAGCGATCGGGAACTTGATTGAAAGGTGAGAATCGGACACTCAGTCTGCCATCCGCACGTCAGTATAGTAAGGTTCCCCCTCTAGACACGGTTAGCTGCACATGAAGCCCTTTACAAGCCCTTGCAAAGCGATGGGGCGATCAGCCACCATGTAATGCAGAAACCATCACCTTTCTGCATTCAGCGAGGTGGCTCGGCGTTCACGGCCCCCTGCTACAAAACTGAAAGTAAAAAGTGCAGATGCAAGTTCAGACCTCAGAGTTTGTCTCAGACCAGACCACCCATTGTCGTCAGCGTGCTTTCGAAGGAACGGGTGGGACATGACGGTCCCAAGGTGCAGTGTAACGCCACTTGAATGATCGTGCAGGAGCTTTGCCCTGTCTACACGCCTCTCGCTTATCTGCGGTACTAGCCTCCTCAGCCGCATTCATACTCGCCAGAAACTACCTAGCCGGGACATTGCAGACACATTGCAATTGAGGTCGCACGAGTGGGACCGTAAGTATCAGGCGTGAAGGCACGAACATTTGGTTGCCCATGTGACATTGTCCCCGTCCTCTCTGCCACCCAAAACCATGCAACCAACTGGAATCCCAACAACGAGGACCCAGTGCCCACTTGCGTGTCCTTTACCATCTACTCACAACACTTCACCGGTCCCGTCTCGACGCACGGGACCCACGTGCATTCGACTCCCGAGCCCTCTTTGAGCTCGGCCGGCGCCACATATCTCTACTGCTTCACAGGCAACTGGTTCCCAGGTTTCCTTCACTTCAAAACTGCCTTGTGCAGTAAAAGTATGATAGGACATCACGGTCCAATGGGGCCGTGGTGGGTGGGCCAAGACTCACCGCGACAGCGAACAAGCTGCATCCATTGTCTTCACCTACCGACACCCTGTCAGTCGTGAGAATCACCGGGAATCGAGGGTTTTCGTGGTGGTTCGCCATAAAAGGATGGTGTTGTTTGTGAAACTCCCGCGGACAGTCACAGAAGTATATATAGGGAGTGGTAACCCCGAGAATGGTGCAAGCCCGTTGGTGACCAAACACTAGTGAGTAATCGTGCGAGCCAGAAAACGACCAAGGTGTGGGGAGCTGTTCCGGACTGCCAGCAACCAAAGGGAATTTCCACTAGGCCCAAATTGAGAGAGGGTCTTGTGGAGGAGTAAAGGGGACCGTTATGCCCCGGTGAGCAGCTGAAGCTCGGAGTTGGCCCAACAGTCAGTTTGGGAGTTAGGCGCGCATCAAAGCGAGTAATTATGACTTGAAGGGGAGCTTACCGAAGTGAGGCGCGACAATGCTCTCAAGTTCAATGTGCCGTTTCAAATGAAGTAACCATCACAAGCATAGCCGCCACCTCTCAGGTTCAATGTAGTACTACCATTTCATCTTTAACATATAGTATAGACCCTCCGTCACAAAAAAAAAACTATTATTTTCCTCGAAACCATAGCCACCATAATCGCTTCCGTCAACTTAAAAGATATCCGAGTCGGTTCTATGCCTTAATGATGCTATTCACTCATAGGTTCAGGGTGTTTCATCGGGTATTTGAGCTGTATAGTACCGGCAATGTTCAAGGTCCACGGTTCTCTCTTATGCTCATAACCTCCGACTATACTTTGCAATTTCAAGCACAACCTTAACATAATATCTCTCAAACCCCATGTTCAATTTTTCTAGTAAATGAACCTATGTATTAAACTCTGATTTCTCGAGAGATTTCAGTTTATAGACAAACTGAATGAAGACCACCATCTTGAGCTTGTTTTGCCATCCATCTAAACCCCTCCAAGACCAACAATAACATATCTTCCTCCTTGAGGTTAAGAGCAACACTTCCATCTTCACATCGTCCAGAAAACAAAGTTGTGGATACCACATCAGCTTTGGACACTAACTATGAGGTCTCAAAGCTGGTTCCGCAAGAAAGTCCCTAGGGCGCTAATCCAGGCCCTGGATGACACAAGATTCTATTGGACTCCAAAAGTATGATTGCAGAGAACGTAAGAAGGCCCACTAGAGTAAGCACAAGAGCAAAGTAGGTCTTGAGGGGGGGTCCATCCTTCTTCGGTTTCTTGTCACCTGCATGCTCAACAAAATCAAATCGCTTTCCGAAAGCCTTCAATGCGTCAATCTGATCGCTCAACACCTGGAAGTCCATACATAGTTCCTGTTTATGAAAATGCTAGGCATGTGATGATAGTCATTCTGGACAAATCTCAGAAGCACATCTATCATTCATTTGCCCAACAAGATTTTTCTACAATACCAAAGCTTTCCTAGTCAGGTTGAGTAAAGAGCGGGCCATCATACGCAATAAATTAAGAGGATATGCTCTATATGCTCCAACGATCACAGGGGAAGGGATGAGTTGATGGTGTGAGCTTGAAGTTCATGTACTGTCAACATCATAAATGACTTCCCTTCCCTCCTTATGACAAAATATCTCTAGGATCCCCATGTCAACTTCTAATGGTAACGGGACCTTCATACATGAATTAAACTGTAATTCCTCAAGATTTCAACGGACGGACTAAGGGAGGGCCACCAACGTGATCCCTCCCAAAATCTTACTATCCCAATACCCAACGTACCCAGAGTGCAGGTGGGTAGTCGGCACCACCATGCGCTCCCTGCTGCTCTCCTTTCAAACAGGCCCTCCAATGTCCATTCCTGAAGTCTAACACACCCGCATCCGGGCCTATACACTGATACAACTGTGAAGCACTTGGGTGGCCCATGCGTGCACTATCCAGCTAAAAGCTACCAGTTGCTGTGAAACCTTAAAAAAGGGGAGAGTGTGGGCCCGGGTATTCCCAAGTGTGACTATTCAACTTGATGATTCGGTGTCAGCGGTAGTCGGCAAAAGGCACAGTATGTGGTGGACATGCGTATCTAGTTGCTAGTCTTGCGCTAATGTGTGATGGAGCTCGTAGGAGATCTGGAGGCCCTGGGATGCGTCTGGTGTGACCACCTAGTGCTTAGTATTAGGCTGGTTTTTAATATGTATTCTGGAAACTTGGGCCCTCGCAGCTCGTTTACGATTTGGGGATACTTGTGTACTAATCCCCCTATCACTTAAGAGGAGAAGAGGCAGAACCCTGTAGGAGGAATCTTGCATTGCAGGAGGAAGCCCTGTAAAACGTTAGAAAAGGAATCGGTCATACTCACCACCTCTCTGGTTTTGGCTCGTCAGTTGTATGTTTTTCGGTAAGCAATTCAGGCCCCCAAACCCACCTCTCCCAGACAGATCTAGTTCTCTGCTTCCTTGCAGGCAAGGAAGTCGGTGTGGTATAGGCAACCTCAAATGTCACTCATCAGACATTCACGGGTTAATTAACCCCTATTGGACGAGTCGACCTGATTCGGGTCGATTGGATATTTCGACCGTCAGTGGGCCCCTTGGATGAATCTGGATGAAGATGGGCCCCGAACAAAAGTTGTAGCCCTTGAGATTCTGCGCCGGACAGAATTTATTGCACCCTAATTGGACAAATCCTGCGCCGTCAAGATTATTTGAAGTGATGATGAGCACCCAAAATCCAATGGTTTCTGGCCCTCCACGGGCTTTGACCTAGCCACGTGGCAGGCAAAATGGGCATCGGTGGCCCGATGTCGGCGATCGGGTGTATGCAGGGTTGGCATGTCCGCCCGTGCGGACATGGGATGCCACCCTGTGGCCAGTGATGGGTGGCGGCAGCGTGGAACGAGCTCTCTCTTCGCACGCACAGAGTCTGGGTTCCTGGAGCTTGCAAATCGTGGCCCCTCTCCCATTTCCTTGGCGTTTTTGTGTGCATGTTTTGCTCGATCTTCCGTGGATCGCCCGCATTCGCTTCGTAGGGGGTGTATTTCTGGGCTTCATTTTCGGGTCATGGCGACTTACCTCTCCTAGGCTCGAAGCGGCGGGAGCTGTTCCGTTTCCTGCTGTGTGTTCTAGACATTAGAGCTTGGGGTGTGATTGCATTTACGCAGATGTTAGGGCTGAGTGTTTGGCGTTTAGATTCTTGTGCCCTGCCGAATTTTTATTGTAATGCAAGTTGTCATTTTTTCTTGCATGTCGTTTTGTGAAATGCTTTTATGCATTTGGGCTCTGTGTTTTGTGTGGTAGGGGATGGTTGCAAGGGAGCGTGGTGTGTTGGGGTTTCATTTTGCAGCTGGTTTTGGAGAGTTTGCGAAATTTGCCGAGGTACATCATTCCTTCTTGTGCTTGGGGAAGATGGGTCATCTGCATTGATTCATCGTGAGGGTTTGCATTCATTTCCTGTGATCTCTGTCGGTCTCACGGATTCGTATGGCACCAAAGAGGAAGGACGCTCCTGTGCCTGAGCCACCGTCGCCCCCACCCGAGCTTGCAGCTGTCGCGGAGGTTATAAGGGAGTGGGCGCTTGAAGAACAGCACTGCACTCCCGAGCAGTGCAAGGTAATATTGGGGTGTCTGTCTCCTGCCTTCCTCTGTAGTTTGCCTCCACCGCCGTTCGCCAATCGTTGGCCTCGCCACCCTCGTCCTCACAATTTTCGCTTTCTGTTTAGACGCCAGGTGGCTCTAGTTCTTGGTTGGAGAGAGAGAAGAGAGGAAGGTGATAACGAGGGGTTCAGTGACGCTGTGAATTCTGTTTTGAGAGATGATGTCTGGCCCGATGCCGATAGTCAGGCGTCTGAAGGAGTTGGCTCGTGCAAAGAGGTCGGTTCCTGCAAGTGTGACAACACATCCCAAAGGTGTGGTGAGGAAAAAAAATAAGGGAGTGGTGAATTCGGGTATTGTGGGATGTGTTGGCGGACCTCTGAGTGCTGGGAGCAAGCTTGCCGTCGGTCGGGCTGCTTTGGGGGACATGCATCCCAACATTGGTGCACTGGTTCCTTTTGGTGAGGGGTCTTCTAATCCTGTTTTGGGCCACGATGAGGCCTCCTCCGACATGGACGAGGATTTTGAGGGTGACGATGGGTACATGGGCGACTCTGTTGACGAAGCAGACTGGGAAAACGAGGTGGTTGATATGGAGCGTGATGAGGAAATCTCGGCCGATTTTGTGGAGATGTTCAAGGCAAAGACGTGGGAAACCAACGCAGGCTCTGACTTTGTGAGTGATAGAGTTGCATTTTTTGGCCCTCAACCTGGTCCCTGCCTGCCTGAGATGAAGGGCTCACATCCGATTTGCTTTTTTGGTTTGTTTTGGAGGCGACAAGTGCTTGGGCGAATATGTAGGGAGTCCAATCGTTATGCTGCTGAACCTTTTGGTACGGGCACTCGTGGGGGCCTCGGTGGAAAGAGCTCACTGTTCCTGAGCTCAGGGCTTGGATTGGAGTCTGTGTCTTCATGGACATGAAGAAGTTGCCCCGAACACGATTTTACTGGCAACACTCGGAGACATTCTTCGCTTGTCCTGTCATCCGCAAAGTGATGACTCGAGATAAGTATGAGGCCATACTCCGTTGTTTGCATCTTGTTGACAACGCCACGTTGGTGGCAGATCGTAAGAGTCGGAATTATGATAAGCTCGGAAAGCTTAGGTGGGTGTGTGAGGAGATTGTGGATAGGTGTAAAAGTCTCTGGAATCTGAACAAAATGGTGACTGTCGACGAGGTGATGATCCGTTACAAGGGGAAGTACTCCCCAATTAGGATGTATATGCCTAAGAAACCATGCAAATGGGGCATCAAGGTGTGGGCCTTGGCTGACTCGGAGACTTCATATGTCTACGACTTTTCAGTGTATGTTGGTAAGAATACAGGAGGGCCAGATGGCGAGAGGCAGAAAAGTGGGAAGGGAGAAGGTTATGATGTGGTCACCCGGCTGGCCGACGGGCTGCATGGTTTGGGGCATGTCATTGTGACTGATAATTACTTTACAGGGGTCCAGCTTCTATATGACATGGCCAAACTTGGCACTTGGGCCACTGGCACGGTAAGAGTGAACATAAAGGGTCTTCCTCCCTCTTTGCTGAAAATGAAAAAATCCAAGACTGCCAAGCAAGGGCAGTCATGGTACAGGATGCATGAGTCCAGGGAGGTGACTGCTGTGTTGTGGTGGGATAAGAAGGGTGTATTCTTACTGTCATCTGCAGCTAGGCCAGCTTGCAGCCCTTCCTCTCCTGTGACTGTACGCCGTTTTGTGGGAAACCAGAGAGTGTCTGTGCCATCCGTACCTGCACATGTGTAAGACCAAACGTACATGCGAGGGGTGGATGTGCAGGACCAGCTTAGGGGTGCGTACAGCTTGCAGCTGCGCACAAAGAAGTGGTGGCATCGTCTGTTTTTTTTTTTTATGGATACCACGCTAGTGAATGCGTATATCTTGCATTCTGCACTGGAGAGAAGGAGGGGGCGTCGGGCCATGACCCATCTACAATTCAATCTGGCTGTGGCATATGGTTTGACAGGGGGTTGTTGCACTGACAACATTGACACCACGGAGGATTCAGAATGCACGTTTGTGCATCAGTGCCTTCACACCACACGGCGGCGAGTGTGTGTCATGTGCCATGTTCGTACTCACCATTACTGCCCTGGCTGCGATGGCAACCACTTGTGTCTTGGGCGAAAAATGAGGCACACCGGCATGCCTTGAGGTGACTGAATTCTGGCTTGTTGCACTGTCTTCTTTCTTTGTGTGTGCATATGTTTGTGTGGGTGGGGGTTCACCAGGGTGTGGGACTGCATGCAGGTATGCTGGAGGCTGTGGATGGCGTGTGTGCGTGGGGCGTGGGGTGTGGGTATCTCTAATCTGTGGTGGGTATGGGTTCTTCTCAGGTTGGGGGGTTTTGTGTGTCCATGCTGGTTGATGGGCAGTGGGGGTCATGGGGGGCTGGTGGTGACGGTTCAATGGTAGTGGAGGGGTGTGGAGGTCATGCTGCTGGTGGTTGATGGGCAGTTTTGAGAGTGGGGGGGTCATGGGGGTCTGCTGCTTGCTCATTGTGGGCTGTTTTGGTGATGGGGGAAGGGCTGGTGATGGTTCACAGGCTGTGGGGGTGATGGGGATCTGCTAGTGCTGGTTGAGGGGCTGTGGAGGTGATGGGGGTCCTTCAGTGTTGGCGTGTGTGCGTTGTGTTTGGGTGGTTTCACAGTTTTTTTTGGGGGGGAGGGGGAACTATCTGCACACTGGGCAGATCGGGGGGTTCAACTCCCCCCCAGTTCGTGGATCATGTCTTCAGGGTGGTGTGTGGTTTGGGTTCGCTACATTAAAATGAAAAGCAGGAGCTCACGGGGAGCTTGAACACAGATGGGCCACATTCGTGACGGTTGGTAGTTCTTAGTTTTTCAGTTGCCTGTTGGGTGGAACGCCAAAACGTCGGGCGTTCCCGGGCCCTTTTTTGGGTGTCGATTTTGGCGTCCCCCGAGTTTTCTGTGTCAATCGGTGACGTAGCCCCCTTTCTGTAGCCGGAATTGTCTACCGGCTCAGGCAATACATGGCCTGAGCTGGGATTCAAGTAGAAATACACCTACTTAGAAATCTCTGCCTGCATTTTGGTTAGAATTCAGAAATTCTTTTTGGAGGTAGTAGGAAATCATAGGAGGAACAATTCCACCGTTGGAATTCTGGTTCCAATGAAAATTTCGACCCCTATGGCTGAATTACAGGTCAATTGACTCAAATAGTGCTTTTTGACCCCCCTGTTTTCCCATACAAAGGAACCCTATGTAGACTTTGGAATTCTGCTTTGCAAATTTGGGGCAAGTTGCTTTAGGTGCTTGAGAATTGGAATGTGGTTGGGGTCTTGCAAGGAATAAATATTTTTTCGGTCCAACTGCCTGGTCAAACCAATTTTTCCCTCTAAAATTGACAGATTTAGAGCTTACCATTTTGTTATAATCTTCCTAATGACACGGTGAAATGGGCTGAAAGTCTTACAGCAGGTGCATGACGTAGGTAGCGTCCTTTACATACGGTTCATCCCTGTGGATGTTTCTTAGCTGGGAGATATACCCTCATCACTGAGGGTATGTGCTGTTTTGGAGTGGGCCCACCAAAAACAGCCTCGTCCATTAGGGATTAAGGTACATCCAAAACGGGTTAAAAGCTCCATCTGTGTTTCAGCAGCCCGACTCATTTGATCGCAAGAGCTGGCAGGCTGCAGCTGCTCCAAATTTGGGTTCCCAAGCTGTTTTATTCATTCAAAAGATTGGTAACTGCCTCTTTTACACTAAAACTCCGGTTGGCTTCTTTCATTTCATTTGCTAACCCGCCCGTTGCCCAGCTGAAGCTGCCCGAACCTAGGAGTAGGGGTGAACCCTAGCTAGTAGTAGGAGACATGATCGTGGGCAGAGCTCAGTACAATGTCCCGACTCAGCACTTACAATTCACTCACTTGGCCCGTGTCGCCCCATGTGCCCACTTGAGGAACTGGTGCGCACTGTGACATAGGCTAAGTAGTTAATGCTCAGTCAACGACGCGCGCCGAGGTCATGAGGTCACGTCGAGGCATGATTGCATTAGGGCCCAGTGCTGTGCCCACTGTGCTGCCGACACAGTAAATACGAAATGATGACAAGTGTGTGGCTTCCTTGACTACGCTAGTTATTAGCACGTTACTAGGGGTTGAAAGGAGGCCACATGGGCTGCTACGTGCACAGCGCGGGTCAGATTCGGGATGCGTGTGTGGGCCTCGTGCGTGCGGTAGGGCTGTGCGGCTCATAAATGAAAGGGGCTTACTTTTCCCCCTCTTGCACGGGCCTGAATTGTGGGCAGCGACTCCCAGTTTCCCTTGTTTTAAAAACATTTAAGCTTGGAAAATAATATAGGTGTACCGCAACGTCAACGAAAAAGAATCGTGCAATGGCCAATGGACATGCGCTGGACTGCCTCAAAGTGTCGGGTAGACATGCGCGATGCCTGCATTGGAATGACGTGGCTATTGTCGGGGCTAACAGGTGGCTAATGAACTTTCTAGATGCTTCATAGAAAAAGAGCGTGGCTATCGCCCCAGAGCCTAGAGGGCTAAGCAAGGTGGAGGGACGCCCGTGTGTAGATACTAGTAGTGTTTGTAGCACGTACCTGAGTATGCATCAAGTAAGAGAGGAGGTGGCAAGAAGAGCGAGTGGTGGAATTGAAGCGTGTAGCAAGAGACTCAGTAGGGGGCGACCCAGAAAAGTGGAGGGACGGGACAAAAATGTGCATCACGCACAGGCGGCATAGGATTGGACGTCCAGGTTGAACTCTTTGGATCATTGGAATTTTTGTAGAGGACAGATGTCTCGTTGGTTCTTTCTGTGCAATGGAATGTTCAAATGGTCTTCTAAAGAACATTAGAAGAACACTAACCACAAGTGTCATTCAAATCACTAACCCATATATATCAAGGATTGGATAGATGTCCACCGCCCGGACACACTGTTACCTATGTGCAAGAATTTAGGACAAGTGTAGCAGTACAAAGATGGACACATACATGGATAGGTATGTTAGAATAATATGGTTGGCGTCATCTCTCTCTCTCTTTCGATAAACCCAAGCGAGCGTAATGACATGTTTTCCCAACTCATGCAGAAGAGAGCACAAGTATGCAACTACTGTATTTATCTCTCCACGTGCTTCATTACATTGATAATCTTGCTCTTCACATATTGAGAAAATGTCTGCCAAGGTGCTTTTCTATAACATTTCCACAAGATGCACACCATAACTACATTTGTTTGGTCCAGAATACTGAGTGTCGAGTTCCTATTTACGACCTCCAGAGTATCTTTCCTGTGGTGAAGAGAAGAAAGAGGGGATATTGAGGTATGGAAGGGACCAAAATTATCAACAAGACTGGCCGTCCTATGGCGTTGATAGAATCCTCTGACGGCATACTTCCTCCAGTTTTGGAAGAATCCTCAGATGGTTTAGACAAGGCAAAAGGGGAGGCAACAACTTCATGCTTGACCACACTGAAAGATGGTGATACCTATGACATCTGCTACAACAAGGACTACAAGTATGGTCTATACTACAATTTACATCTTGTTCTTGAAGTTGATGGTGATGACATAGCCGGGAATGAAAGTGTCACCATAAAAGGTTACTCAAAATCATATGACCCGCGGCCTTCCCGCAGAAGTCAGTAAGCTGGTCTATTCACCACTGTTGCTGGCACTCGCACTTCGAGGTTGTTTTACTGATTGACTGGTTCTTGTGCCGATATTTGAAGACATCTAAGTGATTTTCTTTATGAGCTAACATGTTTATATGGATGGGCTTCAGTTACAGCCTCGGTCGAGTATTCGCGAGTGTGGAGTCAACAGACATTATCAACAAGACTGGCCATCCCTTTACTGTGAAACGAGGCCTCTCTGGCGTGATAGAGAAAACGGTAGGTTCTGGCGAGCAATATACTATCACCAGAAACAAACATGACACCTTCATGAAGTATTTTTTATATTCGAATGCAGATCCTATCGTACAAGTTACTGGTGATGAGATGTCGGATTATGAAAAAATCACCATCAATGCGTACTCGAAAGTGAAAGTGCCTCGGAGGAACTCTAAACAGTGAGTTACTCTATTCTCCAATTCTTCTGGCACCTATGGAGATAGGTGTGCGAGTAGAGCTGATATTATGACGCATGGAATTCACTTTTATGCCATGTGGATGGATTGTGATTGTAGGTTGGATAATGCCTCAGGGAGCTCTTCAGATCATCCAAGAAATCTTCCAACTGCTAAGACCCGAATTGCCGGTGGGTAGGGAATTCCAAAAAGGCCTTGATGTGAAATGCAGCGCAATTCACTTGATCAGATGCCAATTCAATTGAACTAACCCTAATTTGCAATTCAATTGAATTGTAATCTATAATTTTTAACGCAGTTTTGTATATAATATATATAATATATGATCATGTATATGTATATGTATATGTATCATATACACATATATATACGAGAGTATAAGATGAATATACATGCTGGCCCGTCTATTCCTGCTGCCCGTCCATTCTTTGCTTGTGGTAAGGCCTAAGTCACGACATGAGTCGCGTACCCTAAAGGAGAGATATATACTACACATATATACTAGTAGAGGTATCGTCATTAGGTTGTAGCCCTGTTTGATATATCTACAGAGGTATAGTATTTCATTTTACAAGAAAAGTTGGCCAAATTAATCTATATTTATGCGGAGGTATCGTCATGAGACAGTAGCCCTGTTTAGTATACCACCAGAGGTATAGCGCCTGACTTACAAAGAAACCTGGTCAAATCAGCCTATATGCAGGTTGAGGTATCGTTATGAGGTAGTTGCCCTGTTTAGTATACCTACAGAGGGATTGGCAACGTACGCATTCTTATCTTTGTTTTTATCCCAGTCCTCGCTTGTTAGATTCTACAGCTGTTCATCGCGTAGCACTTGGCTACATGATTGTCTATTGTTTCTGGTTTACTCAATAAGAAGAGTGGGATAGAAATGTCAAGTGAGTTTTTCATGGTACGTGTCATGGTTGGGTGGACATGAAGAGGCCAAGGAAGAGGCAGCAGCAGAGCTGACACATTTGGTAAGGCAACCGTGTCCATCCTGAGTATGAAGGATGCTGCACCCTCGGAAATACAAGATGCTTCAAGTAAGTTCAAAGAGCTTTCTTCTCTTTCTGGTGTGCTGGATATGTATGCGGAGGACAACTAATATCACCTTAGGTGCCAAGGGAGAAACAAACAACCAGACCCTATTTCATTTCATTTCTCTCTCTCTCTCTCTCTCTCTCTCTCTCTCTCTCTCTCTTGTGTTTCTCCCTGTCCTCTAGGAAGCCTATTGACATTGGGTGGACTTGAAACGGGAGTACATTAATGTCTCTGTCACTAAATGCCGGCCTTCTGACCTCGTGTCCTTGTTTGTTTCGACCTTAAGCGTTTTGCTTCAGGTAAGGTAGTGCATTGGATTTAGTTGGAAAGCTTGGGGCCTTTCCCTCTTTAGAATATGCCTACACGGGCCATTCCCTGCAACTCCCTGGAGTATGATCTCTGAATGGTAACAAGCGGACTCCTACCGCTTGGGGGCAGCCCCTCCGCCCAAATTGGGCAGTCGTATGCTCTGTCTAGCATACTCGGCGCTTGGGCTCGGGTTGGTTCCTGTGCTTAAACTTATGGCCTGCGACTACAATCAAAAATTTAGCTCCTATCAACATCAACACTCCTCGGGGTGATCCCTGGGAATTTGCCAAATCTAGGGCTTCATGTGTAGTTTTTGGGGTGAATCCCAGGATGGACGATGTGTCCTTTAAAACTACATGCTCTACCTTAGGCTTGGATTTCATGGTTAATGGTACCATCTCGAGACTTGATAACAGGGATACGTTGAAGGTTGCAATGACCAAAAGTGCTTCTAATAGAGTCCCGCATCAATTCAATCTCAAATAAGTTCGTCCGTGATTTCTTGTTTGACAATTGTGAAATTATCAACAAGGGTTTGAGGTACGAGCATAGTATCTGGCTAAAACTGAATTTGAAGGGCGGCATGAGTACTCTGCTGGACCTCTTTGTCCGTTGTGTTTACATGCCCACAGAGGGGACCCTGTGTGCTGACACAGACAAGGCCTCACAAGTTTTGAAGCTGGACTGTGCTTCGTTCCTTGCCAAAGGTCAGGTGGTACTATTGGGGGACTTCAATGCCTGGGTGGGCAAAGGGATCCATCAGGACGATATCATTGGACATTTTGGTGAGGACGAGCTGAATTCTAATGGCAGACGGTTAATTAACTGTCTAGAAGAGCTTCAGCTTTTGACCTTGAATAACAGGACAAGAGGTGACCAAGTGCAGTGGACTCGTGAGAAACCCCAAACTGGGGAACGTTCCATTGTGGACTATATCATAATGGACAAAATTTTGTTCCCCCAGTGTGCCGATGTGTTGATCGACAGAACTGATATTGGTACCTCTGACCACTTGCTGGTTTGGACTGACATCAAAAGGTGTTTTCCCACCACCAAGAGATCTGTGAAACGTTCGATTCGGAAGTGGCGCATAGAAAAATTCCACAATGAGGAGGTCAAGGCTGAGTACGAGCAGTGGACTCTTGGGAGAGTTTCGTTTCTCCGTGGCTGACAAGATCATTGGGAGGAAACTAATTGTCTGCGGTAGAGCTGTTAATTGGTGGACTAATGAGATTAAACTCAAGATAGCTGAGAGACGAGCCCTCTATAAACAGTGCTGCAATTTGGAAACCAACAGAGAATTGTGGGCGAGGGACTACCAGCTCCGTAAAGATATCAATCAGCTTGTTAGGTCTCAGAAAAAATTACACTGGGACAAGTTATACAGTGAAATAAACTCAAACCACCATGGTGGTAATGACAAGAAATTCTGCTTGGCCCTTCAACGTTTGTACAAACCGAAAAACGGTCAGCAAGTACAAGCGCTGAAGACTACTAAAGGTGCAGTGGTGACTTCATCGGTTGACATTGTCAAAACCTTTGAAACTCACTACAGTATCCTTGGCAGAACTTCTAGGTATAACAGTGAGGGGTCTTCTGCTGAATGGAGGGACACAGTTGGAAAAACTGTTCCTATGATTCAAAACAGCCCTGATGAACTGGAGTATATTTCAATGGCTTATAATGCTCCCATTAGTTCTTCTGAGATTGTCGAAGCAATTGAACATATAAATGGAGGTAAAGCTCCTGGACCAGATGGTATTGTCAACGAGCTTATCAAGCACGGTGGCGATCCCATGATAGAGGCCCTAGTTCTCCTCTTTAACCTTCTCTGGAAGACTGAAATGATCCCCTTTCGCTGGCGACAGGGGGTCATTGTCAATCTATACAAGAAGGGTGACAGAGAAGAACCGGGGAACTACCGTGGCATCACGCTCCTCAATGTTGTTGGCAAGACATTCTGCTTATTTATAAGTACTCGTCTCGAGGTTGATCTGGAGTCTAGAGGTTGTTTCCACGAAGGCCAAGCTGGCTTTCGGCGAAACAGGGGCTGTGTGGATCATATCTTCACTCTAAGCCAGATTATCCAGGGAAGGAAAAAGAAGGGAAACCCACTTATGTCTTTTTCCTGGATGTCAAAAAGGCTTATGACACAGTGTGGAGAGATGGCCTATGGTTCCGCCTCTGGTCTTGTGGGATCAAGGGAAAGATGTGGAGAGTTGTCCACAACTTGTATGCTCACACCAAAAGCTGTGTCACTGTTAACGGACAGAAGTCCAACTTCTTTGACTTAGACCAAGGTGTAGCTCAAGGATGTACTCTCTCCCCTCTGCTCTTCAATGTTTTCATCAATCAACTCCTCGAGGATGTGGAAAGTGAGGGATTTGGGTTAAGGGTGGGTGATACCACCATACCAGCCCTTATGTTTGCGGATGACTTCGCAGGCATAGGGGAGACTCCAACCAATCTCCAGGAGTTGATTGATTGCGCGAAGACATACTTTGATCTTTGGGGGCTAGAGGCTAATGTCAGCAAATGTGCAGTGGTAGCATTCAACGACAGAGGAGAGGGAGGAAGTGATCTTAAGTGGCAGTGGGGTAGCCAAGAGATCCCGGTCCTCCCTTCCTACACTTACCTGGGCGTTGAGTTCTCCTCCAATTGTAATTGGGATGCACATATCCGGAAAGTTGTTCAAACTGGCAAGGGCAAAGCACTGGGGCTCACTAAATTTTTGCACTGCAGAGGGGTCAACTCTGAGGTTAAGAAAACCATGCTTTGTCGCGTTATTAGACCCGCCTTGGAGTACGGATCTGCTATATGGGTTGATAACTCCAACCAGGCTAAGTCTGTAGAATCCATTCAAGTGGGGGTGGTTAAGGAGTGTATGTCAGCATGCTCAAAACAACCAATGTGGCTGTTCGGGGTGAGTTTGGCATTCCGTCCTTCAGCTCCCGACGACATGAATTCAAGGTCAGATGGTGGGGTCAGCTGCAACATATGCCCAACACCAGATATCCTAAATTAATCGACTCTATATCTTGGAAACAGGACCGCCCTGTCAAACAGGCTAAGTCCTGGTAGAAGAGAGTACAAGAGATCCTCAAGGACCTGGACCTGTATCCGCAAGGCTTGACCCTGCTGGATAAGTCTGACTTAGAGGCTGTAGTGTCCAAAGCCATGTCTGTTGCCATGAGATTGTCTGATGAAAATGAAGTTAGGCAGAAAACTTCCCTGAACTTGTTTCCAGTCAGTGACATGGGGGAGGACATGTTGGATGACCTCAAGGATAAGAGTAGGTGTGAAAGTTACTTGACAAGCTTTTGTGCAAATTGTAACAATAGTCAGGGTTTACTGTGGGTACAGGGAAGCTACATGCACCACTTGTGACAAGGTACATATCTAAATCAATCTGAGACATGCTTATTTCAGATGTGGTGCTCAGCATGGTTAACAATGTTAGGAAATGAGTTTAGGGAGTTGGTTGGCTTCATTTTGTTTCTGCTGTCATTTCCATTGGAAGGGTGTGACTTGAACCTTGCTAGCCAGCAACATGTGTTTGCAGTGCTTGTATTCTTTGAAGATGTGAGCAAGAAGGCCCTAACTGGTAAACTAGTCTGTGAGCAAAACACATGAAGAACAATTGGAGTGAAGGGGTTAGTGTTTGTGTCATGGCTCGTCTGTAATGCTTGGAATTAAGTTTAGGTTGATGGTCAGTGTGACTGTTGGGTGTTTATTGTCTCCGCAATATTAGGTTGGTGGCCAATCTGCTAAAAAAAGAGCCACATCTCAAGAGCTTGCAGGCAGCAGTAGACAACTTTAGGGTGTGTTCTCTACCCTATAACAACATTGTCTTTTTGTGAAGATAGGAATAGGGGTCCAGTGCTACGAGCTCGGAGCACCGAGCTTTTCAAACAACATTGTTTTTTCCAGGAGACAGGAAGGTATCTAAACATGGGAAGATCCAACATAACAGGGAAGCGTATCAAAGTGAAGTCAAGACGTCATGAAGCCCCTTCATCTTGCGTTGTGTCTGTTGTAGCAAACAGTGACGTCGTACCAACTCCTGTTACCTCGACAGAGCCGGCGCGTACAGGAGGAGGGCAAGGAGTGCTAGGAGGGCAAGGAAGTAAGTTCATGCTTATTTACAACTCTTGGGACTCCTAGGGGATTCCTAGTTTCAAGTACATTTTCATTCTTTTATTGCTTGGATTGTATGCAACGTCTTTACTTCCACAGAGGTATTAAAAGGTGTCTTTTCTGTACAGAGGTATGTGCATTATGTGCAGGATAGGTGTAGTGCTAAACACAGAAGTATAATAGATGCCTAGAGACAAATATCTTTACAAAGGTATCATCATGTAGGTGAATCTCCATTTCTAAAACCCTGGTATGCCTAATTTCACACATCCACTATCTATGTTATTTAGGTGGTTCGTTTGCACAAGAGGGGGTGCACTACAAACGGGAGAATGGACATTGGTTTTGTTTGATCTGCGGCGAAGGACCTTCCATGGGTTGGAAGGACAAACATAACTTCCAAAACCACCTTGTGGTAAAGTGTGGAGGTCCTCGCCTCCTTCCAGGTAAGCCTGGTCGCCCTACGGATGGGAAGAAGAGAAAACAAAATTACCATAGAACGAACATGAAGATCTATGGGGATGCAGATAAGAGAAAGAGGGTGTATGAGAACAAGGCGCGTTACAGGTTCAAATTGAAAGCGGAGCGACTGTGGGAAATGGCACAAGGTGGTTCAAGGCACGTTACTGGCAAAAGAAATATGGCTATCTCTGAAAGAAACAGACAATTTCAAACCTCACAATTGATGAATGGCTTCCCCTGCATCATCATGTACTCCCCTGGCACTAGTATCTGGCCCCCATGACACAACCCCAGAGAAAACAAAAGACATGTTCATTTCGAGAATTATCTCCAATAATCTTGTTTCGATACCCTTACAAAGGTATCATGTTGCAATTGGGCTGTGTGTTCGATAGAGAGTTTAATATATCAACTCTTAGACGTTGATACTCTTACAGTGGTATCATGTTTGGTATATGTACATACCCGTATATTGGCACTATAAGGGCTTGGCAGTATGAAATTGGTTAGTGTCTCAAGGTGCAGATGAAACATGCTAACAGGGAAACTACCTCATAACGATACCCTTACCTACAGATGGTGTAGTTTTGACTAAGTTTCTTTGGAATCAAGCGCTGTACCTCTGTGAGTATACCAAACAGGGCTAGTACCCAATGACGATACCTCTACCTGCATATAGACTAATTTACCAAAACTAACTAAGTTCTGTTGTAATCAAGCGCTATACCGCTACACCTGCGCAAAGGGCGTCCATTCAGTAGAGGTTGAAAATGACTTGGGCATCTCAAAGTAGACTCCTAACCTATCATGCCAAGTGATACCATTCATCATCATACCTGTCATACCTATCATCATCATGCCAAGTGTAAGGTTGTTGACCACTTATGTGAGAAAAATAAATGTTACATGGAAGCAAAAAAATTCTACTTTGTGGTTGTACAGGCTACAGGAGTGTTCTAAAACCTGGAGAGATAGACCTCTCGGTGGCTATGGAAGGTATACAGCAGTTGGAGAAACCATGACTCCAATCAACAGAACACAAGTTATCAGATTTTAAACTCAAGGTACATGGCATATAAGAGACAAGGGTGCAGCTATAAGTCCTGGTTGAATATTCGTGTCTCCATGAGTGTATATTCAGATTTTTATTACTGTATGCAAAATTCTTAGATTATGAATAGAGGGTTCTTGAAAATGAGGCAAGTTGGTCATCATTGTCTCATATGTGGGGCAGACAAAGATTGTTGGAGATAAAAGGCGGCCTCATGAGCCTCACGCTGTGCACTTCCCAATGAAACCCAACAATTTCACAACCCTCCAGAGATCGTACAACCCAGGCCCTGCCCCCAAGTAGTATGGTTGGGAGATGATAATGGTTTAGGGTGTATGGTTCAATATGGACAATGGATATGATGAAGGGAAAAGATGACATTTATTTAACAGAAATCCTCAAAGTACGTGACATAAAATAATTATCTTTGAATGTGATTGTCCCACTTATTCAGTTAATCACAATTACATACAAGAGCTTGTGTAATTAAAAGTTGGAAAGCTTCCCTACTTAACACGGTATTACCAATGAGGTCCAATTGATCAAAATATCTATGTTCATGCGTTGCCAAACCACAATACCAAGACATGTAGTAGTGGAGATGAAAACAAGAGATCGAATCCTTCCCAACCTTTCCAATTTCATAAGCTTGTGCACGGACACGAACCATGTCAGGAATGAGTTCAGCTCCTTTGGTAGGAAGGTCATGCAAACCACCTGTACATCGCCACCTTTGATTCCCACGAGGCCCCAAGTCTTGGTTACCAATGTGTCGGGGGTCTTCCCTGAATCGTGGGTCATCAATAAGGTGGCTGGTCCATCTACATGATCAAACACATCACCACATTAGAATAACATTCCAATGTAAATTGTAGCTTAACAATGAAAGTACAAACAAGAGAAAACCATGAGCTTACCCATGCAAACGTTCATACTCGCGAAAGAAACGAGCAGGAACATGTGATCGACGATATCGACCGTTTTCATTAATCGTGCGAACTCGATGTCCATTCCAAATCTTCACGTATTCATCAACAGCTTCTTGTAGTATGGGCATATATACGTCAATAAAAGTTCTCGTTGCCACGGATCGTCCATATCCAATAATCCATCATTGACCATTGCTTGGAAGCAATTTTTGTAGTAGAACATTACCTTCTCCCATAGATGCCGCCAAAAGTGTTCAATCCTCTAACGTGGTGATTCACCACACAAAGTATTAGGAATATGCACAACATTACACACTCAAAGATTAATAAAGATGAACCAAGAAATATGACAGAAACGTAAAGTTGATATGCAAGATAGAATTGTATAGAACACTAACCTGATTGTGTGTAGAAGACCCAGTCAAGTACGGATTGGGTGTTTCAGAACGTGTGGCTTCAATGTGTTGTTTTATAAGAGAGTGCTCTACTGCAAAATCAGATCGAATTCGTAAAGGTGCTCCAAACTTGGAAACTGCATTGTGATATCCTTTGAAAATGGTTTTTTCTTTCTTGTTTCTTGCAACGTTCGCCCATAAAACAAAATGAGAGGCCCCATCAATGCCAGCATGTACTCGAAGACCAAACATAATCAATTTGTCATAAGCTGCACCACGAATTGCATACATGTTTTAGTTTGCCTACAATTTTGTGCGATATGTAATACAAAGAAAACGCCTTGCATGTGCATCTTCAAAGAACATTAAGATGCATGAGATAAAATACTTACAGTCAATGTGCCATAGAGCCATAGGCATTGTCACATTATACTGAGTCCTCCGAATTGCCTGTGCCCTTCTCCTACGCTCATAATGGTAGGGTGAGATGATTTTCAAAGCTTCCCCCACCTTCCTTCGAGGAATCCGCCAATTTGACCTCCTTAAGGCAGATTGCACTGTTCTCATTCCCCAATTTGACCCATTCTCTTCAATAGGAAGTAACTCTTGAATCTTTTCACACAAGCATTGGACACTCAATTCATGATGAACTTTGAAAGGAGACCCTTGGACTTCTGATAGCAATCTTCTCAATGGTCGTACATCATCAAAAGAAAGGGCAGTGGCGATTGATTTCATTGTGGCACCCTCATTCAACATTGCTTCCACATAAAGTACTAAATCATCCACTACTTTGTCACCATCCAAATGGTTGTTGTCCATGTTCACATGATCTGTCTTATCTCTGCTTAATAGCCCCAGTGCCAATGCTTTCGACCTTGCCCTTGTTGTAATTGTTTGCTGTTAATTCTGTAGTCACTGTATCCACTCACACACTCCCCATAAGACTTACGTCACTAAAGTTCACATAGGCTATCAAGTAGATGAACCAAATGTACTTTGAAACAACAACTACTCTATCCTAAAATGTATTAGCAAACCACAGTACACAGTGTGGGCAGGTTGAAGACAAACCATGTGATCAAGCTCTTTCTTTCAGTGTGTGTGTTGAGGAGCGTTTGGTACAACCTGGATGCATTCAAGGGACTTGGCATGGTTGGAGTTGTCAACTCGCACGACTGATGCATACTCCAAAGCAGGCCTTATCACATTGTGAAGCATGGTCCTTTTGACGTAAGAAGGGAGGGAGAGTGTAGGAAGGGAGCACTGGCCCGCCCCTGTTTCCATTTGAGATCCCCACCTCCCTCCCCATGGTCGTTGAATGCCACCAGAGTGCAAAGAGATCATTTTAGAGGTGATTACCCACTCAAGGCAGAGTTTTGAAAAACATTCTTGACTATAAAAGCTCAACTAACTCATAGGCAAGTGTGCCTTCAAAGTGGCTAACAGGGCTAACACCTGCTCTTGGTTCTTGCTCTCTGGTAGAACAATAGACAACACCTCAAGAGTAAGCTGCTTCCTGTATTCTGGATACTCTGGGTGCATAACCTTTTTCCACGGGTCAGGATCCATGCGCTCCACCACATACCTAAGAAGCGCCAACAAGATGTACTCAAGTAATTTCTTTATCATTTCTATGACATCATGCAAAACACAAGACAGAATCACAAATGACGGAAAATAGAGTTGGGATGTACCTGGCCTGAACCTTGAAGAGCTTGTGCTTGTTTGTGACATCAACAAGCTCCGCATCACATTGACCACGTCTATATGCAATTACTTCAAGTGTGTAATCTTCTGTCTCACAATATTTACCAATGACCTTAGAGTCATAGTAGCGGTTTCTGGTCAGAAAGAGCTCTGGATCTTTGTTTGTATCAACGATGATCTTCCCCAGTGCATTATGTGCATGCACTTCTTCGCTCCCTTCACTCACAAGATGCTCTAAGAACTGAGTCAGCAATCCCAACTGGTTCCTGTCCAACCCATCAAACCGTTAGTTTGATTCATCCTGAGACAACAGACAGCTTCCACATGGAATTAAAAAGTCAGTAATGTGCCCTCTTTCCTTACATTTTCATCTTGTGCATAACCTGAGAATTGACTGTGACATAGACATCATGTGGGGAGAAAACAAACAGATTAATAATGACATAAAGATCGGGACAATTTATTACCTCTTCTCGCACTCGTCAACCAGTGCCTCCACTGGCAGTAGAGAGTGGACAGACAAGATAAAGTCCTTGATGAAATCCTCGGGGCGGCCATCATCCAGCAATTGCCCAACCACCAAAGGCGCATTTTTTGGGTTCAACTGCACAAGAAAGGATCATTAGAAACTTTATTTGCATGGACATAAAAGTGACTGTTTGACCTCCAGGGCAAGGATAAAGTATACATCCAGACATACTGCAAAAATTAATCTGGAGACAAAACTAGATTAAAAAGAACACAAATAAGAGGGGACGAAATATTCACTCAGGCCTAATGGAAAGTATATTCCAGCTCTGAGTCAAGACACACCAGTGTAGATCGACAAAATTAAAAGATTGAAGTATGATGAGCAGAGAACTGCAAGAGTGCAAAAGCAGAAATAGACCTGAAGGGCATGCATGTAAAGACCAGCTTTCCGACAGAGCTCAGCAATTTGAGGACGGTCATAATGGCTGAACATGCCAGTTGCCAAAATTGAATCCGCTATGCTGGGGGACGCGACCAGACTGATCTTCAAGACCTGCATGACCAACAACATTCATTTACACATGTCACCCCCATTATCCAGTGGATTAACATGACCTTGTCGATCATATCTACAGGTAAGTACTAAGTACGTGCAAGGTAGCTATGTAAAGTGGGGGGGGACTAGTAACAAGGTCATAGAAGGATAATCAAGATGCACACCATAGCAAGGGGAAAGAACAGGAAACCAACAGACAAGTTACAGGAGGGCACAGACCATGCAAGTCCATCTGCACTGCACATTGTAAGAGTCAGAGCTGCTTCTACCTTAGTTTGAAGCATGGCATGCTTTGGAAGGTTAGGCTTCAAAACATCCAGAAGAAAAGCAATTGCCTCCCTGATCATGTTGCGCTGCAAGACACAAACTCATGATTAATAGGTTCCACTTTTAAGCCTCAAGTTCAGGTGAAGATTAGTGAATAGGATACACTTATGGTAGTCATCCATTGATTCATACCTCGAGGAACAACTCAGTTATGGTGACATATGCACACTAGGCAAATATGCTAAGAACGCAATCTACAAGAAACCATGGGCACTAAAACTGAGAAGAGACGTTGTAGGACACATATCACAGGGTCGGATTGCAAGATTGACCGCAGCAGGATAGCCTGTAGCATAAGGAAGATATTGCTCACCTAGAGCTCAGTGGAAGGTGTTGCGCATTAGTCATCACTATGCTGCAAAATCCAGATTACATCAGTGGGATACATGGACACATTAATGATAAGACAAGTGAGGGACAAATATGGCGAGGAGATAAAATATCCACTACTGACATGAGGACGTACCGGTGGCGTTTGGCAAATCTTCAACAGCATCAACAATTTGTCATATATGATATGTTCTCTGGAAGGAGGTCGCGTGATATCCAGATGATCCGACTCCTCCACTTTGTAGTTGTTACAGCCAGATAATCTTATGGCAGACTCATACGGCACAATCCAACCCTACGAGATAGAAAATTCATCTTTTCAACCACTGGAGTAGTAACACTTTCTTGAACCTCAAATAGTTGTTATATAAAGGAAGCCTTCAAGATATCTAAACCACTTGGACCATAGATGACACAATTCAGCTTCTGATTCATCTGCACAGCATCGTTGCTTGTGCGGGGAGGTTTACCATAGGTCTGTGTTCTCCACATGTGATGGAAAGTAAGCAATTCAACCTCGCAGAGGGGAAAAATTCTCCAGTCTTAGTTAAAGTTGAAGCAGCACGTACACCTAGCTAACCCTAAAATACTGCACTACTTGACACCTAGCATAAAATGCCTTGCATCATGTTCCTATCCAATTAGTAAATTTTATTAATACCAATACTCCGCAGCATTTCTTGGTTTGTCATTATGAAAAACTCCAGAGAACGTACCCAATTTTGTGTTGGTTTGCCCTCTCCAAAAGCCAAGACGTGGATTTGAAGTCTACAAATAACTCCCTCAAATTCTGTTGATAAACGCTCAATCAGGTCGTGTTGTATATTTCTTGAGGGCTCCAATTTACCAAAACTTCCCAAGTTCATTGCGGAATGGGGAACAGCATAGTATGCAATGCCTCGGAGATTTGATAAGAACGCTTTTGCATTCTCAGCAGCCTCCTTGTCCAGTTCGTTCGCACATGGCATGGTTTCAGTCCTTGCAGTATGTACCACTAAGCTCTTCACAGCCAAACCTCCGTAGCCATGGCCAACAAGCACAATTGGTTTTTGCCATCCAAAACTGGAACAAGATGAACTGCACATGAACAGGATCAAGTAATATCAGATTTTGAGCTTGGACGCCAAAATGTGCATGACATTTCCAGATTCTGTTGTGAACAGCTAACCCTCACCATTTCCTTTCAACATCGAGGTGGTCGGTTATGGGTATTGCGGTATTGCAGGGGTATTGCCTTGGCAATACCAGCCGGTCCGGTTATCAACCATAGTATTGGAATTGCCAATACCAGCCGATTCGGACTAGATAGTGGCTGCGAGGAGCCTTGCTATTGTTAATAGTAGGGGCTCCGTATATACCGAGCTACGGCAGCAGCGAGGTATATCCAGAGCCCCTACTATTAACGGTGGTAGGGTGACATGCAGGCACTATCTAACGTAGCAGTACAGGGCAGCTTGCAAGCCGCTTCCGACCTACCCTTTTTCAACTACCTGATAAACTTTTAGGGTTTCTTACCATTCATTTGCACTAGTTTTGTGTTTCGCTTGTCTATTTGTGGCTGTACACATATGCGATGGATTCATGCAAGGTATCTCGTTTTAATACCACCTAGAAGGTTGGTATAAGTAATAGTAGGTAGGTCGTAAATCATAATCGGATTGGTCCTATATCGATTGCCTGTAGTCGACATTGCAAATGTATTACGCTGAGGTTGTACTCAAAAGACAAATGGATTGGAGCGAAAGAAGAACATTTTGTGAAATAACCGGTGGTCGCTGCGGGGTCTATTGGAGGTGGCCAGGTTGGTGGAGGCCTGTAGTAGGGCTCCATATGCATACGGAGCCACGCTACCATGTCATAGCCGTCCTCCTCAGGGCCAATCAGATGGTGGCTATGCGGCAAGCAAGCAGCTCACGAATGCTACGATTATTAACCATAGTATTACAACAGCCAATACCAGCTGTGTCGGTTATTCAATACCTTGGTTGATACCCAACCAGACCCTATATACCAGTCCAACACTCGTCCGAATGGGTGCGGAGTGTTAATAAGTGAACGTGTAGGGAATTCCAAAAAGGCCTTGATGTGAAATGCATCGCAATTCACTTGATCACCCCCCTAAAAGTGCGCAATTCACTTGAACTACTAAAACTAGCTTGAAAACAACCCTAATTTGCAATTCAATTGAATTGTCGGCACACGATTCAATTGAATTGTAATATGTAATTTTTAATTTATTTCTGTATATAATATATAATATATATATGTATATATATATTCAAATTATACTTATACACATCTAAGAGTATAAGCTAAAAATATATGTTGCCCGTCTATTCTTGCTGGCCCTCTTTCTTGTGCCCTTGAGGAAATTGTGGAGTTGTGAAGCCACCCTCAGCCTCAGCGAGAAAGGGAGAGCCAGAGACGGAGAGAGATCAGCAGCTTCCTGTGATTCATTGGCAAAAAGAAACATGGCTGGCTCCGAAAGAAATAGACAAAATCAAACTTGACAATTGATGAAAGGCTTCCGTTGCATCATCTTGAGAATTATCAAAAATAATATTGTTTGGATACCCTTATGTAAGGTATCATGTTGAAGTTGGGATATGTGTTCCATATAAGTTTAATATATCAAACTCTCACACGTTGATACTCTTACATTGGTATCATGTTTGGTATATGTACATAGCCATATATTGGCACCAACATCCACAAAGAGAGACAATCCCTCTTTTACAAGTGCTTCCTAACTTCCTCTCTCTCTCTCCCTAGGCTTATCTCGGGCTCAAGCCTTACCACAGGCACAGGATTGACACACGGACAGCAAGAATAGACGGGCAATATGTATTTTTAGCTTATACTTTTGTATGCATATATGTATAATTTTAATATGTACATATATATATAATATATACAGAAATAAGTTAAAAATTATAGATTACAATTCAATTGAATTGCCAACTAGCAATTCAATTAAATTGCTGTTTTCAAGCTAGTTTTAGCAGTTGAATTGAATTGCGCACTTTTAGGGGGGTGATCAAGTGAATTGCGATGCATTTCACATCAAGGCCTTTTTGGAATTCCCTAAGCGTGTACATTTACCACCTGGTGTGAACGGGTATTGGGTTGAGTAGTAGAGGGTTGGGTAATATTTTTGACCCAGGGCTAGAGGGAGGGGTAAAGGTGACAACGGTAAACCATATTACCCCTGGTGCGAATGAAAAGCGATATCCATGGGATGCCACAGAAGACCCGCTCGCCTTCAAGGTCCAGCTCACTTCACTTGAGAGCAGAAGCCATGGCGGAAAATGCCCTGACTTTATGCAAAGAGACTATCGATTTGGTCCAGTGCCTCACGTCCACCAGCCAAGATTTGCAGATCAACAAGCAACAGTGTAAGCTTCTGGCAAAGAAACTCTCAGGAATCCAAGTGACACTGGACAAGATCCGAGAAATCTCATCTGAAGATGGAAGTGCCAATCGTTTTCATGCTGCAGATAATTGGAAGCAGGCCATCGAGGAGCTTTGTCGCGTACTGAATGAGGCCAAGGTTCTGATCAAGGACTGTTGCTGCAAGGATCAGTGGCTGAATGCAGCGATCAGGCATGGCGATAAGAAGGAAGATTTTGCGGGATTCCTCTACGACGTGGATTGGCACACTTGGGTTCTGTGCGACATTTTCTCCCTGGGGATCAGTCAAGCGACGCTCTACCTTTACGCAGAAGCTTGCGACGGTAAACTTAGCATCACAGACTCCGACGCTCTGGAGGCGGCGGCAAAGGAGGACCTAGACAGCCTCGAGACTTCCTTGAAGGTCCTCACGGACCATCATGTTTGTGTGGAGAGCTGCAAGCAAGGGTATCAAACTGAGCAATGTCTTGCAGCGCAGCTGTTGAGGAGATTGCAATCCCCGGCCTCGGCCTCGCCAGTCACCCCAGATGTCGTCCGGAAATCGCCACTTATTTTGTGGGCGAATGCTGGAGAACTTGTTGACGGAAGGATGTTAGGGAACGGTGGCTTTGGGATGGTCTATGAAGTTACGTGGCAAGGCGAAAAGTACGCAAGGAAGGTATTCTTTGGAACGAAGACCTCTGGAGGTGCGGGGTTGGGACGAAAGTCCACAAAGAAGAAATCCTCCTCGGCAAGGGGGAACTCATTCTTCGAGGAAGAGGTGGCTGCTCTAGCGGGACTCAATCATCCCCACATCATGCGGCTAGTTTTCTGCTCTCAGAGCAAGGAGGACAGCCTTCTGATGGAATTGATGACCACTGACCTCTATGACCTCTTAGAAGGCAGACCCACTCCATTTTCGAATCTTCGAGCCGTTGACCTCATGCTGCAAATCGCCGAGGGGATGAAATATTTGCATGCCCAACAAAGAGTTCACCGTGATCTTAAGTCTCTGAACATTCTGGTCAGATTCGCAGATCTTCCACCTTCCCTAGGAGAAGACGCACGCGTGTATGCAAAGGTGGGTGATTTGGGCGCATCAAAGATCAAGAATAACAGTACTAGGTACACAAATCAGACTCTCGAGATTGGTTCCAGATTGTGGAAGGCGCCGGAGGTTTTCAGTTTGGAGGATGAAGAAGAGCGTCCTAGCAGGTCTCACCCTTGGACAGCAGATGTTTACAGTTTTGGGATTGTCTGCGCTGAGATACTGACAGGAGAGGAGCCATTTGGGCAGGATTTAACCGGGCTTCGGAAGAGGGTGAAGGGGGGTGAGAGGCCATGGCTGCCGGTTAGTTGTCCAGCCAGGTTGGCTTTCTTGATTGGAAAATGTTGGAGTGGTCACCCTCTCGAGAGACCTAATTTCTCACAGATTTGCAGAGAGCTGAGATACATCAAAGGGCTCCTTCTGAAAGGTTCGGATTGGCTCTTGGATTTTCGAAGAATGCGGTAATTCTGGTCTGTTTGTATCCTTCGGTAGGCATTTGTGCAGATGTAGACCTGGGGCCTTGATGTGGAGTCGAGCATTTGCCCGATCCCGCAGTCCACAGGGCACTTGAAGTGAGTTACCAAGAAGACCAGATTCGGCTTGAGGAATGTAAGCCTTTACAAATGTCATCTGGGAAAAGTCAGGGTACAGTGGGGTGTAGTAGTTCCTCTGGATGGTGACCGTTGTTTGTCGTATAATCTCGATATGTGGATTCTATTAAGTAGGATTTGGAGCAGTACTTCCGCCATGTGTCGGTCTTGGAAGGATGACTGGTCCAGGTCGTCCGTAGTGGACAGGACCTCTCGGTTGTGTCGGGCCAAAGTGGGCGTGGTTGGGAGCTGTTAAGAGTCCTCGGTAGAGGTACTTAGCGCACCCCTGCCCGTTGAATGATGCCACCATTATCATTGCTCATACTTGTCTTCCGACCACCCTTCTAGGGTGAGGATGCTTTTGGTGGATGTTTCGGTGGGGGGCCCTCGCTTGTTGCAATCTCCTGTAAAAGAAGAGAAAAAGAATGCTAACAGGCCTTGCAATGTGAGGACCCTGAAGACTGGAGGTGACCAACTACCACTGGCTTGTTTAATAATCATCTTTAGAAAGGCCAGTCCACGGCTCTCAAAGTTATTTGCTTTTTCAGTCTGAAATTGAGCGTTCCATAGCACCCATGTGAATTGTACCGCTTGGCTTAAGCAAAGTGTGTCAATATGGTTTTATATTGTGGCATGTTATGCTATAGCTTATTCACAGATGAATTTTAATTTCATGATATTGTGTCAGTTCGAGTCAAGTCATTCTGAATGTAGTACATGATAGGGAGCGGGAAAAAAGACATTCCATCGGAGGGCCAAACATTTCCTTAGCATGTTGACGTGGTAGAAGAATGATCTTTCTGTACACGTGTTGCTTATCCCACATTTTATGGTAATTACAGTGTGGTGAAAACATGGTGTTGACTTCCAATTAGTGTTGATGTAAAAGTGTCATGTTCAAATATGACCACGTTGTGGATACATAGCAATTGTTGTTGTGCATGGGGTGCACGGACCTGTGCATGATAAGGGAAGAGGATCTTACTTGATGACTGAAGATGTCCATTAATTTGTTTCAGTTTATAGGGGAGTGCCAGTGCACGTTGCAAACTGATCCTCAACTGATATGAAATCTGGTCGAATGTGAAACAAAGGCTTACTTGGTGACTGAAATTGTACATTATAATGTAGTTCTTGGTTGTTCCGAGAGACGAGGAGAGCGGTGTGTGATGTGGTCCACAACGAGAATACACAATTACCCTTTCAACTCGAAGTCTTCAGAAGGGGGGTTGGTATCCAATGAGCACAGCATGAGCAGAAAAGGCATGTGCAGGAAAAAATACAAGCATAAGCACGATCCACACTTATAAGGATAATATGTTTGTAAATGAAAATACAAATCATAGGCAAACATAGGTATTGCTACGTTAATAGGGTCCATGACATGGTCTATGAGTATATTAGCTAAAACCCTCTGTATAACACAAATATTTAATAGTTTATTATAATATTATACACAGATCTATGTCCGCTAGTGGAACTAGTTCAAAATTTCTGCTCATAAAATCAAGCCACATAGATACTGGGACCGGGCAGCAACCGGCTCCGGAGCTTGTAAAGTGGGGCCGGTGCTACAAGTTGTATAATAATCGTATGGCATTCCAGTCTTTGATTATGGGGGAATGCAGCCGCCCAATTTGAAGAATTTTTTTAGCTTCGATATCCTTCTCACTTTCCCAAATGCTTACATTTACGGCTGCAATTACTTAGAGCATTTTGTTGTAGGGGAGCTCTAGCTCCACATGAAAGTCAAAAGCTGGCTTTGAGAAGACAATGTTGAGTCTCGTTTAGGCACTCGAAGGCAGTGTGAATGTGAACCAACTTGTATTTGGCAGAACAGTGGAGAGTTGTCTGCACATGCCACTGCGGAATGCAGGGGGCCAGCCAGCACCCCAGGGCTTTGAGATCTAGCCCTCTGTTGAGACGCCAATAACTTGTCATATTTGTGGTAGCAGTCAACACTACTGTCACCACTAGGGTAGAGAGCCCAACTACCTGCATGTTATTGAATCGTGCAACCAAAGACCCCGCACCTCAAAACCATTTCTTATGCAAACATGACCAGCTTCTTACGCGGAGTAGGCCCTATGGATACGCTTGATCCACGTATGCTCACTCAAGAAATTTCACAGACCCTGTGACATATCAATGCCTCCATAATCTTTCATTGGCTATTACAAATGTACATGGATCACAATCCCCAACCGAAGATTTTGGTATTCATTATACCTAGACCAAATGTTGCCCACATGGTAAATGATTTCTCCAGACCTGTATGTTTACATCTTAGTTTTCAGGTGACGGTGCACACAATTATGTAGTTCGTTGAAGTACTCCAGTGTTGTTGCTTTGCACTGTTCACTAGCAAAAAAGTGAACGACGAGGACTATATTCCTGTAGATCCGGTCTTGTGTGGGGAGATTTGAGCTTCTGCTGCTAGTGGATCAGTTAAGCTACACTCTCCTGCGAGGACCCTACAATTGCGTTATGCTCTTGCACTTACATATTCAAGGCACCTCACATGTTGCTGGCCAACATTGCAGCGTACACATGTGCATTATGAAGTCATGATTCCAGTCAGTTCCAACTTCTCGAGTCGAAATTGGGTGCGAACTTAAATTCGAGCGAACTGGACTGAATGATTCTGCCCGATTCACCTCTCCTATATCCACAATTTGCATGTGTGGTTTTATTCCTCATTCATGGGCGATGTTTGTTACCACACAGGTCTAGCTTGCTGATGAGTCGCATACATGAACCTTAGCGAGATCAGAATTGCAAGATCCTCTAGAGCTGCATGGGAGTGAATGTACTATGTGGCTCCAGTACATTGAGGTTTCAGACGAAGGATTCTTAATACTAGAATAGACATGATCTATGTGACATAAAGGGGGCAGTAGTCGTGAGACAAAGTGCCTCTTAGTTACGCCAGCTTCGGCCGGAGTCATTCCCTTGTCTCTCTCTGTCTCTCTCTGTCTCTCTCTCTCTCCCTCTTTGTTGTTTAGGGTTTCAGTTGAGAGCTCTTCAAACCTTGAAGAGCTCTTTTCTGTTTATACTTTGATGTATTGCTATGCAAGGACATTCACAAAGTATATCCTTGGTGAGCTGTCCTAGTTTGTTTTTCTTTAAGAAAAGAACAATGTATCTGCTTTATCTCTTTGAAAATAAGGATTGCAAATACGTTGACAACCTGAATGAAACCCTTTCATTCAGGTGACCATTTATGATGTCCTCATTGTCTAACTACCCCGTTTGTGCAATGAGGTATTTCCAAACAGGTGACATTCTAAAGGTTAGCCTCAAACACCATAGACGGCTCTTTATAACTGTCCATCGAGTTGGCAGCTCCTCCACTAGGTGATGCTAATCTCATCATAATGGCAAAGTGGCTGCCCCACTTTTGCAATTATATGTGCCTTCCCACTTGGCCCTTCCTAAGTGACACCTACATGTCAAACAAGAGGGATATGCTACTCCTTCCCTCTAGACTGAAGATGGCTTCAGTCTCAGCCATGTTCCTCTGGTTCTAGCCTGGTGACTGTGCTGCAAGTAAGGAGGTTGTTCTTCTGACATCATGACACACTTCAAGGTTCCCCTCTATTTTCCAGTTTAGTTTGTGGTGAAATGCATTGCCTCAACAATTTCTTTCATCTTTTCAAGAACATAGTTTGAAGGTTATGACTGTTTATATGTGTGGGAAGCTCAGTGTTAGCTTCCTAATTTCTCTCATTAAATGGCTATCACATTCTCTTCTAAACCTATAGATGAACTGTCTTAAGAGTGGACATCGATAACAAGTGGGTTGGGCTTAGAAAGCCTGGTATTCCACAATAGTGATTAACCTGTTGGTTGTGTGGGTGCTTGTGATGGGACCAAGTGAGGTTCCAGCCCTTACTTTTAGGCTTGTTTCTTTTACATGGAACTTGCGGAAGAGACAACATGAAGGCTAAGTTTTTTCCTTTTTGTTTTGTTTCCTAGTATTCTTCTTTGTTGGCTGCCTTTTGAAGGTATTAGAGTGTGTAGAAGACCTCCCTCCCAAAATCACCCCTCATTGGCTGATTTGTGGTGGTTTTCTTCTTGGTACATCTAGTATGTGCTTAAGAAGATACAAGAAATGTCTTCTTGATCATTCGACTCTAGTCCTGTTTTTTACTATTGTGTCTACTTCTGCATAGGTTGAGCCTAAGGCTTTAGGCTACCCATTGTTCTTTTCCTTAAGCTTGAGACTTACTCCTGAGGTGAGAAATACCCATCCTCCCACCTACTTTGAGTCTGGACTTTTGAGTTGGAATCTGTGACATAACAAATTCTAGTCGAATAATTTGAGCATGGCTTCTAATACTTGCAGTAAAAGAATAATCGTAGACACCACTACACTAGGCATAACAATTCCATACGCAGCTCGTAGTACTATGAGAGTATTGGGCCTAGAGCAGGAGTACAAAGAATTGGTGAAGAACCTATCAATACGGGCAATTGTGCACAGACAGGGAAAGCTTGTAGAAAACGTGTTGCAACCAAGAACACATCAGCTACGGGTCTTTGGACAGCGGAGTGTATGCAGGTTGCCATAGTACTTATTCGTGAACCAAAGATTGGTAACAAGCAACGTGTAATGGTTGCAATGCATGAGAGGTATGCGGGGGTATCACTGCAATAAGATCAAGACCCATAGCAACAGCTTCTGTGATTGCATCTAGACTGACCCATGACGTCAAGGAACAAAAGACGGCCGCGATTATCAAGACTTACACCTCTTGGAACAAATCGTTTGAAATGTGCAACCGCCGAGAGAAAAGCAACCGTCATCCATGTTTTTTTCGCGTCGTCATGCCTACATTCAACTCACAAAATGCACCATAGTCTTCCATGAAACATTCTCCTTTGAAAATATAGTTCAGTTTGGAATATGAGTGCCGATTGCACTCACACATGCTAAGCACGTTAACCAATCACGGTTCTTTGGAAGTGTAGTATAGAGTACTCATGAGATCCTCGCAATGCTAAAACTTTTATCTCGCTTGTCTTCCTTGCCATGCACCTAGTCTCATCACAATTGTGATATGTTGAGGTGGATATGCGTGCTCTGTATATGTACTTGCCAGCAATTTGTAAAAGTTATTGATTTTTGCTCTCACGACATTTGTAGATCGACTTCTCTCCAAACCTTGGCCTGCTCAAAAAACAACTTGTGGATGTCTTTTGTGGAAGTCCCTCCACCAATGTTTACCCGCGCAACCATTTAGGAATGGAATTCCTCTTATTCGAGCAGTTCCTACAACCTTTGATCAAGCTTTGATCACAATATATCAAATGTAATACATTGACCGAGCCTCTGCATCTAAGAACCCATGAAACTAGCTGTGCATTTTCATCTCTCACACCCAATTGAGGATTAGCTCATTTTTTCTTGCTACTAGTTTTTTTTATCCAACCAACCTCTTACATTACATTCAGGTATACCGTGTTTTCTGCTTGCTTTTCAAAAAGCTGGGACTTAGATAGGAACATAATGCCATGACAATCGGCTCCTACTAGGAATTTGGAGAAAGTTGCGTGGCTGGAATAGTAAGTCAAGCAATGACTCGTGCCCTTACTCCTAACAATATTATGAGTGGCTTTTGAGCACAGGGATCATGGCCATTGAACCATATGCATGTGCAAGCAAATTTGGACCAAGTGAACTATATGAGACTACATCATGCAGTGAAGAGGACGAGCTTAATTAACACTATCTAGAGCCTCTAGAGATTCATGTGAATGAAGTTGAAGTCGAAGTCGACGAGGAAAATGGAATGAACGTCACTCTGTTGTAGCTTAGAAGCGGTATACTTGAGATGGATGAAGAGGTTGTGGAGCCCTATATTCTAGAACCATACAAACCAATGCAGGAGGAAATCCACTTGATCCACTGACTACATGCGTAGATCAAGAACGCAGGTTTCAATTACATAGCACCATATGTACCTCTCTGTGAGGCCATACACGATCTAAACATAGCTATATGGGATCAAAGACATAAATTGCTATGGAATATACCCTTTGGTGGGGGGGGGGGCACTTCCAAATACTCCGACTCGACATGCAAAAGAATATAGGGTACAATACATTCTTGGCAAAGAAAATTTAG